>JARHVA010008709.1:152500-207500 GCA_037957365.1 Torreya grandis | reverse complement strand
TCTAAATTTCCCCACATTTTAATTTAGTAATAAAAATGTTTCTTTAAAGGAGAAGAAATGTATACTAGGGTACGTATAACACACCATGCCTTTACTTGAGTCCAACTAGAGTGATTTACTAATGACTAAATTTCAACTAAGATCATGTTATAATATATAATAAATGCATATAATATTAAATTAAAAGCATTAAAATACTTTAAAATTAAAGAGAGCAAGGTTTAGGAGTACACCTTTGTATCAATTCAATCATATTGTATTTTGGAAATTGATTTAAAAATATCTATCATTAGATTTAAGATTAGGACAAATATAAAATTAAAAAAGTTCATATATATAAAGATATATAAATAAATTAGAGGATGCATGCCTCCAACCATAGAAACAAATTAGTTTTCACCCCACAGTTGAGATTAGCTCAGTTGTGAAACCCAATCATACTTATAACTTGGTGATTTGAGTGAACCAAGTCAACCCACACTATACAACTAGTGAGGTTGGATGATGTAATCAAGTCCATTCTATAAATTTGAAAAGATTAAGTGATTTAGTCCCCTTGACCATAGTAAAAAGTGAACCAATTATTGTAGTAGATTGGTTCAATATAGTCCATAAAAGTCCAACTTGGTGGGTGATACCATTCATTGAAAGTGTTTAGAATCTAAAATTGATTTGATTTTGAAATATTAGGCACACATTGCATAACATATGCTAAAACTATATACAATAATGGTACTAATGTATATATTTCTATCAAAAATGTGTATCTAAATCATGTAATTATGAATCTGACAAATTTGAATCTGTGTAAGCATGGATAACATGTATCCAAAACATGCCCCCACTATAATCTAAAAAAGAAACTAGTGTAAGTGTGGAGTACATATTTCCAAAACATGCCCCTGCTATAATCTAAAATTGGAAACTGGTGTAAGTTTGGAGATCATGTTTCCAAAACATGCCCCCTATTACAATTTGAATGTGAGATCTAGTTTAAGTGACAATGTGAAGGACATGTTTCCAAAACATGATCCTAATGTAACATCCAATAATTTTCATATTGAATAAGTGTGGAAAACATGTTTCAATAACATTCTCCCACTAAATCTAAATTTTTGATAAATTTGGGGAACATGTTTCCAAAACATACCTCCATTACAATATCAATCTACAAATCAATGTAGAAGTCATGTTTTTATAGCATGCCATCACTGATATTTCCCACTTTTGAGGTGAGGTAAAGTATCAACTGGAAGTTACCTTACCTCAAAAGGATAAGATAACCATGTAAACTATGAATGTTTCATGTAACATATAAATGAAACATGTATATGTAGATAAATCATTGAAACACAAATAATGTGAACACACCAAGTCCTAAGATGCATGATGTAGATCGTGAAAACATATACATACATACATAGTAATAAATAATCTTAAGAAGCAATCAAACACACACATAAGAGTAGTTAAAATTTAATCGAAAGATAATAGTCCAAGAAGAAATCAAACAAGGGGCATGTTTAAATGCTACACAATCGAAAGGACATGATTCAGTCAAATATATATAAAGTAAGGAATGACATATTCAAATGTCAACATACAAAAAATAATGACATACTCAAATGTAAAATAGGAAAAAAAAGGCATAAGGGATATAAACAATAGATCATATTAATATTTTCAAACAAACAAGACACTCAAGTAAGTACATAAATGAAATCATAATCAACCAACATAAATATAACATACTAGTCCATGCATCATATGTCTTACAAAATATGTTAAGTATATAACATATCAAATACACTATGAAAGATATAAGCATGGATAAAGCCCTGTGTAAGTACATAACCTCAAACATAATAATGTAAAATGGCCATAGAATGATATAACCTATATGTATTATCATCATAGAAGTTGATGGCTCCAACATCCTGGTGACATGAATATAGATAAAACCCAACATACAAAAGTGGATAGATCATGTATTTGTGTATGTCTGAATCAAAATAAAAATATGTGTGAAATGCATGTATATACATGAAATATTTATTTGTCATTTACCAATAGGGGGCCAATAATATGTATGCCATGGAACTAATATGATATGTAAATTCTGATTTTTGTTTGGATTTTTGAAGTTTTTTAATTTTTTCATATTTTTTGGAATATGTGAAAGGAAGGGACTATCCTATGATCTCATCCAAAGTATTTTCATACATATCCCCCCACTATGAACTTTTTGTAATAAACTGGTGATACTACCAAAGAGTGTACATATGTTTAATGTTTGGCATTATATGATATGTTATGGCCTTTGTACATATAATAAAATTTTGTGGTCATGAAAAAGAAATAGCAAGAGTAGGTATTCATGACAATCATCATCATTTGGTCTATGATTTATTTGGAAAAATAATAATAGGAACATGTGTAGGTTCTCTAGATGTCTAAAAATGGTGTGTAGTAGATAAGGATTTATGTGGGACCCACTGTGGATCTCTGGTGCAATGGTTTCTCAAATACTAGCCACCTAGTAAAGGAAATTTATTGTTGTCTGTAAAACCCTTTTGTATAATATTAATTGTATAAGGTTTGATAATTAATTTTATGGATATAATTTTTTACTGTTTAAGAGGATGTTTATATGGCACTCTAGAAACTATAATTACCCAATTGTAATGAATGTATTTAACACACCCATGGAGTTTATAAGGTATTATTCAAAGTTTATGTATCCAAGGTATACATATTAAGTAAACTCACAGAATGTATAACTAAGAAGTTAGTAATAACATGAGCGGGACCCACATGTAAAGGTAAGTCAATCTCACCAAGAACCTACTGTGAGGTCCCATAAAATGATGTAAATAATATGTTTGAAGGATATAATTCATGATTCATATAACCCAAATTTTTAAATAATGTGATAGTACAAAGGTTCTCTCTTCCATAATTGGTAATCATATCATTGTTTATAGGTTGGTAGTCAAGGTATGCTCGAATGTATTAGTAATGAAGATTTGAGTTATCATCCCTAATCTGACTAACATCAAAAGTAATGTAGGTATATGAACCATAGGAGGTGTATGTTATGTATATGTACCAGTAATCCCATCCAATGTGTGCTCATAATGAATTTGAGGAGGGTGTTCATTATATGTCATCTACACTTATGGATCCTTGTTTGAATGATCTTTCAAAGGATTATTAAATATTTTTTATTTTTATTGGTCTGTAGTTTGTGAACTTGATTCCTTTGAAAGTTCATTAAATGCAGGTTTTTGGTCATTGATGAGGTTTTTGATCTCATTCTTCAAGGTAAATTTTTTTTCATAGAATGACTAGGGCCTTGGTGATAGTCATAGTAAGCATTCACACCATGCCCTTTGGGTATAGGTATACTCATATCAACCTCTATAAGAGGAGGGAGAGATATAATGTGACACTTTACAAGCTAAAATATTAATGAAGTGAGAGATTCAGGTAAGTGTGAAATTATCTCTATGGTGCATTGAATAACACAAGTGGATTAGGTGGTTTTGAAACCACATTAAACATGGTGGTTTTTTATTTTTTATGATTAAGAGGGTTGACCTTATGAGCTGGTTTGATATTAAACTTGTTATTATATATATATTTAGTTGGTGTATTTTCTACATACTTAAGTTTGTTCAATGCGATAAGTTTCATTTCGTGATTGTGAATAATATGGCATAGGTTATTGAAGGGTTTGAATTTTTTTAATATAATGGATCCATGTAAAATATCAAGTAAAATTTTATTGAAAATACCTTGAACCTCTTTATCTCCCATATGATTGGTCATTTTAGCCAACATTGTCTTGTACCTCTAGACATACTCATTATTAGGTTCATTGGTTCCTTGTTTGATATTTACAATATTTTTTTTGATAATTTTAATAGAGAACTATGAAAAAAAAAATCCATAAGGGGTTTTAAGGTGTTTGTTGATTGATTTGGTAAATCATAAAACCAAATTAAAGAATAATATTTTAAACTACTTTAAAATAATTTGGTAAAAAGTTTTTCATTAGACACATAATAAAGGCATGCTGCATAAAAATATCGAATATATTATTCAGGATCATCTTGACATCATAAAATGTGAAATTATGTGTAACAAAACTAGTTTGTAAGGGGTGAAAATATATCTATGGTGCAAGAGTATTATGAAACACCTCTTGTGAATTAATAGCATAAGAATATTTCATAAAATTTTGTTTAATATTTGTAACCCTAGATTGAGGTTTTTTATAGTTTGGACAAGAGCTTGCACATTTTTTTTTAGGTTGGAGATTTGAGAATTCATTAAAGAAGGTGTATCCATAGGTTGGGTAGATATAGGCACTAAAATTGGTATTTAGGTTTCCCAAATAAGATGTGGCAAAAGTAGTTTTAGGGAATAAAAGTTGAAAGACATAATCCATGCATACACTAGATGTAGGTAGATTGATTGGTATGGAATTAGTTTTAATACCCTATAAATATTCACCATTACTAGGTGAGGAAGCCTTATCCTTATCATACTTACTGATTTCATCCCCTATAACATAGAAAAAATCATCTATTAAACCATTGTTACTATTGAGATGAATGATCAATGCTTACTTATCTTCCACTTGAAAACAATTGTTTTTTTTAATATTTTACATTTCTTATAAATGAAAAATTATAGAATTTAAAAAAAATGCAACCTTCGCTAGATGAAAACCCTAGGAATTAGAGTTTTTTTTACATTCACATAAATTAGGTTAGATAATTGTTTAACCATAAAATATAGATATATTCAAATATAGGGTTAAATGGGTAATAGATAACCTATGGAAAAAGGATGGTAGACTATTTTTAAAGCATGCCAATTAGTTTTTAAACTTAGATATAATATATACTAAATTTATTATGCTAAGATGCTAAAGATATAAATTAAAAATATGATAGATATTATAATGATAATGAAAATAATATATTAAGATAGATTTGATTCTAATACAAATGTGGATCTCAAAAAAGAATAAGGTAGACTAGATCTAGATTCTAGATTAGTTGCCTGATACTAGAAATTATACATCTATATTAGTGAATAGTCAAACATTGCATTAGGATGGTAACATCGATGTTATTATCTAACTTGGATGTAGGTGTCTAATACAAAGTATATAATCAAAGAGGATGTGATTATATGGATGATTTTGGGTTCAATATCTCCTTCGCTTTGGTGTATTTAGATCTAGGTAATAAACTTTCACTCATTGTTAAATAGTAAAACCCTGGTTCTTCTTATTCATAGTGGTTATGTGGAAAATGGGTTAGCAAGCACATGGTGTTGAGATTAAACTAAAAGACCCATATATTATTGAGAACTAACTAAATAGCTAATACTATGCATAGGGCCTCATAGTTATGTAGTTATACCCTACATGTTATCTTGTGTCTGAATCATGAAATGTATTGTAAGCAAGTGAAATAATGACCTAGATTATAAATTGGAAAATTTGGTTCATGGAATTATTCTTTAGTACATCAGACCTACAAATGCATTTTCTACATGATGGGTATGGAAATAACATAAAATAGGGAAGCTTTACTCTCTTGAGCCCTTGATTGAGTGCTTTTTGGTCTCTGCTAAGTAGCCTTATGAGTAGGTAAGAAGTTGATACATTTGTGTTAGGTAAGGAATGAATGAGGATTGATCTTATGTTTATTTAAATACCAATGGAGAATATCTCACATTAAATAATTTAGGCTAACGATAGTAATATGTTTTATTTTTAAATTAGATGACTTTAGGACACTAGATGATTGCATTGGGATATGACACTTATGTTGACATAGGTGTCTGATTGGAACGCAAGTGTTTGGGTAGTTGGAAAATAGGTGTAGGTTAAAAATTTATAGAGATAAAAGATAAGTAGGTTTATAGCATTTTAGGCAAGATAGAAGGCATGGGTCATCATAATAACATTGGTTAGACACAGAGATAAGCAATTAGGCACATTTAGGTAGTGTATGAAATCATGTTGGTAGTAGAAAAGGTCTAAAAGATGAAGGTACATATATGATATGTATTTTATAAGTGTACAATACTAAGGTCCTATATAATTTATAAATATTTTCTGCACATACATACATACATACATATCTATGTGTATATGCATGCATGCATACATACATACATACATCTATGAATGAATATATACATACATATATGCATGCATAATACACTTGAGGGTACATGACTCAAGTTACCATTTATTGGATTCATTTAGAAAATTCCATGTGGTGATTATATTCTAAGTAGATGCAACCAATGAAACCATGTGTTGAAGAGTTTTAATAATTCATCCACCATTAGATATGAATAAGTGTTATGATTTGGATAAGATATAATCCTAAGATACACTACTTTAATTATCATCATTAATATTTTCTAGAACCTTGAAATCAATTTGGTATGCAAAGGTGGGATCCTAAAAATGGTTTGTATTATAAGGTCGAACCTAAAAATTGGTTTGTATGTAAATTTAAGTCCTAAATCAATTGTATTAGATAGATATTATATCATAATTACTTAACTAGTAGCTACCATTATTCCCCATCAATACACAACATAAATATAAAAATGTTTTTTCATGAATAACAACAATGCCCAAGATTTGATACATTTTTACTTCAAAGCGATATAATTCCACTATCTATCAATCATAATATCATAAAAAGTTTATGAACTTTATAAATCTAATAAATTTGACAAATCCTTTCAATCTAAACCACATAATTTGTCTTAATATGTCATGGAATATCTCATTTATTCTTCAAAATCATTTATGGAAGAATGGTAATCATTAGATTATAATAAATTTTCATCACTAGATTCTACCAATTTAAAAAACTTTAAGGATTGATTATCTCTTCGACATAAATTTAAATATCCCTCATGTAAAAGATTTAAGATTCAATGTAAGGTTGATGGTACAACTTACATATCTTGAATCTAGGTTCTAACTAAGAGTAGATTATAATGAAAATGATTTTAAATTAATTTAAATATGCTAGTTAACATATTATGCCATACAATCACATCCAAAGTAGTTCTACCATGCACTTGATGAGTTATATTATCAAAACATTCTATATTACTATATAATTATGACTAATGTCTATAGTGATACCTCATGTTTGAAGAAACATGATATTTTAAATATTGAACTTTGATCCATTACCTACCAAAACATGATTAATCACCTATTTTAGTATTTTCACTTGAGAAAAGTGGAATTTATAGTCTATAATATGTTGAGTGGAAAAATATTATTTTTAAAAATAATTTATGTTTTCACTATATTTCATTGTATTAATAATGGATGCAAAATAAGTTAGTTTAGTGTTATTTTGTAATTTGGCATCACATAATGTTGTATAAAGAATATCCTTATATATAGTAAATCTCTTGATCAACTATAATAGAGATATTTTATTTCAGTTATTATTAAGTTGATCATTGATGTCATAATCTCTAGTTTCATTTTCTGGTATCTTAGATGGTGAAGGAAGATTAGGAGGGACATTTGTACTAACTCTTCTTTTTTCCTTTAGGTTGATCCACCCTATCTCTTCATGTTATGATAACATAGACATATGTATTGAATTTAATCATATGAACAAAAATGGGGGAAGTATGGTGGCTATCAGTACCTTGAGGTCTAGGGGTAGGAAGAATGAAAGGAGTTATATATGTCATTTCCTATCGAGTAATAATTAGAAGAATCTCAGATGTTTATTCATTTTTGATATTTTTTCAATAGTTCTAATTGATTTCTCAAGTAATTATATGAAGAATCTTAAAAATAAAAAATTAAAATGACCAAGTTCATATGACCTTAGGAATTATTTTAATCTATAGACCCAAATATTTGATATTTATATCTATGACAAACACAGTAGACATGCCCAAGTGACCTATTTGAGACTTACTAATTTGATAATTATCCATCTAGTGTTTTTAGACACCACTAGTAGAAATAAACACCTATATAGAAACCAAAACTATATGAATATTATTATAATATTTTAAGAGTGAAAATTAAAATTTTAAGATACAAAAGCATATTATTTTGGATTATGGAGTGTTCTTCCATAGACTAGGGTCATCCTAAATAGGGTTATCTAGTAAATTGGGTGGCCAAGACAATAAGTGGGTAGATGAATAGGAGAAAGTGTGTACAAGAGTCATTATCTATGTAAATTCCAAGTCAAACTATGCCAAACATCATGTTTCCAAAGGTTAGATACCAAATTTAGGTGTTACACCATAGGAAATTGCATTCCTTTTATAATAATGAGACAAACAATTAATGAAAACTTAAGTCATAACTCTATATATGTGTGTGTGTGTGTGTGTGTGTGTGTGTGTGTGTGTGTGTGTGTGTGTGTGTGTGTGTGTGTGTGTGTGTGTGTGTGTGTGTGTGTGTGTGTGTGTGTGTGTGTGTGTGTGTGTGTGTGTGTGTGTGTGTGTGTGTGTGTGTGCACGCGCGCACGTGCATGCGTGCGTGCATGCGTGCATGTGTGCATGTGTGTGTGTGTTATAAACTAGCATATATCTGTAATCAGTGAGATTAACTTTGTAACATATCTTTTCTATAAATATATTGTATAAGTATTTATTTTCCAACTCATGAGTGTTTGATAATTATGTAAACAAACTCAAGGGAGTTAATTGTATGTATCATGTGTATAAGTAGTGTTTATGTAATCTCTATAATTAACTATGTATGTATCTTTTGTATAGTTAATGTGTATGAAATATTCTATAATTGTGTATGTATGTCTCACATGACTTATTAAACACATACATTCTTGATTGTTCTGATGTGGATATACATATAATCATTATAATTAACTGTGTATGTAACCTCTATCATTAAATATAGTTTGAAATGCACTCCTTAAAATACACCTTTTTCTGTAACCTCATATTATTCATGAGTAATGGACCTAATAAATAATACACATTTTCTATGTATTTCTTTCAAATAGATAAAGTTTAAGTGGAAAATTCAACTTGTTATTTAGTAAGAAACGCATTGTACTATCACTCCATGCGGCTTTCCTATTTTTATTAATATTTGTGGGGTTGTTGTTTTAAACAAGAGATTTTGAAAATATATACAAGGAAACATGGGGATGGGGGCATGAGGAGAGGGAGGGTCGAGTGGATTGTTTGTCACTCGCATTAAAACTTTTGTACATGTTGAACGGTCTACTCATACTTTAATATTTTGAAACACAATGACAAAATAATTTATACATACAACTAAGATTCATAAAGACAAAGTTAATTCACAATGTGTTGTTCAGTACAATGTATCTTTGAAATGATACATATATCAAACACATAAATCTCTTAATTAATACAAAATAAATAAATAAATAAAAGTATTAATAAAAGTGAAGTAATTAGCACAAATTGATGACTATACAATGAATATAAAATATTTCAAAAAAGGTTTATATTATATCCTTGTCTTGGATATAAAATATTTCAAAGAAAAGGTTTGTGCTATATCCTTGACTTGGAGCTCCTTTATGTTCATTTGGCTATTAGATATATTCCAATATAAACAAGTAGTGCATTTTTTTTGTTTTCCCTTTCTTTATAACCAAATTTATCTCTCATTATGAGTGTTCGTGTGTTTCTTTTGAAGTCTGAAATTTTGTTCCCTATCGTATTGTATATTTTATACAAAATAAAATGCCTAGTAAACTTGGTTAATAATCCTATATTTAACATCTGTACTGTATAGTTGCATTTATGTTGACATGATAAATATTCTCCCACCATTATCACTAATAGATATATCGTCAAGTTTTATATAAGTGATGTAGAAGACAAGTATAACCCACGTTAGTAGATTCGACGTTAAGAACGTCCGTAATATAGCATATCAACCATAATTTGAGATGGATGAATAATGTGACGGGGATAAACTAATATTGCTCTCAAACCTAATTTGTCAAACTTTATATAAGCCTCTGGAACATTGACTTTCTTTAAGCCCCTATTTTTTTAAATTTATTTTGTTTTGAGTCCGGGCATCATTATTAGATTTAGACATTTCAATCCACGTATGGAAATCAATGGGAATGGCATTTTCTGTGTGTTTGAATTTCATTCGCATATGTACTTTTACAGTATGTTCGATTTACTTTACCATATTATTTATTTTCTTTCAAATGAGACTATGGATGACGTTACCATATTATTTAATTTCTTTATTATTTTCAGAATTTGATTGCACACCAAAAAAAAAAGAGAGAACGATTGATACAGTGACGTCATATTTAAAACTGCAGAAAAGAGAGAGTGACATCAAAATACTGTTCCAATGCCTTTTACGGCCAAAATTTGATACCCCTGACATGGAAAGTTATGCAGATGCTCGGCATTTCCTTACAAAATGCGTATTCTGAGTTTGACCATGCGAATATACGATTAGGCTCTGTTATCCTTTCAGAATTTTATCTGTAACTGTAATAATAATTTTATTTTCCACGCATGGTTCAGATTGCAATGAACGATTCCCACGGATTGGCAGAGAGCGGCATAGGGAAGCCACAAAAATCGAAGGTCGGCGCTGCGGATAGACTCTGCGAATGGTTGCAGAAAAAGGTTTATTTTCAGCTCGTCAGCGCCGACCAAATCGATACAAGTTAGCCATAGCATTAGAGATTAAATTGTTATTTTAAGGTAATTAGCATTAGAGATTCTATTGTTATTTTAAGGTAATTTACTTTATTATTATTATGCATATATATATTTATATTTAGAAAATTAATTGTTCAAATAAAATTTATATATAATCTTTTATTTCAAAAGTTAAGTCTAGTGGAGTGATAAGACGGACTGTCATTCATGTTGTTTAATGTTATTGTGTATTTTTTATTTTATTAATAGTGGGCTGTGTGATTCCTCTAAATGTTGTTTAATGGTACTGTGTATTTTTTATTTTATTAATAGTTAATATTTTTATTTAATAAAAAATAAAATAACATATGAACTATAATTTATTTTTCAATCAAAAAATAATTTAGTTATAATTTATTTTAATATATTGGAAGAGATGCTATCTTCTGAATATTAACGTGTTTTAGTTTTATTTTTTAACGATCAATACTATGTAGTGTATTTTGAAGAGAACTCAACAGAATTTATGATAAAGAATTTATGTTTTATAAAAACATTATTTATATGTTTATATATGAATATAGAAGACTATTGAAAAATGAAAAATAAAGAATATAATTATTATATATTTAAAAATTTAAATTTTATTTACGTTTTAAAAAAGAAGTTTAAAATTTTTGAATATATTAGTTACACATAAATTTTGATTCCACAAAAATTTAACAATATTTTTATATTCATTACATATGATTAAGGTTTTTAAAAATAATTATATTTTATTAATATTCAATAATAAATATAGTGGAAATGATCAAATATTTTAAATATTTAAAGATGTAATAATCCTATTAGTGACTTATGAGACACAAAATATATAAATAAAATATTATTGAAAGATTGTCTCAAAAATAAAGATGGATTAATTTACATTGATTAGAATTGTGAGACAATGACTTTTTAAATTTTAAAAGTTTGATTAATATAAAAATAAGTTAGAAATTGAGAAGTCTAATTAAATTAATTAATTTTAAAAAATAAAAATTAAATTAAATAAGAAATAAAATTGGGTGTAAGTTGGAAAAAAAAATCGACAGAATAAATACCTCTCAATATGGTATTATAAGGTGTTTCTTTTTTTTTTGAAATAATTTTATAGCATATAGATTTATATATTGCAGAGATTGAGTATAGCAAAAGTAGTTGGAAAACATAGTTAGAGTGAAAAGTCCCAAGTTCAGGACATGTTATTAAGAATACAACACACCAAATCACTTTTTATTTGCCTCTTGAGTTTGGGACCCATGGGGCTATAATTGTCACTAACAAACATGCTCAATAGTTTTTTCGTAAGCATGTTTACATATATGGTGTCCCTAGGAAAGGGGATATACATTTACTTTGCAACTCGTGGGTTTATCCCAAGTGGGTGGTTAACATTGTTAATGCCAACCCTGACCAAGTCTTCTTTGTAAATAATATATGTTAGAGCTTAGAAGTTTGTTCATGGATTAATATATTTTGTATATTTGAATATATAACATTAATATTTTCTTCTTTTACAAAGCTATGTTACAAAAGAAACACCAATTGGTCTAGTGAGTTGGAGGAACTATGAGCTAGTGGCACTGAGAGGTGATGGGACAGGTAAGAGGAAAAACTAGGATTGTATTTATGACTATGGATTTTAAAATGATCTCGAAGACCTTGATAATGATAAGCAACTTGAGAGAAAAGTCCTTGGTGGATCCCTTGAATTCCCATATCCTCGCAGGTGTAGAACCGTTCCCCAATGTACAATGACCAATAAGTAGTCGAAGTAAATAGTTTTGTATTCATTTTGAATTGCATGAACATATGAGGGTTAACACTCACCAACATTTAAACATGTTGAATGAGGTTAAAATTCACCAACACTTAAAATTGTTAAATGAACCTTGTTAACTCAACACAAATATACTAAATCTTTAACCTTCTCCACCTTTAACTACCTATAATTCTTATTTGAAAGGTCTAACATTGCATTTAATTTAATAAAAATGTCACCATATGTAGGTCTAATTTATAAAAATTGAAGGTTGGATTGCATCTTGTCGAAAGTCTACTTCTTTATTCTGATGCGAAAAAAATAGGCCAATCTTCCAGAGGCCATAACTTTTTACTTGTAGATTTGTTTAAGCTCGTCCACATGACAAAATGATCATCTGAAAAAATTTGATACTTTTTTGCATGGCACTATTTGATTAGAATTAATTTCAATATTTTTTTGAAGGCCATACGTGATCATCTAAAGGTTTGAAATAAACATTTAATGATTTTTTGAGAAATTTCTATTTTGAGAAATCATATATTCTTGGGACTGGACATCAACATCAGTTGAATTTCATCCCATAGGCTAATTTTAGTGTTTAGGATATTTTTGGAGATTTTTACATCCAAATGCGCTTGCATGCAAAAATTACTACAAATAGCAGTTTCTAAAAATAGATATTTTTTTTAGATTTTAGTTTTTTCAAAATTTTGCATGTCAATTCTAAATTTTGAGTCAAGGCTTATTTAACCATGGTTTGGGTTTATAATTATTTTATTTCATTTTATACAAGTCAATTCTAAGTATTATTTTAAGATTTTGGCCTATTGGTAATTAAATTATGTTTTTAATTTCTAATTTCATTATTTCATATTAGAGTAAGTTAAAATCTTAGAGGAGTTAGATATGATGAAAGGATAAGGAGGTATTGTATATATGAACCCGACTATACAAGACATATAAAGGTAAGTTCAATAATTAACAGAGGTTATCACAAATCAGAGAAGAAGACAAATTGTTGATGAAACTGAGGAAAACGTAGATCATGATGAAGAAATTTAATAAGTAGATGAACAAAAAGCGTAGCCACCATCAATGGAAGAGATGATGGTTTAGTATTTAGAAGGAAAGAATGAAAGAATAAAAAATTGATGATCTAGATTATGGAGGCAGTTTAAAACTAAAGGAGTTGATAGACTGGATGAATAGCATGTAAAAGTTCTTTGAGTGAGAGACCATGAGAGAAGATAAGAAGGTAAAGTTTGCATGCACGAAGTTGAAATGTCATGCAATGATTTGGTTGGATCACTTGTAGAAAGAGAGATAGAGAAAAGATAAAGATAAGATTAATTCATTGAAAAAGATAGAGAAATAGCTGAGGGAGAAATTTCTTCTTGTAGATTATGTACAAACCCTATATAGAAGATTTTAGAACTTGAGGAAAAAATATCATAGTATACAAGAGTATATAGATAATTTTATAATATTTTCATATGAGTTAAGCATGATGAAACCAAAGAATAGATGGCTTCAAGGTATGTAAATGGTTTGAAATTTTTTATTCAAGATGAATTAAGCGTGCATAAAATACTTTGCATGGAGGAGGCTTATCAATTATCTTTTAAGGTAGAAGATAAAGAAAATAGACTAAATTTAACAAAAATATCTCTTGGTCCAAGCAGAGGTGGATCTCCTCAAAATAGGGGAAGAGGTGGGTTTAATACCACCAGAGGTGGGTGTAATACCAATAAAGGTGAATCATCACGTGGTATAGAAAGACAAGATGATAATAGGTAAGGGTTTAAATACCAACAAAGAGGAAGAGGATTTTAGAGACGATGAGGTTGTAGTAGTGATAGAGGATGATTTCTAAATCAATGTAGATCTTATGTCTATTATAGATGTGGAGAAGAAGGAAAAAAATTATTTGAGTGTCCAAACTAACAAGATAAATAAAGGGGGCAAGAAAATCACCCAAGAATAAATCAAGTTGAGATCAAAATAGAAGAACAAAAGACTAAAGTTTCACCAGCAAATGTTGGAGAGAATCTCATGATGAGAAGAGTCGTGTTCACTCCTAGGAAGGAACAAGTGCATAATAAAGAAGTGGTGATGCATGATTTTGATCAAATATTTTCTAAACAAGATGTACTTTAGGTGAAAAGGTATGCAAAGTAATTATAGATGGTGGTAGTTGTGAAAACATCGTTTCTAAAGAAATGATAAAAAAATAAATTTGTAGTGTGAAAAGTATCATAATCCTTATCGAATTTCATGGTTTAAGCAAGGGAATAAAGTTACGATAGATAAAATGTGATTAATCAAGTTTTCTCTAGAAAAAAATTATAATGATGAGATATGGTGTGATGTTATTTTGATGGATGCATGGCATGTGTTATTGGGGAGATCACGGAAATTTTACAAGAAAGTAATTCATGACAGATCAAATATTACAAACATGTTTATAAAGGTGGTATAAAGGTAGTTTTGTTACCTTTTAAAGAGGAAAAGAAGACAAAAAGTACACACTCTATTAAAGAATTTATCCAAGATACGAAGGTGATAGGTTGTTGTTATGTATTAGTAGCAAAGAATGAAGAAATAAAAATGGTGCCAATACCAATAGAAGTAGCAAGATTGTTGAAAGAATATGCAGATGTTATGCATGATGAGTTACCATATAGTTTACCACTGAAGAGAGATATTCAACATCACATTGAATTGATTCTAAGATCAGCTCTACCCAATCAAACAACTTATAGGATGAGTCCAATAGAACATGCAAAATTAAATAAATAAGTTAATAAATTTCTGAGAAAGAAGGTGATAAGGGAGAGTATGAGTCCATATGCAACACCAACGTTTCTAATTCCAAAGAAAGATGGAGGATGGAGAATGTGTGTGGATAGTAGAGAAATTAACAAAATTACAATAAAGTATAAGTTTCCTATACCTCGTTTAGATGATATGATGAATGTGTTTATAGGAGAAAAATATTTTACCAAGATTGATCTAAGTGGTGGTTATTATCATATTTGAATTCGTGAAGGAGATTAGTGGGAAACTACAATCAAGATTTAGGATGGATTATATGAGTGGATAGTGATGTCATTTAGATTATCTGATGCACATGACACATTTATGATATATAAGTTTGTGGTTCTTTATTTTGATGATATTTTTATATTCAGTAAGATTAAACAAGAACACTTAAAACATTTGACAATGGTAATGGATTTTCTAAGAAAGGAAAAATTGTATGCAAATTTAAAGAAGTGCAGATTTATGTAGAACAATTTGATATTTTTGAGACTTGTAGTTTCAGCAGATGATGTGAAAATAAATGAAGAAAAAATAAAGGCAATTATTGAGTGGCCTATCCCAAGAAACATTAAAGAGGTAAGAAGTTTCCATGGTTTAACTACATTTTACAAAAATAATAATAAAATTTTTAGTAGTATTATGTCACCAATAATAGATTGCATGAGATGGAAGAAATTTACATGGACTAGAGAAGCCATAGAAAGCTTTAAATTTTTGATGAATAATATTATAGAAAGACCAATTTTAGCATTATGAGATTTTATCAAAGTGTTTTGAGGTTGATTATGATGCGTCATTTGTGGCTATTGGTGTTATGTTCAGTTAAGAAGGAAATCCAATAGTATATTTTAGTAAGAAATTGAATCAGATAAGAACAAAGTATTCTAATTATGAATATGAACTTTATGCAATTATACAAGCATTAAGACATTGGATGCATGAATTGGTATCATGAGGCTTTGGAATTTATGAATACATAAAAAAATTTGAATAGTAGGCATGCAAAGTGAGTTTCTTTCTTACAGGGGTATACTTTTGTGTTGAAACAAAAATTAGAAAAATAAAATTAGGTAGCTAGTCTATTGAGCAGGAGAGCAACCTTATTAACTACTATGGTGAGTGAACTAGATGGATTTTAAGTTATTAAATAATTATATGATACTGATCCATATTTTAGTAATATAGTTGAACAGTGTAGGAATCCATTAATAGGTGGGACACATATTATTCATAATGAGTATCTTATACATGAATGTTATCTCTTCAAAGGGAAATAATTATGAATTCTAGTTGGGTCTCTATGAGACAATATCATAAGAGAATTACATAGTTGTGGTTTGGATGGACATTTTGGTAACATGAAGACAATAGCTTTGGTGGAGGAAAAATATTTTTGGCCAAAGATGAATATAGATGTGACAAGGTGAGTTTTTATGCAAAAAATATATTAGGTGGCTAAAGGACTTGCACAAAGTACTAGACCATACATGTCATTACTAGTTTCAAGAGAGCCATGGATAAATTTGAGTATTGATGTTGTGTTAGGATTACCAAACACACATAGAGGTAATGATTTAATTTTTATTATTATAATTTTTTTTTATAAAATGGTTCATTTCATTGCATGTAAGAAAACCAATGATGCAACTAGAGCTACAAAATTATTTTTTACAGATATTGTGAGATTGTGTGGTGTTCTAAAAACTGTTACTTTAGATAAGGATATAAAATTTTTATTTTTTTGGAGGACTTTTGGGAAGAATATGAGTACTAATCTATAATTTAGTAGTGCATATCAACCACAAATAGATGGATAGATAGAAGTTATAAATAGGAGCTTAATAAATTTATTGAGATGCATAGTGGGAGAGAAACCCAAGCAATGAAACTTGGCTTAACCACAAGTTGAGTTTGTATATAATAGTTCAGTGAATATATCAATAGAAAATTCACCATTTTAAATTGTTTATAGGAGAAATCCTATGGGTATTTTAGATTTGGTAAAATTACCAATTGCATATTTAGTTAGTGATGATGTAGAAGCATTTGTAGAGCATATGTAGTAGTTGTAAGGAATAAAAAGAAAGTTGTAGGAAAGTAACAAGAAATGTAAAGTAAAAATGGATGTCAGAACAAAATAAAAATTAGTTGAAGGAGAGTGGGTAATGGTTTATTTGAGGAAATAAATATTTACAAAAGGCATATTTAACAAGTTGAAGTACAATAAAATTGGACCATGCAGAATTATGAATAAAATCAATGACAATGCTTATTAGGTGACTTTACCATAGAACTTTGATATATCTCCAATATTTAATGTTTCAGATTTATATGAATTCCATAGATAAGATGGTGAAGGTGATGAATATAAAGAAGTAAATTGGGGGCAACATGGTTCAAAGAAGAAGAAGGAAAAGATAGTGTAGGTTTTGGATATGAAGATGGTGAGCACAAGGCAAGAAAATTATAATAGGTATTTGGTGCAGTGAGAAGGATAGCAATAAGAAGATAACACTTGCATTATAGAATAGGAGCTAAAGAAGATTGATAAATAAAAATGGTAGAAATATAATTAGATCAATTCACAAGAGGTGAGTTATTTTCAACCAGAGGAGAATGATACAAAGAAAACAGGCAAATATTTTGGAGGCTATAAATTTTGAATCCTAGCTTCGTTTGAGATCTTCCATGCATCAAAATGATCATCTCAAAATGTTTGATGATGTCAAAATGATTTATCCTCTTAAAATTGATTTTGATATTTTTTAGAGGATATATGTGATCATCTTAAGGTTTGAAATTAATATTTAATAATTTGTTTTAGAATTTTCTATTCTTAAAAATTGTATATTTTTAGAACCAGATGAAAACTTTAGTTAAATTTCATCCCATAGGATAATTTTATTTTTTAAATTAGATTGGAAGATTTTTAGAGTCATGGACACTTACATGCAAAACTTACTATAAATAGCGGTTGCTAAAAATATATATTTTTTTTTAGGATTTTGGTGTTTTCAAAAAATTTCATGTCAACTCTAAATTTTGAGTTGAGGCTTATTTAAGCATGGTTTTAGTTTTTAATTATTTCAAGTCATTCAATAAGACTCAATTCTAAGCATTATTTCAAAATCTTGGCCTATTAGTAATTTAATTGTCTTGTTAATTTTCAGGTTCATTATATTTCTTCGGATGAAAGCTTTCCTCAGATGAGTCTATCATATTTTAGAGCTCATTTTGTCAAAGGTTTCTCCAAATATTTTATAATCAATCCTCAAATCCTAAAAATCACTTTTGTAATTTGAAAGTTGTTCGAAGTCGGTATATTAAGGGAATTATAAATCTAATTCACATGATTGATAATAAATTGAAAATGTACTTCCCAATTACAAGATGATAAAAGGGATTTTGAATATAGAGGATGAAGCAATACTTCACTTTCCTCTCCTTGATAATATTAGGGGTAAGTTGAGTTTCAATAAATCTTAGTCATCTTTAATTTTTATGCAGAGTATATACAATGGTGATATTAAGTTATTAACATGTTTTTTTCCATAGGAGATGATGTCAAGTGGAAGGAAGATGATGATTTTGCACTACAAACACTTTCATAAGTAAACCCCATGGTCATTCAATATTCATAGGTACATTGTTCCCACAAAATTCTTTGTTAATAGTACTTTTAGTTTTTTGGTACAAGTAAATTATTATTTGTCATTGACATCAGTTATGCTTCCTCATTATATCATAGTTTCCACCTAAAAGTTGTTTAAATGCATAAATTTATGGCCCTCAATTGAGCTCCATCACTCAACATATTCTCATATACTTAAATGGCATTTCAATGGAGTAGGTACTTTCCCTCTCTCAAAATATATTCTCGAATATGTAAATGGTATTAATTATACATAATATTAGAAATTTTTTTATTATAATGTTATTTAAAATTAAAAGTTAAAAAAAAAAAATTATATTAAATATTTAATTAATTTTAAAAATATTATTAAAATGTAAATTTTGAAATATTTAAATTAAAATATATAAATTATATAAAAGCTTAGGTCTATGAAAAACAATGACCTTTCAAAATACACATACATATATAAAATAACCTTTCTAATATACATATTTTGTATATGTACAATTTATTTCATGTTGTTTCTCATTACACATAGACATTCATATATAATGACCTCCTCCACTATATATACAAACAAAATGTAAATACATTTTTGTAGATGTTACTATTTCCTCTTTCTAATATTGACTTACATTTACTTGTTAAGCTAGCGGCCAAGCTTTTATGGTCAATTTTTTCTACCGAAAACATAATAAGCCACAACATTAAACTTCTTGTATTTGTTGTCAAGCATTTACATTCACTATCAAGTGTCGACATTTGCTGTTAAGCGTTATCATTTGCTATCAACCATAACCATATATATTTCATGTTTTGATAACTTCAATGGAAAAGGTTAAGAAAGCAAAAAAAAATTAACCTATTGGCTTATTTTAACCAACGTCAAACACAGGTACCAAAAATCCAATAATTTATTGTTATTTATTTACACTTTCCTATTAAAACTATTTATCTTAAACACATACGACCATTTTCATATGAAAATGGTCAACTACATATAAAACCTCCAACTGCATATGCAGACGAATGCTTGGTAGGCTAAAATTAGAAGAATAGGCAATCTGTCTCAAGTGGTAGGTTAAAATGAGTTGGGTGACACAAAGATCGAAGGCACGTATTTTTGCAGAAAATGTTGCTGGGATGTGAAGGATTCCTCCACTAGCGCTGCGGATAGACTCTATGAGTGTTTAAAAAAAAAGGTTTTTTTCCAGCTCATCAGCGCCGACCAAATCGATTAAATTATTTTTTGGAGTAAATTCACCTTATTATTATAAGGTATATATATTTATATTTAGAAAATTAATGGTTGAAAGAAAATTTATATATAATTTATTATTTCAAAAGTCAAGTTTACTGAAGTGATAAGACGGACTGTCATTCATGTTGTTTGATGGTATTATGTACTATTGTTCGATTGGGTAGGTTTTATTAACATTAAATTTAAATATTTTTATTTTAATCAAACATAAAATAAAATATGAAATGAGATGGAGTTAAATTTGTCTTTATTACATCATAAGTTATCTGCCAAGTCAATAATTTTTTAAAAATATATGAAAAAAAGGATGAAGTTAAAATTAGTTGTTAATACATTATCTTTCAATTAAACAATAATTTATTTATAATTTATTTTAATATATAAAAAATGATTACATCTTTTGAATATTAATATGTTTTATTTTAAATTTTTTAATGATTAATAGTGTGTAATATATTTTAAAACTCAGAACACAATGGATGATAAAGAATTTGTATGTTGTATAAAAAGTGTGTGTAGAATGTGATTTTTATATATTTATAAATTTATGTTTTTAGAATAAAGTTTAAAATGTTTGAATATATTCATTGCATTCCATAAATGTAATGTTATTTCTATTTTCATTACATGTGGTTAAGGTTTTTAAATATATTTATTTATTAATATTAGTTAATAAATAGGGTTTAAATGATACAAATATTTTAAAATGAGAATTAATGTTTTAAATTTTTTAAGTTGTAATAATTTTGTACCACTTATTTATTGGAGATAAAAATAGAAAAGACATAAATAAATATTATTGAAATATTGTTTCAAAAGTAAAGATTGATTAAGTTTATATTGATAAGAATTGTGAAATAATGACATTTTAAATTCTAAAACTTTGATTAATATAAAAATAAGTTTGAAGTTGAGAAGTCTAATTAAATTAATTAATTTAATAATAAAAAATTAAATTAAAATAAAAAATGAAATTGGATGTAAGTTGAAAAAAATTAATAGAAAAAAATATCTCTTAATACAGTATTTAAGGTATTTCATAATCGTTTTGTTTGAAATAATTGTATAACATGTACTTTTATGTATTGCAAATATTGAGTATGGCAATAGCAATTGGAAAGCAGATTTAGAGTGGAAAGTCTCAAGTTTAAAACATGTTATTAAGGATACAACACATTGAATTACCTTTTATTGGCTTCTTGAATTTAGGACCCCTGGGGTTATAATTTCCACTAACAAGCACGCTTGAGAGTTTTTTAAAAAACATGCTTACATATATGATGTCCCTAGGAAAGAATACATTCATTTCCTTTCCAAGTCTTGGGTTTATCCAAAGTGGTTGGCTAACATTATTAATGCCAACCCTGACCGAGTCTTCTTGGCAAAGAGTGTATGCTAGATCTTAAAGGTTTTTGTGTGGATTAGTAGATTTTGTAAATTTGAGTATATAAAATTAATATTTTCTTTTTTACAGTTTAGATAACTTCCAAAGGAAACACCAATCAATGAGTTTGAAGAACTATGAGCTAGTGGCATTGAGAGGTGATGGGATAGGCAAGAGGGAAAATTGGGATTGTATTGATGACTACAAATTTTATAATGATCTTAAAGACCCTGAAACTGATAATCAACCTAAGAGAAAAGTCATTGGTGGATCCCTTGAATTCCCATATCCTTGTAGGTGTAGAACTGGTTGCTAGTGTACATAGACCAGTAAGCAGTCTGAGTAAATAGTTTGCGTATTCATTTTGAATGGAATTGAAAATATGAGGTTTGACACTTGCAAATAGGTAAAAGTGTTGAAAAAGGTTAACAATCACCAACACATAAAAGTGTTAAGTGACCATTGTTAACACCAATCAATACAAATACACTAAGTCTTTAACCTTCTCCACCTTTAACTACCTATAACTCTTATTTGAAAGATCTATCTTTTCAATTAATATAAGAAAAATGTTACCATTTATACGTTAAATTTATGAAACTCGAAGGCTATATTGGATCTTGTCAAAAGGTTGATTCTTTATTCCCCCCCAAAAATGATGATAATATTTGAGAAAATTTAGTTGTGATGTTATTTGGAATTAAAAATTTTAAAACATAATTATATTAAATATTTAGTTAAATTTAATAATGTTATAGAAAAGTCATTTTTGAAATATTGAAATTAAAAAATATATATATTATATAAGAATTTGGATCTACCATCAAACTATTTTAAAGTATTACGCTTCAAAATACACATACACGCATGTATATAATAATATCCTCCAATATATATACACATATGTTGTCTATTAGTGATTTGTTTCACTTCATTTTTCATTGTACACATATATAGTGACTTATTCCAATAGATATATACATATGCCCATTTTGTATATGTAACAATTTATTTCACTTCATTTCTCATTACATTTTATTTGATGTTACCATTTCCTCTTTCTAATATTGACTTACATTTACAAGTTAATTGATCCTAATTTTTTTTTAGGATGTTAATTTTCAAGGATACTCTTTATATTGGACTACCACGATGCTTATATGCCTTATGTTGATGCAGTTAACAAGATCCCTACAAGAAACAACCTCCTTGGTAGAAAAATCTATGCTACTCTCACAATCTTCTTTATTCTGTCTGATGGAACTCTAAAGCATTTTTCCATTGTGTTTTGTTTGCCTTAAACATCTGTGGACCTTTCTTCTATAAGAGTGTTCACTCTTGACTATGATGGAGAAAGTAAAGAATGGCTATGGCAGTGAGCCAAAACTCATGTGAGTGTCAACAATTCAGGCTACCATCTAATGGTTAATCATTGGCAAGCCATTATTCATTACTTGTTTTAAAACATAATTTAATCATGAATTAAAGAATTGATGGATTCAAAATGACTAGGATTGAACACATATAGATTAATAATAAAAAATAATACATAAAAAACTAACATGTAATTCACATAATATTCAACTTCAGAACACATGTAGTTGTAGAGCCTTCTATTATTGCCACTCATAAATTTGAGCAAACCGCATCACCTTTATAATCTACTTCTCCCTCACTTTCACAACAACATGGAAATAAATCATCTTGCTCATATTTTATTCGTAAATTCAGGTCTTATTGAGAAATATTTCAGCACTGATCCCTTTTTAATGGAAATTCCTGCCAAAGCATGCATGGGGTGGAGATTCAATGAGTAGGTTTTTCTAGTTGATCTTCTTAAAAGGTACAAGAATCAATGTTTTATTTGAACTCAAGAAAAGAGTGAGTGAGCTTAAAAATTGATGTGGAACTGCAAGCCTTTATTATAATCTATTTTTCCCAAACACTTCAGATAAATCCAACATTATTTCCCTCACTTTCAAAGGAATCCCTACAACCATTTCTATATAAATCTATATCCCTCCATGTCTTAACCCATAGTGAAAAAACCCATAGACTACCTCTATGGTTGTGTGTTATGGACATATCTTTGTTTCTCATTTATAATGATTTTAATATGTGCTGGTGTCATGTAATTATCTATATATTTATTATATTGATTATAATGAAATGTGAATGGCCTTTTTCCATATGACACTCTATTTTAATGACAATTCAGTACTCTCAATTATGAAGGAAGACATGAGGAATAAATGAAGTCAAGAAAACACAAAAATATAACAAACGTTTTTGATAAAAGTAACTTTATATAGAGATAAAATATTTATCTTTCATATATTAATTGTAATGAAATGTGAATTGCATTTTTCTATATGATGCTTTATTTTAATTACAATCAAATACTATTGACCATGAAGTTGAACAAAGGAAGGCAAACAAACACAAAAATATAACCAACATTGTTTATAAATGAAACTACTTCATACAGAGATAAAATAGAGAGATTGAGCTCTTTTGTGTCACACACAATCCTATTTTGGCAGAGCTTTTTTATTGCTTTATAATTTTCCACAACTCTTTTTGTTAGTTTTAGTTATTTAATTTTGTCCATTAATCACTACCCTATATATCCTAGTAAACCTTCATTATTTTTCTATTACAAAAAGGATGAGACACCTCTTAAAAGTATTAAGTAAAAAAATTTGATAACCAAGAAAGTCAATGACACAAAGGAGATTGAATGGATCCTGAATAGTCATAAAATAAATAAAATATTACATTGTAGATTTAGGAGATCAATTGGATTTAATAAATCAAATCTTAAACTAGTGTGTGGTTGGGATTAGACATTACAACACTCCCACTTAATCACAACCACCATAATCTAGTACACCTAAATCATCTCTTAGATACTCAGAGTTTTATTTCCTTAATGTTTTGTTAAGACGTCTACATACTAATCTTTAAATCTAGAGAATTCCATATAGATCACTTTATTATTGACTAGTTATCTAAATAAATGGTATTTGGTGTCTATATGCCTACTCCTCTTATGAAATACATGATTTTTGGATAATGCGATTGTTAATTTTTTGTCATATAAAATCTTTGTTGCCTTTTCCTATTTGTGTCTAAAATCTTCTAAACATCCTTCTCATTCAAATTGTTGGACATGCAGCTTTAATTATTGGTATATACTCTACTTATGTCAATGAGAGAATAATAGTGGGTTATTTATTTGATGCCCATGATACTACACTTTTTCTAAATTTAATATAACCAAATGTACTTTTCTTGTCATCAACGTTGCCTTCACAATCACTCTTTGTGTATCTTATGTGTTTGAACTCATCAAACTTTCAATACAAAATTCCATGATTGTTAGTTCCATCCACATATCTCAAAATTATTTTTCTTGCTTATTAATGAGTCTTTTGGAGACTCCATAAACCTTGGAATAAGGATCAAACTATACATTATATTTGGCCTTGTGAATTTTAGGTACATGAGAGTACTGATGAGTATTTTATATGATGTTTGAACATCATTGGATCAATTGTAATCCTTTCTTAAATTCAAACCTATTATAACTATTTTTTGTGATGTATTACAATTTTTCATGTGGAATACCTCATGCTGATCAACATAAGCTTGATCTATACATTATCCACCTTAGCTACATTAAAGAGGTGGATTGGTGTATTCATGAATAAAGAGGAACTAGTATTATTATCCAAGGAAAGAGGTCTCTTATTTGAGGTTTTTTTTATCATATTTTGAGATGTAAGAAGAATTAAAAATATGCCTACACTTGATGTACATACTCAATGTGGATGAATGTCCATAACTATGGATCCTAAATTAAAAATAATTCAATATCATGGAGATGATAGTGAATTCAATGAGAGAGTGGAAACATTGGAGTTGAAAATTAATTATATGTAGGTGAGAAGGAATAAATGTAGAATGGGAAAACAATTAGACCATGATCTCCTAAGAAATAGACTTTATATAATGTCAAACATGTTACGCCTATGCCTTGAAAAATAAAATAATAATGTGATGGAGTCAAAGAAGTATTGAAGGTATTTCAAACTACCCTATAATAATTGAAGTACTTCATGGGAGTTGAAAAATAGTTGGTTGAAAAAGAAGTGAACCATTGAAGGTAAGGACATGGTGAGTCAGGATAAAAATGGAATCAAGTAGGCCACTATCCCCAAATATAGGTCAACTCATGAAGGAATTTGACCACATCAAAATATTTAAACAAACATAGTACTCATTATACACCTTTATTGATTCAAGGTAACCTAATTTCAAGATAAAATGATAAGTAATTCTTAGTCGCATTTTCTTAGCTTCAAGAATATGAAATTATTTCTTAATAGTGCCAACCACATGAAGAAAAAAGCTTACATGACACCACTAACCTAAAAAAAGTTTTAGTAATTAATTCAAAATGAAATTTATATGTACTAATTACAAAATCAAAAACATTTAGTAAATCTTATTATATCTACAGTTTAGAAGTCAACATACTTGAACATATCAATCCATTGAACCACTAGGATCTACTCTAATCTTGATAGTAGCAAGAATAACTTCATTTTCAAACTCATGAAATTTTCATATATTCCTTTTTAATGGCCTCTCATGATATTTTTTCAAATGATTATTCATTGCAAGAACCAAACTTGAATAGTGAAATATCCCCCTATGTGCTTCAAAGTCTTTAAATAACCATATACATAATTTTTTGATTGCATATCATCGAAGCCAAGTTCTAGTGACTAACATATACCCCATAGGATAATCAATGTTTTCTTCATCTATGATTATGATATTTGATTTTTTATTTTCCTCTACACACCAACACAAGTAGTAATTTAGCCCTCTTCATTATCCTCATATTCAATACCTGAAAAACATGCCTTGTATCACAAAAATAATTTTTATTGACACTATATCAATATAAATCATGGGATTAAATAATACATAATGAAGAATATTCTATCTGGGTTCACCAGATCAGATACATGGTCAAAGTCATTTGATATTGCCATATCCATAAATTTTAATACTTGTAAAACCTCATATGTATTGATTATAATTAGATGTCTAGAACTCTAATCATCCACAGACTCTTATGACTCACACTCATTCCAAATAGAGTTCATACATGTAAAATAGAAATATACTAACCATCTTGTATTAATAGTACAAGATCCTACATTTTACCTACGCAATAAGTGGAGCACATTTGAACCTGTTATATTCATACAATCCTCATACTTTGCCAAGTTGTCTTCCTCTAATTTTTGAATAATAGAATTTGATGGAGCACCATGACATATGTTCTCATTACACCATTTAACCATACTTTGTGCATTAATAAAATTAGCACCCTCATAAAATTTTAAATCATCCCTTGCAATGGCTCTTTTTCTACATGCTCCATCACTGTCATGTTTCCCTTTCCCATGGCCAACCTTAGTAAAAATCCAAATTTATTCTACACTAGTGGTAACATGTTTCCTAATCAACCAATAAAACATCCATGCATTCTATAATTATGATGTGTAATTATTTGAACAAATTTAATTCTAGTTGAAATTAATATTCCTCCTAGCCAACTATTTGTAAAACTCCTCAAAATAAATGTGCACATACTATATATAATGTGTTTGGTCATCACTAATATTGAAATGGCACTCTCTTAATATTATTCAATCTTGATCGATAATATTAGGTGCATACATTAATGATATATGCATGAATATGTCAACTTGTGATGAGTTTTAATATTGTGAATGTACTTTCATTTGTGGATTGAATGTGTAATTTTTAGAAAAGTTGACTACTAAAAAAATCAAACAAAGTGGGAATGTATATTTAATTATCTTGAAATTTTCATCCAACCATCTAATCTTGCATGTGTTCCTTACATACCCATAAAAAAATTTCTCATTGAATTTGAACATCAATTTTTAAATGGGTATATATTTTGTAATAAGCTCACACCTTTTATATTCTTTACCATCTTTTACTTGATAAGTCATATATTTGTATTTTCTCAATCAAACTAATTCCTATCTAATTATACTTGTTTTTATCTTCATGGATATAATTTTTTAGTTTTGGTAATGCATCATAAATGTTTCAATTTTCATCCAAACATGATTTGTTATAAAACAACTATCCATAAAATCTTTCACAAAAAATAGTTAGAATAAATTTCCTGGTTGATTTTTTCAAATCTTCTAAGACAAACTCCTAAAATATATATTTAATATGCAAATTACAATGAATATGGCATAAAACATCATAGTGAATTATAAACTTGACATGAGTATACAATAATAAGTGGTGTATGTTTGATTTATTTTAATATAAAAAAAAGTTTGGCCATATCAAACTATCTTTGACTATTAGAATTTTGTTGATGTTTTTCCAAAAACATGGATTAGAGTTATGTTTGAGTCATATCCAAGTTTTTTTTTTGGATGTGGTGCATAGTTATGTGAACCAACACTTCTTTTGCCTAGATTTCTTGAATTTGGAAAATATCTAATATTATCCTTCTAAAATTGTGAAAGTAAATCCTTCAGAGCAATGTTTATTGCCTTATCCTCTAAAGGAAGTTGACTATAAAATGCCTAGAGATCATTGGTATTGGGTTCAATAAGTCTTTTGTTTTAAAATTTCTTTCATTAATATTTTTTTTTTAATATCAAGTGTTCAAGTTGTTTTTAAAATCAATAATTTTTCCCTATTGCCTATTTATTGCACAAGTTGTGATTATATGTTGTGTAGCATTACAATATTTGTTGCATGATTTTGAGCCTATAATATAATATGCATCATGTAATTTTTCAACAATTTCTAAATTTTCATCATCCATATTATATATTCTTAGCCCTAATGTCTACATGGTAGGTCTCATCTTAATCAATTTCATCAATGAAATAAACAATTGACTCTTTTATTGTCATGAATAAAATTAATAAAGAAACTATCCCAAATTTCCTAATCATGTCTTCTTGAATGGTGGTTAGACATTTTTCTTAGCATTGGTTTCAAAATATTTTCATTTACTTCAATTAAGTAATTATCTTTTCTATGCACCATTTTTGGAGGTGTTATTACTTAGGGAACTTGTTGAAAGGGTATTTCAAAATCATCATTAATTTCATTCATTAGTGGTGGGATGACATTTTATTCATTGTTTCTTTCCTCATTATATGATTAACTAAAACATTTTTCATTGATAATTTCATCATTATTTTTTCCATGAAAAATTATTTATTGTTAAGGGGTAAGGCATCATTCATAAAATCATCATTAAAAAAAAAAAAAAAAAAAAACACTATACTTTAAACGTGAGCTTCCAATATTATCTAATTTATAATTGTAAATTTCATCATTATTCAATTCAATATTATCAATTCCATCATTATTGAATTGATTATTTTTAATTTCATCATTATTCAATTCATTATTTTCAATTGCAATATTGTCGATGACATTTGGCTCATCATATATATTTTTTCCCCTTGTTTTGAATGAAGTGTGTATATTTGTACCTTGTTTTTATCTCACATCCTCTATTTACTCAAGTGATTTATTCTTAAAATTATTTTTCTTTCTTGAATATGATCCATCACTCATTGTATAATTGATAACTTTTCAAATGTGGGGTCTAAAAAAGTACTTGATATCTCTTGTTTTCAACTTTCAAGTATTGTAAAAGTGCATAAAAAATGTCTACGGGGGAAATTTTACAAATTGGATAAAAAGTATCCATTGAAAGTTAAGATTTTGTCTATACTATTTATAATGTGTATACATTATGGTATAACACATATGTGTTCCATCATAATGTGTACATTTTATGTTTTAATGTGTATGCATCATGGTATAATATGTATATGTTATTAAAAAAAACATTATATTATAATACATGTGTGTTAGTATATTATATAATCATTATAGTGTAAGTTTATGTATTATATGATAACATGCAATGTTAGAGGTTTGAATTTAAAATCCCATCCTTTTGGCTCGAAAATGGCATGGATTATTGAGCCAAATGCTTCAGCTTGTCAATTTGTAGCCAAGTCTGAGAGATTTGATAGAAACAACAAATTACAACTTCTATTTCCAAAGACACTAGGAAATTATTAAAAAAAAAAAAAAAAAAAATTAAAATGATGATGAGCACACTCTTCACTTTTGAAATATATAGTTTTTATAAATTTTGGACTATTTTATGTTTACAAACTATGTTGATTTATAAATATAGCTTTTTTGGCCACCCCATGTTGTAAATATACATGTATTTACATGTTAACGTAATCTATTTTTTTGTTCATCCAAGCATAAAACAAATTATATGGTCACAAATTAGGTCTAATTCTATACACGTTCAAAAGAAATGCATTTTCATATTTTTGAGGTAGTTAGGGGTGAACATAGTTGACTTTCAATTTTATTTTTCCAACTTCTAAGATATATTTACTTATAAAACTAATAAAAAATTATTCATTGATAAAATATAAACATTATAGGTTAGAAACTAGAAGATCTTACCTAAATATTCACTAAGGGTTTTGAACAATATTAAATGATGCTAAAAAAAGGTGAGCCACACGACCATCTATCCACTCCATTTTCTTGAAACAAATAGAAGTTTCTTTTAAAATTTTAGATGTATGACCTAGTTATACTTAATCATTAAAAAAAAAAAAAGGTTCCTGAAAACTAGGATTGAAGTTATATAATTCATGTTCTTATAACATCTTCAAATTTTGAGTGTATATATTTAAAATTACCTACACAATTTTAGTTTTCTCAAATTTTGAGAAAATGATATCTATGAGTAGCCCCTTTTTGTCCCCTAACTTTCTGCACTTACCCTACTATTGTCTAAAAATGTTATCTAATGAGGTTCATAACCTCTTATGATAATTGGACCTTATTGTATAGAGTCTCTAATTGTGATTTTTACCATTTCTAATGATATTACATGAGTTTTTCATAATATTAGAGCATATCATACAAAATTTAATTATTGATTAAAAATATGGCTTTCATTAAGATAAATTCTCAATCGGTGAAAACAATTTAATGATATAATGATAAATATTAGTGTACATTTCCTTGAATTATCTATGATGTGAGAGAGAGAGAGAGAGAGAGAGAGAGAGAGAGAGAGAGAGAGAGAGAGAGAGAGAGAGAGAGAGAGAGAGAGAGAGAGAGAGAGAGAGAGAGAGAGATCAAAAATACTTATAAGGTTATAGCTTGGTGATAAGAAGTTTCTTATATAGATAAAAAAAATGATGAGAGATATTATTGCATGGTTTTTTAGTGATCAGATTTAATAAAATTCATTGTTTTCCTTGATCAATATGTATATGAATGATATATATGCTAGAATTATACCATTATAATGACATATTAGAGATTTACATAAATACAAAATAGAGTAGTTGTGGCTATCAAACTATTTAGGACATAGTTGATTTATGCAATCTCTAGACTCATGCCATTATCATCAATAGTAGATTTTTATGATCCCTATAAATTATGGTAAATAAGAATTAATTGTTTTGTACCTATGGATTAGATATTTCCTATAAATTATGGTAAATAAAAATTTAAGGAAATGGTGTGTGTGTGTGTGCGCACGTGTACTCTCATGTGTTTTTGTGTGTGTGTGTGTGTGTGCACTACATGTGTGTGTGTGTGTGTGTGTGTGTGTGTGTGTGTGTGTGTGTGTGTGTGTGTGTGTGTGTGTGTGTGTGTGTGTGTGTGTGTGTGTGTGTGTGTGTGTGTGTGTGTGTGTGTGCGCGTGCGCGCGTGTGTGCGTTCGCACATGCATGCATGCATGTGTGCGTGTGTGTGTCCCCACGTGCGCACGCAAGTGTGTTATAAACTACCGTATATATATAATCAATGAGATTAACTTTGTAACATATCTTTTATACAAATAGATTGTATAAGTATTTATTTTCCAACTCAAGAATGTTTGATAATTATGTAAACAAGATCAAGGGAGCTAATTTGTATGTATCATGTGTACAACTAGTGTTTATGTAATATCTATAATTAACTATGTATGTATCTTTTGTATAGTTAATAAGTATGGAATATTCTATAAGTGTGTATGTGTGTCTCACATGACTTATTAAATACATACATTCTTGGTTGATCTGATGTGGATATACATGGAAACCCAGGAATAATAAACATGCTCTGATCCCTACTGAGTCAGGATCTTGCTCTACTGATTAGAGCACATGTGATTACTTCTTGTATTAGCAACTAAACATAGAATTATACCAGAATCAATAAGTAACTAGAAATATGAAACAACACAGGAATATGAGAGACAATACACAATTGTATTAATAATCACTCAGAAGAATATACAATAAGGAAGATGCCACTTCTTCCTCCACCTCAAAGGTTCGCCACGCCTCAAGACCTTCTTCCCTCTCTCTCTCAGTCCCAACAATCAACTCCAATATAGAATTGATGTTCACCTCTCTAACCAGTCAGTAACACGCTGCCAGTTCACCAAGTACACAACCGTACTCCAAGTAGATCTCCTGCTCTCTGCTGCTACCTGCAAATCACTAGACCTTACTCACCATGTAGACATCTCTACACCCCTGAAGAACCCTTGTCCTTGCCTCACCAAGTCCTTATGATTCTTCAACCAGTACCCTGGTGGATCAGCTCCTTGACCTTGTAGACCTTGCAACTCTCCTTGATCATACACACTCAGCACCCCTTTGGAACTAGGAGGAGCTACACTAGCTCTCTCTAAAAGCTCTATGGCTTTCTAGCACACTTTTACAATACAATCATGAGTCCATATATAGATCTCATCCAAACAGTAATTAGACAATAATACAATAAATAAAATCTGTAGCTCTCAGTCTAAGAATAGCTCTAAACATGCCAACGCTTGGTTCGTCAACCAACTACCCGTAATAAACTCACAGCTCGAACCATAGGTGACCGACGTCAGTCCTTGACAGCCTGGGGATGCCGACGCCGGCCGATCCATGACCGACGTCGGTTGCCTTCCTGTCTCCCTCTTGCCATCGTCGGTTGTCCTGACCGATGCCGATGGCTGTGACACTCCGCAACACTTCTGCAACCTCCATAACTTCTCTTGTTTGAATCTTGGTGAAGCTTTTAGCTCCACAACCTAACAATCTCCCACTTGGAGATAAACAGCTGCACCTGTACCTGTACCTGTAGCTCGTCTAATTTGTTTCCTGGTTTGTATCCCTCTTCAAGATGAATCCTGAAGACCACCCACCACACAACCTGTGATGCTATACATGTCATTCAAGTAACGTGCCATATCCGAACCTACACATCCATGTAGTGAAGAACTTGACCCTGCATAACAAGAATCCCTGCTGCTAGTCTCACTGAACTTCCCTCCAGTACTCCTTCCCCGAATTGGCTCCATACTTTCTGACAACCCCCACTGAATTGGGAAAACTCAGGCCTACAATAGACCTCATGTGATTTCGAACCCTGTTTCAAGCTAAGCTTGAACTGTCCAGCCACTGGTGTGCTTACCGATTCTGCATCCTGCGTAATGAACCTTGCCAACACCGTCTTCACATCAGCTCCCACTGAAGATAAAATCTCCATGTCTCTTATGCCAAAGAATTTTGTTGCTCCAAATTCCTCATGACACACCTCTGAACTAACCTTACCTTTTAGCTTAGCAAATCCCTGTATGTACAAAACCTGCTAGCAAACCATCCACATACAGTAACTGGATAATGTCGCGACTCATCATCCACCTGGTAAGAATAAAACCACAATAGTTACACTGACATTGACTGAAGCCATGCTTAGTCATCCACCTGTCAAACCTGTACCACTGTCCTGCAACTTCTTCAAGACCTCATACCTTGGCCTTCTGTCTCATGTATCCATCCACTCTCTTCTTTAAAGCGAGAATCCATCTCTCTCATTGCTTTCTTCTAGCTGACAACTCTACCAACAAATACCTGTTTGTTTTTTCTCTCCAAGGACTCACACTCCTCATCCATGCCAAGCTCCCACTGTATCTGGACTCTACCTGCATTGCTTGTTCCATCTTCCTGGTTCTTGACCATCAGTGAACAATATAAAGAAGGTGAACAATGAATATGAAGTTCATTTACCCTTTCTGACCTTCACATGAGCATTTGAGACTTGCTGTCCGCCCAATATCAGTTCCAGTGACCAATCTCGGCCATCTCCCAGTCTGCTCTCGACCAATGTCGGTTCCCTGCACTGACCCTGACTGCCGATGTCGTCTCCCTGGCCGACGCCGGTATCCTTTCTACCGACATCGGTTCTGTCATGACCAACGTCAGTCTTCCTGTTGCCGACGTCGGTTACTGTGCGACCGACGTCGGTACCTGTGTTCATCTGTGAGTGATAAATTTTTACCCGTGAGCTCTCCATGGATCAAAATCCTAATCAAATCAACCCTGTTCTGCTCAAAAAAATTTAGTTCTCTCACCTGATCTCTGTCCATCATCTCCTCCATGAACACCAAGGCTTTCCAGTTCTTTAGCTTGTCAAAAACATTTGTCTTCCGCTTTAGAACCTGCATTCTCCTTCTACATATGTGACTAAGCCTACGAAGCCACACCTCTACAACAGAAGGTGAATCAACAATATAAGTAGATAGATAAAGGATACCTACTTTCTTACCACCATCTAATTCAAGTGTATCCACTGTGAGAGTTACATTATATCTCCCATCACCCAAATTTCCTGAAGAAATTAGACTCATCTCCAAGACTGGTACCTGCATGACTTCCTTCAACCACTGTGTGTCGTCCATCTGCAATTTTAGCTTCACTTCCCCTTTGCCAATTCTTTGGCAAGGATCTCTAGCTCCTAAACCTGGGGCTGCATGGAAAGAGGCAACATAATCTGTTATCCAAGATTCAACTTCATCCAAGAAATCTCCCAAAGCATCATGTGCAACAACACCTACAACATCTGCATCTTCAGTTCCTTCATGCTGATCTGCTACCAACCAACAATATCTTTTTCTCTGCTCTTTCTTTCCATCAATCAGACCATTCGTGCTATTCATTTTCTCCATTCGTAGCTTACTTCCTTATGCCATTGCTATACTCCCACTCAATCAGAAACCCCTGTGAGTAACCTGTAATCAACAAACACTACCAAATTTGAAACCACCTGTTAGTAACCCAACCAAAAGCTCTGATACCACGTGTCAGGGAAACCCAGGAACAATAAACATGCTCCGATCCCTACTGAGTCAGGATCTTGCTCTACTAATTAGAGCGCATGTGATTACTTCTTGTATTAGCAACTAAACACGGAATTATACCAGAATCAATAAGTAACTAGAAATATGAAACAACACAAGAATATGGGAGACAATACACAATTGTATTAATAATCACTCAGAAGAATATACAATAAGGAAGATGCCACTTCTTCCTCCACCTCAAAGGTTCGCCACGCCTCAAGACCTTCTTCCCTCCCTCTCTCGGTCCCAACAATCAACTCCAATATAGAATTAATGTTCACCTCCCCAACCAGTCAGTAACACACTGCCAGTTCACCAAGTACACAACCGTACTCCAAGTAGATCTCCTGCTCTCTGTTGCTACCTGCAAATCACTAGACCTTACTCACCATGTAGACATCTCTACACCCCTAAAGAACCCTTGTCCTTGCCTCACCAAGTCCTTATGATTCTTCAACCAGTACCCTGGTGGATCAGCTCCTTGACCTTGCAGACCTTGCAACTCTCCCTGATCATACACACTCATCACCCCTTTGGAACTAGGAGGAGCTACACTAGCTCTCTCTAAAAGCTCTATGGCTTTCTAGCACACTTTTACAATACAATCATGAGTCCATATATAGATCTCATCCAAACAGTAATTAGACAATAATACAATAAATAAAATCCCCAGCTCTCAGTCTAAGAATAGCTCTAAACATGCAAACTCTTGGTTCGTCAACCAACTGCCTGTAATAAACTCACAGCTCGAACCATAGGTGACCGACGTCGGTCCCTGACTGCCTGGGGGTGCCGACGCCGGCTGATCCATGACCGACGTCGGTTGCCTTCCTGTCTCCCTCCTGCCGTCGTCGGTTGTCCTGACCGACACCGGTGGCTGTGACACTCCGCAACACTTCTGCAACCTCCATAACTTCTCCTGTTTGCATCCTGGTGAAGCTTTTAGCTCCACAACCTAACATTAACTATGTATGTAACCTCTATCATTAAATATAGTCTCAAATGCACTCCTTAAAATACACCTTTTTTTATAACTTCATATTATTCATAAGTAATGGACCTAATAAAGAATACACTTTTTCTATGTAGTTTTTTTCAAATAGATAAAGTTTAAGTGGAAAATTCAACTTGTTCTTTAATAGGAAACACGTTTTACTATCACTCCATGTAGCTTTCCTATTTTTATTAAGATTTGTGTGGTTGTTGTTTTAAACACGAGATTTTGAAAATATATACAAGGAAACATGGGGGGATGGGGGGCATGAGGAGAGGGAGGGTTGAGTGGATTGTTTGTCACTCACATTGAAAATTTTGTACATGTTCAATGGTCTACTCATACTTTAATATTTTGAAACACAATGGCAAAATAACTTATACATACAACTAAGATTCATAAAGACAAGGTTAATTCACAATGCCTTGTTCAGTAAAATGTATCTTTGAAATGATACATATATCAAAGACATAAATCTCTTAATTAATGCAAAAATAAATAAATAAATAAATTGATGTGTTAATAAATATGAAGTAATTGGCACAAATTGATGACTATACAGTGAATATAAGTATAAAATGTTAAAAAAATAAAAGGTTTATATTATATCCTTGTCTTGGGTATAAAATATTTCAAAAAAAAGGTTTGTGTTATGTTCATTTGGCTATTATATATATTTCAATATAAACAAGTATAAGTAATGCATTGTTTTTGTTTTCCCTTTCTTTGTAGCCAAATTTATCTCTCATTATGAGTGTTCGTGTGTTTCTTTTGAAGTTTGAGATTTTGTTCCCTATCTTATTGTATATTTTATACAAAATAAAATGCCTAGTAAACTTGGTTAATAATCTTAAATTTAACATCTATACTCTATAGTTGCATTTATGTTGAGATGACAAATATTCTCCCACCATTATCACTGATAGATATATTGTCAAGTTTTATATAAGTGATGTAGAAGACAAGTATAACCCACATTAGTAGATTCCACGTTAAGAACGTCCATAATATAGCATATCAACCATAAGTCGAGATGGATGAAAAATGTGACTGGGATAAACTAATATTGCTCTCAAACCTAACTTGTCAAACTTTATATAAGCCTCTGGAACATATGACTTTCTTTAAGCCCCTATTTTTTTAAATTTATTTTGTTTTGAGTCCGGGCATCATTATTAGATTTAGACATTTCAATCCACGTTTGGAAATCAATGGGAATGGCATTTTCTGTGCGTTTGAATTTCATTCGCATATGTACTTTTACAGTATGTTCGATTTACTTTACCATAGTATTTATTTTCTTTCAAATGAGACTATGGATGACGTTACTATATTATTTATTTTCTTTATTATTTTCAGAATTTGATTGCCCACCAAAAAAAAGAGAGATTACGATTGATAGAGTGACGTCATATTTAAAATTAAAGAAAAGATAGAGTGATATCAAAATATTGTTCCAATGCCTTTTACGGCCAAAATCTGATACCCGTGACATGGAAAGTTATGCAGATGCTCGGCATTTCTTTACAAAATGCGTATTCTGAGTTTGACGATGCGAATATACGATTAGCCTCTGTTATCCTTTCAGAATTTTATCTGTAACTGTAATAATAATTTTATTTTCCACGCATGGTTGAGATTGCAATGAACGATTCCCACGGATTGGCAGAGAGAGGCATAGGGAAGCCACAAAAATCGAAGGTCGGCGCTGCGGATAGACTCTGCGAATGGTTGCAGAAAAAGGTTTATTATCAGCTCGTCAGCGCCGACCGAATCGATACAGGTTAGCCATAGCATTAGAAATTAAATTGTTATTTTAAGGTAAATGTTGAAAGAAAATTTATATATAATCTTTTATTTCAAAAGTTAAGTCTAGTGGAGTGATAAGACGGACTGTCATTCATATTGTTTAATGGTATTGTGTATTTCTTATTTTTTTAATAGTGGGCTGTGTGATTCCTCTAAATGTTGTTTAATGGTATTGTGTATTTTATTAATAGTTAATATTTTTATTAAATAAAAAATAAAATAATATATGAATTATAATTTATTTTTCAATTTAAAAAAATAGTTATAATTTATTTTAATATATTAGAAGAGATGCCATCTTCTGAATATTTACATGTTTTATTTTTATTTTTTTAAGGATCAATACTATGTAGTGTATTTTGAAGAGAACACAACAGAATTATATGAATATAAAAGAATATTGAAAAATGAAAAATAAAGAATATAATTATTATATATTTAAAAATTTAAATTTTATTTAAGTTTTAAAAAGGTAGTTTAAAAAGTTTGAATATATTCGTTACACATAAATTTTGAATCCACAAAAAATTAACATTATTTTTATATTCATTACATATGATGAAAGTTTTTAAAAATAATTATATTTTATTAATATTCATTAATAAATATAGTGGAAATGATACAAATATTTTAAAATGAGATTAAATATTTTAAATATTTAAAGATGTAATAATCCTATTAGTGACTTATGAGACACAAAAGATATAAATAAAATATTATTGAAAGATTGTCTCAAAAATAAAGATGGATTAATTTTATATTGATAAGAATTGTGAGACAATGACATTTTAAATTTTAAAAGTTTGAATAATATAAAAATATGTTAGAAGTTGAGAAATCTAATTAAATTAATTGATTTAAAAAAAATAAAATAAGAAATAAAATTGGGTGTAAGTTGAAAAAAAAACCGACAGAATAAATACCTCTTATTATAGTACTATAATGTATTTTTTTCTTTTTTGTTTGAAATAATTTTATAACATGTAAATTTATGTATTGCAGAGAATGAGTATGGCAAAAGCAGTTGGAAAACATAGTTAGAGTTGAAAGTCCCAAGTTCAGGACATGTTATTAAGATTACAACACACCAAATCACTTTTTATTTGCCTCTTGAGTTTGGGACCCATGGGGCTATAATTGTTAGTAACAAACATGCTCAAGAGTTTTTTCTTAAGCATGTTTACATATATGGTGTCCCTAGGAAAGGGGATATACATTTACTTTGGAACTCGTGGGTTTATCCCAAGTGGGTGGTTAACATTGCTAATGCTAACCCTGACTGAGTCTTCTTTGTAAATAATATATGTTAGAGCTTAGAAGTTTGTTCATGGATTAATAGATTATGTATATTTGAATATATAACATTAAGAGTTTATTCTTTTACAAAGCTATCTTACAAAGGAAACACCAATTGGTCTAGTGAGTTGGAGGAACTATGAGCTAGTGGTACTGAGAGGTGATGGGACAGGTAAGAGGGAAAAATAGGATCATATTTATGACTATGGATGTTAAAATGATCTTGGAGACCCTGATAATGATAAGCAACTTGAGAGAAAAGTCCTTGGTGGATCCCATGAATTCCCATATCCTCGTAGGTGTACAACAAGTCCCCAATATACAATGACCAATAAGTAGTGGAAGTAAATAGTTTTGTATTCATTTTGAATTGCACTGAACATATTTAAACATGTTTAATGGGGTTAAAATTCACCAAAACTTAAAATTTTTAAATGAACCTTGTTAACTCAACGCAAATGTACTAAATCTTTAACCTTCTCCAACATTAACTACCTATAATTCTTAATTGAAAGGTCTACCTTTGCATTTAATTTAAGAAAAATGTCACCATATGTAGGTCTGATTTATGAAAATCGAAGGTTGGATTGCATCTTGTCGAAAGTCTACTTGTTTATTCTGATGCAAAAAAAATAGGCCAATCTTCTAGAGGCCATAACTTTTGACTTGTGGATTCATTTGAGCTCTTCCACATGCCAAAACGATCATCTGAATTTTTTTTATGATTTCCTGCATGGCACTATCTAATTAGAATTAATTTCTATATTTTTTGAAATCCATACGTGATTATTTGAAGGTTTGAAATTAACATTTAATGATTTTTTTTAGAATTTTCTATTTTTAGAAAATGTATATTTTTAGGACTAGACGTCAACTTCAGTTGAATTTCATCCCATAGGCTAATTTTAGTGTGTAAGATATTTTTGGAGATTTTTACATCCACATGCGCTTGCATACAAAATTTACTATAAATAACATCTTCTAAAAATAGATATTTTTTTTAGATTTTAGTTTTTTCAAATTTTTGCATGTCAATTCTAAATTCAAAGTTGAGGCTTATTAAAGTATGGTTTGGGTTTATAATTATTTTAGGTCATTCAATACAAATCAATTCTAAGTATTATTTTAATATCTTGGCCTATTGGTAATTTAATTATCTTTTTAATTTTCAAGTTCATTATTTGGTATTAGATTAATTTCAAATCTTAGAGGAGTAAGACATGATGAAAGGATGATGAGGTATTGCGCAGATGAACTAGAATATACAATATCTACAAAGGTAAGTTTAATAATTAACAGAGGTTACCATAAATTAGGGAAGAAGATAAAGTGTTGATGAAGCTAAGGAAAACATCGATCATGATGAAAAAATTTAATAATTAGATGAATATCAAGAGTAGTCACCATTGATGGAAGAGAGAACGGTTCAATATTTAGAAGGAAAGAATTAAAGAATCAAAATTGACGTTCCATATTATGGAGGTAGTTTAAAACTAAAGGAGTTGATAGATTGGTGAATAGCATGTAAAATATCTTTGAGTGAAAGACCATGAGAGAAGATAAGAAGGTAAAGTTTTCATGCATGAAGTTGAAAGGTCATGCAATGATTTGGTGGGATCACCTATAGAAAGAGAGATAGAGAAAAGGGAAAGATAAGATTGATTCAATGAAAAAGATAGAGAAATATCTGAGGGATAAATTTCTTCATATATATTATGTACAAACCCTATACAGAAGATTTCAGAACTTGAGGCAAAAATATCATAGTATAGAAGAGTATATAGATGAATTTTATAAGATTTTCATATGAGTGAAGAATGATGAAACTGAATAATAGATGGCCTCAAGGTATGTAAATGGTTTGAATTTTTCTATTCAAGATGAATTAAGCATGCATAAAATACTTTGCATGGAGGAGGCTTATCAATTAGCTTTTAAGGTATAAGATAAACAAAATAGACAAAATTTAAGAAAAATATCTCTTGGTCTAAACAGAGCTGGATCTCCTCAAAATAAGGAAAGAGGTGGGTTTAATACCACCAGAGGTGGGTGTAATACCAATAAAGGTGAATCATCATGCGGTATAGAAAGACAAGATGATAATAGGTAAGGGTTTAAATACCAACAAAGAGGAAGAGGATTTTAGAGATGATGAGGTTATAGAGGTGCTAGAGGATGGTTTCTGAATCAATGTAGATCTTATGTCTATTATAGATGTGGAGAAGAAGGGAACAAAGAATTTGAGTTCCCACACTACCAAGATAAAGAAATGAGGCAAGAAAATCACCCAAGATTAAATCTAGTTGAGGTTAAAATAGAAGAATAGAAAACTAAAGTTTCACCATCAATGTTGGAGAGAATCTTATATGAGAAGAGCCATGATCACTCTTAGGAAGGAACAAGTGCATAATAAATAAGGTGGTGATGCATGACTATGATCAAATATTTTTTGAACAAGATGTACTTCATGTGGAAAGGTATGCAAAGTACTTGTAGATGGTGGTAGTTGTGAAAATATGGTTTCTAAAGAAATGATAAAAAAACTAAATTTATAATTTTAAAAGTATCATAATCCTTATTGGATTTCATGGTTTAAGTAAGGGAATGAAGTTACAATAGATAAAATGTGATTAATCAAGTTTTTTATAGAAAAAAATTACAATGATGAGATATGGTGTGATGCTATTCTGATGGATGCATGGCATGTGTTATTAGGGAGATCATGGCAATTTGTTAAGAAAGTAACATGATGGATCAAATAATACACACACATTTTATAAAGGTGGTATAAAGGTAGTTCTGTTATCTCTTAAAGAGGAAAAGCAGACATAAAGCATACTCTGTACTAAAGAATTTATCCAAGATATGAAGGTGCTATGTTGTTGTTATGTATTAGTTAGCAAATAATGAAGAAATATAAATGGTGCCAATACCAATAGGAGAAGCAATATTGTTGAAAGAATATGCAGATGTTATGCATGATGAGTTATTAGATAGTTTACCATTGAAGAGAAATATTCAACATCACATTGATTTGATTATAAGATAAACTCTACCCAATCAAGCAGCTTATAGGATGAGTCCAATAGAACATGCAAAATTAAATAAATATGTTGATAAATTGCTAAGAAAGAAGGTGATAAGGGAGAGTATGAGTCCATGTGCAACACCAATGTTTGTAACTCCAAAGAAAGATGGAGGATGGAGAATGTGTGTGGATAGTAGACAAATTAATAAAATTAAAATAAAGTATAGGTTTCCTATACCTTGTTTAGATGATATGATCAATGCATTTATAGGAGAAAAATATTTTACCAACATTGATCTAAGTGGTGGTTATTATCAGTTTTGAATTTGTGAAGGAGATGAGTGGGAAACTACATTCAAGATTTAGGATGGATTATATGAGTGGATAGTGATACCATTTTGATTATCTAATGCACCTAGCACATTTATGAGGGTAATAAATATAATGTACAAGAGTATATTTATAAGTTTATGGTTGTTTATTTTGATGATATTCTGATATTCAATAAGATTAAATAAGAACACTTAAAACATTTGACAATGGTAATGGATTTTCTAAGAAAAAAATTGTATGCAAATTTAAATAAGTGCATGTTTATTTATAACAGTTTGATATTTTTGAGATTTGTAGTTTTAGCAGATGGTTTGAAAATGGATGAAGAAAAAATAAAGGCAATTATTGACTAGCCTATCCCAAGAAGCATTACAGAGGTAATAAGTTTCCATGGTTTAGCTACTTTTTCAAAAAAAAAAAAAAAAAAAAAAAATTAGTAGTATTATGTCACCAATAATAGATTGCATGGGATGGAAGAAATTTACATGGACTAGAGAAGCCATATAAATTTTTAAATTTGTGAAGAAAAAGATTATAGAAAATCCAATTTTAGCATTAATGGATTTTATCAAAGTGTTTGAGGTTGATTATGATGCATCATTTGTGGCTATTGGTGTTATGCTGAGTCAAGATGGAAAGCCAAGAGAATATTTTAGTAATAAATTGAATGAGATAAGAATAAAGTATTCTAATTATGAAGTTGAACTTTATGCAATTATACAAGTATTAAGACATTGGATGCATTAATTGGTTCCTAAAAAGTTTGTACTATTTACAGATCATGAGGTTTTGGAATTTGTGAATAGATAAAAAAATTTGAATAGTAGGCATGAAAAGTGCCTTTATTTATTACAGGGGTATACTTTTGTGTTGAAACAAAAATTAGAAAAAAACAAATAGGTAGCTGGTGTATTGAGAAGGAGAGTAACCTTATTAACTACTATGGTGAGTGAAGTAGTTGGATTTGAATTTATCAAAGAATTATATGATATTGATCCATATTTTAGAAATATAGTTGAACAATGTAGGAATCCATTAATAGGTGGGACATATATTATTCATAATGAGTATCTTATACATGAATGTTATCTCTTCAAAGGGAAATAATTATGTATTCTAGTTGGGTCTCTATGAGACAATATCATAAGAGAATTACATAGTTGTGGTTTGGTTGGACATTTTGATAACATGAAGACAATAGCTTTGGTGGAGGAACAATATTTTTGGCCAAAGATGAATAGAGATGTGTCAAGGTGAGTTTTAAGGTTAAAAACATATTAAGTGGCTAAAGACCTTGCACAAAATACTAGACCATACATGTCATTACCGCTTTCAATAGGGCCATGGATAGATTTGAGTATTGATGTTGTGTTGGGATTTCGAAACACACAAAGAGGTAATGATTTAATTTTTTTTATTTTAAATAAATTTTATAAAATGGTTCATTTCATTGTATGTAATAAAACCAATGATGCAACTAGAGCTACAAAATTATTTTTTAAGGATATTGTGAGACTGCGTGGTGTTCTAAAAACTATTACTTTAGATAGGGATACAAAATTTTAATTCTTTTTGGAGGACTTTATGGAAGAAGATGAGTAATAAGCTACAGTTAAGTGGTGCATATCACCCAAAAATAGATGGATAGATTGAAGTTATGAATAGGAGATTGAGAAATTCATTGAGATGCATAGTGAGAGAGAAACCCAAGTAGTGGGACTTGGCTTAACCACAAGTTAAGTTTGTATATAATAATTCAGTGAATAGATTAATAGAAAAGTCACCATATTAAATTTTTTATAGGAGAAATCCTACGTGTATTTTAGATTTGGTACAATTACCAATTATAGATCGAATTAGTGATGATGTAGAAGCATTTGTAGAGTATATGCCATAGCTGTAAGGAATAAAAAGAAAGTTGTAGGAAAGTAACAAGAAATGTAAAGTAAAAATGGATGTCAGAAGAAAATAAAAGGTATTTGAAGAAAGAGAGTGGGTAATGGTTTATTTGAGGAAATATATATCTATAAAAGGCACATATAACAAGTTGAAGTACAAAAAAATTGGACCATGCAAAATTCTGAATAAAATCAATGACAATGCTTATTAGGTGAGTTTACCATAGAACTTTGATATATCTCCAATATTTAATGTTTTAGATTTATATGAATTCCATGGAGAATATGGTGAAGGTGACGAATATGAAGAAGTAAATTGGGAGCAATAGGGTCCAAAGAAGAAGAAGGAAAAGATAGTGTAGGTTTTGGATATGAAGATGGTGAACACAAGGCAAGAAAATTATAACAAGTATTTGTTGTAGTGAGAAGGATTACAGTTAGATGAGAACACTTGGATTATATAAAAGGAGCTAAAGAGTATTTATAAAGATAAATCATAGCAGTATAATCAGATCAATTCGCAAGTGCTGAGTTATTTTCAACCAGAGGAGAATGATGCAGAGAGAATAGTCAAATATTTTGGAGGCTATAAATTTTGACTCCTAGCTTTGTTTAAGCTCTTTCATGCATCAAAATTTCCATCTCAAAATGTTTGATGACGTCCTAAGTGGATCTATCCTTTTAAAATTGATTTTGATATTTTCTAGAGGCCATATGTGATCATCTTAAGGTATGAAATTAATGTTTAATAATTTTTTTTAGAGTTTTCTATTTTAAAAAATTGTATATTTTTAGAACTAGATGACAACTTTAGTTGAATTTCATCCCATAGGATAATTTAAAAAAAATATATTTTGTGAGATTTTTAGAGTCATGGACACGTACATGTGAAACTTACTATAAATAGCGGCTGTTAGAAATAGATATTTTTTTAGATTTTAGTTTTTTCAAAAAAATTCATGTCAACTCTAAATTTTGAGTTGAGGCTTAATTAAGAATGGTTTTGGGTTGTAATTATTTCAAGTCATTCAATTAGACTCAATTCTAAACATTGTTTCAAAATCTTGGCCTATTGATAATTTAATTGTCTTGTTAATTTTCAAGTTCATTATATTTCCTTAGATGAAAGCTTTCCTCAGATAATTTTATCAGATTTTAGAGATCATTTTGTCAAAGCTTTCTCCAAATATTTTATAATCAAGCCTCAATTCCTAAGAAACACTTATGTAATTTGAAAGTTGTTTGAAGTCAGTATAATAAAGGACCTATAAATCCAATTCACATGATTGTTCATAAAGTGAAAATACACTTCCCAATTACAAGATGATAAAAGGGATTCTAAGTACAGAGGACACATCAATACTTTACTTTCCTCTCCTTGATAATATTAGGGGTAAGTTGATTTTCAATAAATCTTGTCATCTTTAATTTTTATGCAGAGTATATACAATGGCAATATTAAGTTATTAACATATTTTTTCCATAGGAAATGATGTCAAGTGGAAGGAAGATGATGATTTTGCATGACAAACACTTTCAGGAGTAAACCCCATGGTCATTCAATATTCATAGGTACATTGTTCCCACATCATTTTTTGTTAATAGTATTTTTAGTTTTTTTGGTATAAGTAAATTATTGTTTGTCATTGACATCATCTATGTTTCCTCATTATATCATATTTTCCACCTAAAAGTTGTTTAAATGTACAAATTTATGGCCCTCAATTGAGCTCCATCACTCCTCAACATATTCTCAAATACATAAATGGCATTTCAGTGGAGGTACTTTTCCTCCCTCCCTTATAATATATTCTCAAATATGTAAATGGTATTAATTATACATAATATTAAAGAAAATTTTATTATAATATTATTTAAAATTAAAAGTTTAAAAAAGTAATTATATTAAATATTTAATTAATTTTAAAAAATATTATAAAAATGTAAATTTTGAAATATTTAAGTTAAAATATATAAATTATATAAAAACTTAGGTCTACGAGAAATAATGACCTTTGAAAATACACATAAATACATATATAAAATAACCTCTCTAGTATACATATTTTTTATATGTACAATTTATTTTATGTCGTTTCTCATTACATAAACATTCATATATAATGACCTCCTCCAATATATATACAAATAAAATGTAAATACATTTTAGTAGATGTTACCATTTCCTCCTAATATTGACTTACATTTACATGTGAAGCTAGCGGCCAAGCTTTTATGGTCGATTTTACTACCCAAAACATAATAAGCCACAACATTAAACTTCCTATATTTGTTGTCAAGCATTTACATTCGTTATCTAGTGTCGACATTTGATGTCAAGCGTTATCATTTAATATCAACCATAACCATATATATCATTTAATATCAACCATCTAGTGTCGACATTTGATGTCAAGCGTTATCATGTTTTGAGAATTTCAATGGAAAATGTTGAAAAAAAAAAAAAAAAAAAGTCTTATTTTAACCAACGTCAAACACAGGAACCAAAAATCTAATAATTTATTATTATTTATTTACACTTTCCTATTAAAACTATTTATCTTAAACACATATGACCATTTTCATATGCCAATGGTCAACTACATATAAAACCTCCAACTGCATATGCAGATGAACGCTTGGTAGGCTAAAATTAGAAGAATATGCAATCTGTCTCAAGTGGTAGGCGAAAATGAATTGGGTGTCTGGAAATAATGAATAATACAAAAGGGGTGACACAAAGATCGAAGAAAACATATTTTTTAGAAAACGGTGCCGGCAGATGTGAAGGATCCCACCACTAGTGCTGCGGATAGACTTTACGAGTGCTTAAAGAAAAAGGTTTATTTTATTTTTTTGGAGTAAATTCACCTCACTATTATAAGGTATGTATATTTATATTTAGAAAATTAATGGTTCAAAGAAAATTTATATATAATTTTTTATTTTAAAAGTCAAGTTTAGTGAAGTGATAAGACGGACTGTCATTCATGTTGTTTACTGGTGTTACGTATTATTGTTCGATTGGGTAGGTTTTCTTAACAGTAAATTTAAATATTTTTATTTTAATCAAACATAAAATAAAATATGAAATGAGATGGAGTTAAATTTGTGTTTATTACCTCATAAGTTATCTGCCATGTCAATAATTTTTTTAAAATATTAAAAAAAAGGATGAAGTTAATATTAGTTGTTAAGACATTGTCTTTCAATTAAAAAATAATTTATTTTAATATATAAGAAAAGATGGCATATTTTGAATATTAATATGTTTTATTTTAAACTTTTTAATGATTAATAGTGTGTAATATATTTTAAAACTCAGAACAAAATGCATGATAAAGAATTTGTATGTTGTATAAATAGTGTGTAGAATGTGATTTTTATAAATTTATAAATTTATGTTTTTAGAATATAGTTTAAAATGTTTGAATATATTCATTGCAGAAATTTTGATTTCATAAATGTAACATTATTTCTATTTTCATTAAATGTGATTAAGGTTTTTAAATATATTTATTTTTTAATATTCATTAATAAATAGGGTTTAAATGATACAAATATTTTAAAATGAGAATTAATGTTTTAAATTTTTACAGATGTAATAATTTTGTACCACTTATTTATTAGAGATAAAAATAGAAAAGATATAAACAAATATTATTGAAAGATTGTTTCAAAAGTAAAGATTAATTAATTTTATATTGATAAGAATTGTGAAATAATGACATTTTAAATTCTAAAACATTAATTAATACAAAAATAAGTTTGAAGTTGAGAAGTCTAAATAAATAAATAAATTTAATAATATAAAAATTAAATTAGAATAAGAAATGAAATTGGATGTAAGTTGAAAAAAAATTAATAGAAAAAATATCTCTTAATATAGTATTTAAGGTATTTCATTATCGTTTTGTTTGAATTAATTGTATAACATGTACTTTTATGTATTGCAGAGATTATGGCAAAAGCAGTTGGATAGCAGAATTAGAGTGGAAAGTCTCAAGTTTAGAACATGTTATTAAAGATACAATACACTGAATTACCTTTTATTGGCCTCTTGAATTTAGGACCCTTGGGGTTATAATTGCCACTAACAAGCACGCTCAAGATTTTTTTCTTAAACATCCATACATATATGATGTCCCTAGGAAAGGATACATTCATTTCCTTTCCAAGTCATGGGTTTATCCCAAGTGGGTGGCTAACATTATTAATGCCAACCCTGAACGAGTCTTCTTGGCAAAGAATGTATGCTAGATCTTAATTTTTTTTTGTGGATTAGTAGATTTTGTACATTTGAATATATAACATTAAGAGTTTCTTTTTTACAGTTTAGATAACTTCCAAAGGAAACACCAATCGATGATTTGGAAGAATTATCAGCTAGTGGCATTGAGAGGCGATGGGACGGGTAAGAGGGAAAATTGGGATCTCATTCATAAATACAAATTTTACAATGATCTTAGAGACCCTGAAAATGATAATCAGCCTGAGAGAGAAGTCGTTGGTGGATCCCTTCAATTCCCATATCCTTGTAGGTGTAGAACTGGTTGCTAGCGTATATAGACCAGTAAGCAGTCTGAGTAAATAGTTTGTGTATTCATTTTGAATGGCATTGAACATATGAGGTTTGACACTTGCCAATAGGTAAAAGTGTTGAACAAGGTTAACAATCACCAACACGTAAAAGTGTTAAGTGACCATTGTTAACACCAATCAGCACAAATACACTAAGTCTTTAACCTTCTCCACCTTTAATTACCTATAACTCTTATTTGAAAAATCTATCTTTTCAATTAATTTAAGAGAAATGTTACCATTTATAGGTCCAATTTATGAAACTCGAAGGCTAGATTGGATCTTGTCAAAAGACCGATTCTTTATTCCAAAAAAATGATGATAATATTTGAAAAAAATTAGTTGTGATGTTATTTGGAAATAAAAGTTTTAAAACATAATTATATTAAATATTTAATTGAATTTAAGAATGTTATAGAAAAGTGATTTTTGAAATATTGAAATTAAAATATATAAATTATATAAGAATTTGGGTTTGCCATCAAATTATTTTGAAATATTACACTTTAAAATACACATACACACATGTATATAATAATCTCCTCAATATATATAGACATATGTTGTCTATTAATGATTTGCTTCACTTCATTTTTCATTTTACACATATATAATGACTTATTCCAATAGATATATACATGTGCCGATTTTGTATATGTAACAATTTATTTCACCTCATTTCTCATTACATTTTATTTGATGTTACCATTTCCTCTTTCTAATATTGACTTACATTTACAAGTTAATTGATCCTAATTTTTTTTGTTTTGTAGGAAGTTAATTTTCAAGGAGATTATTTATATTGGACTACCACAATGCTTACATGCCTTATGTGGATGCAGTTAACAATATCCCTACAATAAACAATCTCCTTGCTAGAAAAATCTATGCCACTCTCACTATCTTCTTTCTTCTATTTGATGTAACTCTAAAGCATGTTGCCATTGTGTTTTGTTTGCCTCAAACATCTGTGGACCTTGCTTCTTGAAGAGTGTTCACCCTTGACTATGATGGAGAAAATAAAGGATGGCTATGGAAGTGAGCCAAAACTCGTGTGAGTGCCAATAATTCAGGCTACCACCTAATGGTTAATCATTGGTAATTCATTATTCATTACTTGTTTTAAAACATAATTTTATTGTGAATTAAAGAATCGATGGATTCACACTGATTGGCATTGAACACATATAGATTAATAATAAAAACAATACATAAAAATATAACATGTAATTCACATAATATTCAAGCTTAGAACACATGTAGTTGTAGAGCCTTTTATTATTGCCACTCATACATTTGAGAAAACTACTTCACCTTTATAAGCTACTTCTCCCTCGCTTTCACAACACCATGGAAATAAATCATCTTGCTCATATTTTATTGGTACATGCAGGTTTTATTGAGAAATATTTTAACATTGATCCCCTTTTAATGGAAATTCTTACCAAAGCATGCATGGGGTGGAGATTCAATGAGTAGGTTTTTCTAGTTGATCTTTTAAAAAGGTATAAGAATCAATGTTTTATTCGATCTCAAGAAAAGAGTGAGTGAACTTAAAAATTGATGTGGCATTGTAAGCCTTCATTATACTCTATTATTCTCAAACACTTCAGATGAATCCAACATTATTGGCCTCACCTTCAAAGGAATACCTACAACCATTTCCATATAAATATGTATCCCTCTATGTCTTAACCCATAGTGAAAAAACACATCGACTACCTCTATGGCTATGTGTTAGGGACATATCTTGGTTTCTCATATATAATAATTTTAATATATGCTAGTGTGATGTACTTATATATATTTAATATATTAATTATCATGAAATGTGAATGTCCTTTTTCTATATGACACTTTATTTTAATTACAATACAATAATGTTGATCGTGAAGGAAGACATGTAGAAGAAATGAAGTCAACCAAACACAAAAATATAAAAAATGTTTTTGATAAAAGTAAATTTATATAGAGATAAAATATTTATCTTTCATATATTAATTATAACAAAATGTGAATTGCCTTTTACTATATGATGCTTTGTTTTAATTACAGTAAAATTTTCTTGACTGTGAAGTGGAAGAAAGGAAGGTAAACAAACACAAAAGTATAACCAACTTTTGTTTATAAATGAAACTAATTCATACAGAGACAAAATAGAGAGATTGATCTATTTTATGTCACACACAATTCTATTCTAGCAAAGCTTTTTTGTTGCTTTATATTTTTCCACAACTCTTTTTTCTAGTTTTAGTTATTTACTTTTGTCCACTAATTACTACCCTATATAGCCTAGCAAAGCTTCATTATTTTTTCCATTACAATAAAGAAGGATGAGACATCTATTAAAAGTATTAAGTAAAAGAAATTGACAACCAAGAAAGTCAATGCCACAAAGGAGATTGAATGTATCACAAATAGTCATACAATAAATAAAATATTACACTATAGATTTGGGAGATCAATTGGGTTTAATATGTCAAATCTAAAACTAGTGGGTGGTTGGGATTAGACATTACAACACTCCCACTTAATCACAATTACAATCATCTAGTACACCTAAATCTTCTCTTAGATAATCATAGTTTTATTTCCTTAATGTTTGGTTAAGATGTCTACATACTAATCTTTAAATCTAGAGAATTCCATATAGATCACTTTATTATTGACTAGTTATATGAAGAAATGGTATCTGGTGTCTAAATGCTTACTCCTCTTATGAAATACGTGATTTTTGGATAATGCGATAGTTGATTTTTTGTCACAAAAAATATTTGTTGCCTTTTGCTATTTTTGTCTAAAATCCTCTAACATCCTTCTCATTCAAATTGTCTGACACATGGATTTAATTATTGTTACATACTCTACTTTTGTCAATGAGAGAATAATAATGGGTTATTTATTTGATGCCCATGATACTACACTTGTTATAAATTTAATATAATCAAATGTAATTTTCTTGTCATCAATGTTTCCTTCACAATCACTCTTTGTGTATCTTATGTGTTTGAACTCATCAAACTTTTAATACAAAATTCCATGATTGTTAGTTCCATGCACATATCTCAAAATTATTTTTTCCTGCTTACCAATAAGTCTTTTGGAGACTCCATAAACCTTGGAATAAGGATCAAACTATACATTATATTTGGCCTTGTGAATTTCAGGTACATGAGAATACTGATGAGTATTTTATATGATGTTTAAACAACATTGGATCATTTGTAATCCTTACTTAAATTCAAACCTATTATAACTAGTGTTGGTGATGTATTACAATTTGTCATGTGGAATACCTCAAGTTGATCAAAAGAAGCTTGATATATACATTATCCACCTTCACTACATTAATGAGGTGGATTGGTGTATTCATAAATAAAGAGGAACTAGTTTTCCTATCCAAGGAAAGATGTCTCTAATTTGAGTTTTTTTTTAATCATATTTTGAGATGTAATAAGAATTCAAAATATGCCTATGCTTGATTTACACTCTCAATGTGGATGAATGTCCATAACTATGGATCCTACATTGAAAATCATTCAATATCATGGAGATGCTAGCGAATGCAATGAGAGAGTGGAAACATGGGAGTTTACAATAAATTACATGTAGGTGAGAATGAATAAATGTAGAATGGGAAGACAAGTAGACCACGATCTCCTAGGAAATAGAATTTCAATAATGTCAAACATGTTAACTGTATGCTTTGAGAAAGAAAATAATAATTTGATGGAGTCAAAGAAGCATTGAAGGAATTTCAAACTACCCTCTAATAATTTAAGTACTTCATGGGAGTTGAAAACAAGCTGGTTGAAAAAGAAGTGAAGCATTGAAGGTAAGGACATGGTGAGTTAAGATAAAAATGAAATCAAGGAGACCACTATCCCCAAATATAGGTTAACTCATGAAGGAATTTGACCACATAGAACTCTTTAAACAAACATAATAATCCTTATACATCTTTATTGATTCAAGGTAACCTAATTTCAAGGACAAATGATAAGTAATTCTAAGTCACATTCTCTTAGCTTCAAGAATATGAAATTATATCTTAATAGTGTCAACCACGTGAAGATAGAAGCTTACATGGCACCACTAACGTAAAAAAACTATTAGTAAGTAATTACAAATGAAATTTATATGTACTAATTACAAAATTAAAAAAATTTAGTAAAACTGATTATATCTACATTTTAGAAGTCAACATACTTGAACATATCAATCCATCGAACCACTAGGATTTGCTCTAATCTTGATATAGCAAGAATAACTTCATGGTATAACTCATGAACTTTTCATAGATTCCTATTTAATGGCTTCTCATGATATTTTTTTCAAATTAATATTAATTGAAAGAACCAAACTTGAATAGTAATATATCCTCCTACGTCTTTCTATGTCTTTAAATAACCATATATATAATTTTTTGATTGGATATCATCGAATCCAAGTTCTAGTGACTACCATATACCCCATAGGATACTCAATGTTTTCTCCATCTATTATTAAGATATTTGATTTTTTATTTTCCTCTACACACCAACACAAGTAGTAATTCATCCCCTCTTCGTTATCCTCATATTCAATACCTAAAAAATGCACCTTTTATCACAAAAGTAATTTTTAATGACACTATATAAATATGAATAATGGGATTAAATAATACATAATGAAGAATATTCTACCTAGCTTCACTAGATTAGATACATGTTTAAAGTCATGTGATAATTCCATATCCATAAATTTTAGTACTTGTGGAACCTAATATGTGTTGAATATAATTAGATGTCTAGAACTCCAATCATCCACCCACTCTTGTGACTCACACTCATTCAAAATAAAGTTCATACATGTAGAATAGAAATATACCAACCATCTTGTATGGATAGTCGAAGATCCTACATTTGAGCTATGTAATAAGTGGAGCTCATTTGAACCTGTTATATTCATGCAATCCTCATATTTCGCCATGTTTTCTTCCTCTAATTTATGAATAGTAGAATTTGATGGAGCATCATGACATATGTTCTCATTACACCATTCAACCATGATTTGTGCATTAATCAAATTATCACCCTCATCAAATTTTAAATCCTCCCTTACAATGTCTCTTTTGGTACATGCTCCATCACTGCCATGTTTCCCTTTCCCATGGCCAACTTCAGTAAAAATCCAAATTTATTCTACACTAGTGGTAACATGCTTCATGATCAAGCAATAAAACATCCATGCATTCTAGAATTATGATGTTTAATTGTCTAAATAAATTTAATTCTAGTTGAAATGAATATTCCTCTTAGTCAACTATATATAAAACTCCTCAAAATAAATGTGTATACACTCTATATAATGTGTTTGGTCATCACTAATATAGAAATGGTAATCTCTTAATATTCTTCAATCTTGCTCGATAGTATTAGGTGCATACATGAATGATATATGCATGAATATGTCAACTTGTGATGAGTTTTAATATTGTGAATGTACATTCATTTATGGATTGAATGTGTAATTTCCAGCAAAATTGACTACTGAAACAATCAAACTAAGTGGGAATGTATCTTTAATTATCTTTAAATTTTCATACAACCATCTAGTCCTATGTGTGTGCCTTACATACTCATAAAAAACTTTCTCCTTGAATTTGACCATCAATTTTTAAATAGGTATATATTTTGTAATAAGCTCATACCTTTTATATTCTTTACCATCTTTTACTTGATAAGTCATATATTTGTATTTGCTCAATCAAACTAATTCATATCTAATTGTACTTGTTTCATCCTCACAGATATAATTTATTAGTTTTGTAAATGCATCATAAATGTTTTAATTTTCATCCAAACATGCTTTGTTATAAAATAGTTGTCCATCTAATCTTTCACAAAAAATAGTTAGAATAAATTCCCTAGTTGATTTCTTCAAAACTTCTAAGACACACTCCTACAAAATATTTTTAATATGCAAATTACAATGATTATGGAATAAAACATCACAGTGAATTATAAACTTGACATTAGTATACAATAATAAGTAGTGTATGTTTGATTTGTTTCAAGATAAAAAAACATTTGGCCATACCAAACTATCTTTGACTATTAGAATTTTGTTGATGTTTTTCCAAAAATATGGA
>JARHVA010008709.1:0-142500 GCA_037957365.1 Torreya grandis | reverse complement strand
TAAGTGTCTAGTGGAAACATAACTGGAATTACTTAATTTCACCATTTTATTAGACTTGTTTTTAGTTTTGCTATGATCATATGATATGATCTTAGGTGTGAATTATCTTTGGAAGCATAAGGAAAATGTAGATTACTTTGTGAATAAGATATAATGTTTAGATGATTTTATAAATCAAAATAAAATTGAAGGAGATAATTAATAGATTAAGTTTTGATATGTCTTAACCATCCAGTTAAGAAAAGCTCGATAGAAGGGTTGTCAAGTTTTCATGGTTAAGATAGACAAGGTATGGGAACGTAAAGAGCCTAGCTTAGAGGAATATCCTTTAAAAAAAATTGGAATGTATTCAAATAATATCTACTTGGATACCTCCTAAAAGGGAGTTAGACTTCACAAATGATATCATTATAAGATCTTAGCCTTAATCCAAGGAACCCTATAGAATAACAATAACAAGATTGGTAGAGTTGAAAGCCCAAATCTAAGATATGTTTTCTAAATGCATAATTAAACCCAATGTATAACCTTAGGGAGAACCTATGGTGTTCATTAAGAAAAATGATGGAACTCTTCCCTTGTACATATATTATAGGATGTTGAACAAGGAAAACAACAAGAACATGTATCATTTACCCTAAATTAATGTTTTTTAATAAAATTTAAGTAGAAATGGTATTTTAAAAAACTAAAATTAGAGAATGGTGCCATCAAATGAAGATCAAGGAGGAATATATTTTTAAAACTACTTTAAGGATGAGATATGGACACTATAAATTCACAGTTCTTCATTTTGGACTAACAAATGCACTTACAACATTTATGAATCTTATAAACAATGTGTTCATTGATTTCATAGATCATTTTGTTCTCATCTTCTTAGATGATGTTTTGATAGATTATGAGGATGAATATGAGCACTTGAAACCCATACAACTAGTTTTCCATTCACATTCTTCTAGAAGAAGATGCAATATTTGGCCATATCATTTCAGCCAAAGGGATTTTTGTAGATCCATTATGGAATGGTTTACAACCAAAAATGCTCATGAGATGTGTAATTTTATAGGTTTATTATGGTATGACTAAATTTTTTTACCCAATTTCTCCAAGCTATCTAATCCCATCATCTATTTGCAATAGAAATAGAAGTAATTACTTTTTGAGTGATAGTCTAAAGAATCCTTTCAAATATTTTAGAAGAGGCTTACAACTACACTAGTGTTACATGCTACACATCTAAATGGATATTTTTTGTGGTAAAACATTATTTTGGGGATGGTCTAGATGGATTATTATTACAAGAAGGCTGAATAGTAAAATATTAATAAAAAAAATGGAAGCCTTATGAAACCAATTATTCTCCACATGATTTGGTATTGGTTTCCATACTGTATGATTTATAGGTTTTAAGGAATGATCTATTGGGAAAACCATTTGAATGTATGACTTAAAAATTATAGAAAATTATTAATATTGAATTTGGAACTCAACTTAGTTTTATCACCACCTATCAACCTAATACTTATGGGTAAACAGAAATGGTAAAATAGGTTTTAGAATATTTTTTGAGGTTGTATTACATGGACCTAAAATTCAAGTGGGAAGAATTACGTCCTCTAGATTAGGTTTCATAATATAATTTTTTTCATTTATGTTTGAAAATTGCATATTTTGAGGCTATATATGTGAAAAAATATAGAACACCTATAAATTGGGACACATTAGAGGATAGGGTGGTTTTTGGGCCTGAAATGATTACTAAAATGGAATAATAGGTGAGACTTATTATAAAAAGGTTAGATGAAGATAATGATAGACACACAAGTTATGTTGATTGGAAAAGAATATAAAGGTAGTTCTTAGTTAGAGGTTAAGAACATTCTACATGCTAAAACATAAAAGAGCTCAATAAAATTTAGTAAATCAACTAAATTAGCACCTAGATATGTAGGAATTTTTGAGGTTATGGAAGTGATTCACCTTGTTTTATAGAGACTTGCTTTGCCACCAGAAATTTATTATCTTTATAATGTTTTTCATATGTCTTATTTGAAGAAACATGTGGTTGATCCTTCAAATGTACTTTATTAGAGTGTTTTACATGTTCTAGATCCAGGAGTGGCATTTCACATTTTTTTTGTTTATTTTATTTTAAGAAAATCAATAAGAAACATAAATAAGGGTGTGGTAGAAAACCTTGGTTGTGGTCATGCATGAATGAATTGAGTCAATTGTACATAATTCTTTTTATCTAGGGAGAATGACCTATTTATAAGAAAACAACTAAAAGAATGGTTGATTAGTGATATATTCAGGTAGATTGCCTAGCGTGAGCTAGATCCAAGAAGCACTAAACTTCCTTGGAGTCTGTCAATCCACACTTAAGATAGTTAATTTCTAAAGATAGAAAGTAAATGCTTGCATGAAATAACAAAAGATACTTAAATAAAATGAAAAATATAAATGAAATTATTTTAATAAAATAGAAATAACTATATAAATACTAATGTTAAATTATTCAAACATGTTTCAAAAAATAAGTTCAAATTATATGATGCAACATAAACTAAAAATTGGAATTTGGGTATATAATGGTATGTGAATTTTTCTTGATATTTTAAAATAGAACACACAGTGATCATCAGTGATTAGGGCTAAACATAATTAGTCAAGGTATGATCATTAATGGTTACTATGAGAACTAGTTTGGGAAGGAATATTTATTGGGGTGAGTTGTAGAAGGGTTCTGAAGGTGGTTTTAGGGCTAGATGTTGGTCATGATAGAGAAGTGAAATATTAGAGGTATCAAGCATAGGATTTGGGTAATTAGGTGAGGAAGAATGGTTTTTGAGTATTTTGGGGTTGAAGGTGAAGTTCTTGGAGTTACAAAACTCAAACATATGAAATGAGATGAAGGGAAATGGGAATAGATACAACTAATGAAACTAATAAAAATAGTTACTAAACTGGATAAAAAGTACAAATAATTAGCTTTAAGTTTACTAGTCTAAAAGTGTGTTGATGTTGGGTGGTAAGCTACAAGAGATATTAGAGTAATGTTGGCAAAGTAACATTACATGGGCTCTTAATAATGAATTTCAAAAGCACCTGATGCCTCTAGTCTAGTTCCTAGTTTGCTTGGGAGCTTTGATTCACCTAAGAGTAAAAGTATCCAATACAAAGATGGTTTTAAACTCCCTAAGGCAAGGCTTTTGGGTTGCACTAAGTAACCATCAATGATCCTAGTCAACCTTCACTGATTGAGCGGTGACTACCAACGGTTAGGGGAAATAGCAAAAAATTGCTAAAATTAACTAATTTCACTAATGAATAAAGGGTTAATTGGGATTAATGAAGAACAAGTATAGGAGCTTATGGCATTAAATTCTAGGGTATAAATGGTCCTTAGGTGAGGTGTCAAACAACTACCCATCGGTTTGGATAGGTGAAGTATCGATCAACTAGCCTCTCATTTGTGTAAGTGAGGTAGAAATATGCATTATTTAATTAATTAACTTAATTAGTTTAGCCAAAGGGGGTAGATGGGTAACCACCCATGTTTAAGTATTTTGATAATTAATACTAACCCAAGGGGACCAAGGGGCTAAGGGGTGCACAAATGATGACTAGCACCATGTTACATAGTTTTTGAACATCTACATTTTGCTCCTTTTTATTATGTAGGTTGTATCCTCAATATAAAAATAAAAAAAATGTGCAATGATAAGTTGGATGGATGCCTTGAGTATGGGAGGATATGTTCACCCTCAAACAAGGATTTGATGAGGAAAAATAGAGTTAGGTATAGGTTTGACAAGTGTAATTGGGTTATAAAATGGGTAAAATGGTACAAAGTGGATAAAAAAGGTGCTACAAGGAGGAAAAGTTACAAGTGAACTAGGACACCATATTTATGGACAAAGTATATGGGTGCACTTATAAACACAATTCATCCTAGCAAAGGTCATCATGTTATAAGGAGTCCAAAAATTGTGGAAGCTTGAGAAAATGGAATAGCTCATATGTGCTAAAATCATTGATAGGCATCATCTAAGAAATCTAAAAGGTCTACATTCAAAAAGGGTTGGGGTTTAGTAGATTGTGAAGGGTGATGATGACACAAGTTGGTATGACATGAGATGAATTAAGAAACTATCAAAATGTCTAAAAGGGAATGAGATAGTAGCTATGAACCCTAATGTGTGTGTGTGTGTGTGTGTGTGTGTGTGTGTGTGTGTGTGTGTGTGTGTGTGTGTGTGTGTGTGTGTGTGTGTGTGTGTGTGTGAAAATTTGGCATGAGTGATAAAAAATGAAGGGTGGGGTGTTAAAATCCTAACAAGGTTGACAATGGTGGTTAGAGTCAATCAATGATGGTCTACATGTGACAACAAGTGATAAAAAACCCTAAAATGGATCATGACCATAAAAAGGTCAAAAGGCTTTCTTATTTTTTCATTGTTAAATATGGTGACTATGGAGTTTCTATCATCAATATACTATTTTCTCTTGTTTTGAGTGAAAATGATGGAAGTGATTTATGAGGTGTGAGTGGGTGGAAAGTGAAGTGGAGTTTGACCCTGAGGAGGAGAGATGTGTGCCAATATATAGAAGGGTAGAGTTCAAGCATGGGATTGAGTAGTTATGGTGATACCAAGGGATCCACCATGATGGTGGACAAGGAATAAGGTAGTAGATGTATGGACTTGTATTTGGTTATGTTTCTATTTGCTTTGGTGGGTAGTTTTGAAAATTGAGGGTTTTAGTGTCTTTAATTGAAATTGTATTATGGATGGGGATAAATAGGGTAGAATGTAATGTGTGGTTGGAAATAGGTATGGTGTTTGTTGATAATTTGAGACTTTGGGGGTGTTTTTGGCTAGGTCTTAGGGTTTGGTCATTATCAGTCAACCACACAAAGATCATCAGTGGTCTCTATCAACCATTGGCAATCAATAATGAACTAGTAAAGGATCACTATCTAGATCATCATCAATACAAAACCCTACATTTTGGTGGTTGAGGGTTGGTCAGTAGTTGGTCCATAAGGAATCATTATCGATTGAGATGTGACCATCAATAGTTAGCAAACAAAGTTGAGGGTTTGGAAAGGGATTTGTAGGGGTAGGTTAGGATTGAGTTGGGGAAATGGTTAAGGTAGGGGTGGTTTAAGGGAGACTAAAACTTAAGATAGTTGAGTAGTTTTTTGTCTTAGGCTCAAAATAGGTGGATAGGAGTAGTCTTAAGGTATACAATGGGTGGCATGTAGGCCAATTTAGCTATGTGGAAATTGATATCTAACCATGTAGGTGAAGGAGAATTTGGTGATACAAGATCAAGGACCACCACTATTGGATGAGATACAAAGGGGTATGACTATGCAAGAGTGGGAGTGCATGATAGTGGTCAAACTAGGTAGTATGCATAACTATCACTGTGTGCTAAGAGATACCATGATATTGGTAGCCCTAATAGAAAGATGGGACCTAGATATCAACACCTTTGAATTACTAATTAGAGAGATTCATATCTTGTTGAAGGATATACATAGGATTATATGGTTATCGATATGGGGTGAGGTGATAGAGCATATCCATAGTCAGGAGTGGGATGCCTATGTGGACCAATTATTTGGGGAAGACTTTATGTAGTCTAGGTGACATGTAGGAGGCTTCTATTTTGGAGAAATGTAATGAATGGACAAGGTAGGGAGATGACTAGTTATCATGATGATAATAGACGTGACATATTATGTGATATTAGACTTAAGTGGAGATATATTACCTTGGGTATTACTTCTTATCCTAGTGGACATGATGGTAGATTGGAGAGTATTCACATGGGTCCCAGTTTTATTGGTGCAAATATATCACAAGTTTTGGGGTTATCCAATAAAAAAGAGGTATGAGATGATTGTCAACTTTATTCTACACTGTTGAGCCTATAAGAACATTAGTGTGCTGTGACCAACTAGACTGCCTTGGTACATGTGGGATCAAAGAGGGTTTAGGTTTTGTTTCATGAGATGGAGGGATGGCTATGCACTTCCAGCACTAAGGGTAGAGGGCTAGGATCTAGATTGAATAAAACATGGGTAGGATGAATTTGGTTGATGAGGAGGTCATATAGAGACCTTACATGGGATTCCCCTCATGGGAAGGCTATGCCAGGCACACATTTTTGCTATAGAGTTACAGGTGGATTCATAGGAGACATTAGAAAAAGGTAGAGTTGATCCCATTTGATAGGGTTAAGAGATAGTCTGGGTTGGTTTTGGGTGTTCTAGGGGATTTTCCCAAATATAGGAAAGAGGATGTGGAGGCCAGACTTCATCCTCCACAATATTTTAAGGTGGAGATTGATTAGGAGGAGATACCAGTGGCCATAGATATTGATAATGTTGGTGCCACTCAGGATTACATCATACAGTTCCAGGGGAACTATGCAGCTGTAGGTTTTGGGGTAGATGGTGGATAGGATGGAGGTGTAAGTTGGTAGTTATAGGTTGCCAATGTAGAGATGGAGGAGGGATATGGGGACTAAATAGACATGGATGCCATCGACAGGTAAGCACTAATCACATAGCAAGACTAGTGAGAGCGGTATTGGCCATAGTGTAGGTAATGATGGCAATGATGACATAGGATATAGACATTCTCTAGTGATAGGTTATTGGTCTTATTTAGGAAATGAATGTTGCATGAGATTGGCTAGCCTTTGTCACATAGGAAAGGGATCAAGAATGGGGGGAGGTTACTGATATCAATTAAGTGATATTATTTTAGATAGGAAGGAGGGAGGGAACCATCAAGTCCATCACATATCATCTCCATTACTAGATATGTGACTATAGCTAAGGAACTCAGGGACTATGAGGCACTGGTATTCACTTGGCTTCTAAATGACCCTTAGTATGTTGATTATGTGGTAGAGTGAGTGACGGGAGGGAGAATAAATGACGTGACTCATGGTTAGTGGGCATCATCTATAGAGGTACAAAGAGGTTTGGGAGATGGATAGGCTCCAAGGGGTAGTATTTCCCCAACACCATAGACCCTATGGTAATTTTTTTGTATATTTATATGATATTGATACCGATTTGTGAGTTGATACAGTGAGATGCACATATCATTTCAAGGGACATGGACATTATATATATGATTATGTAATTTGATTATGCTTTATGATGTGATTATGGTTGATGGATGTTGTTTATGGTTGTGGGTAGTTATGACATGATGATTTAATTTATGCTTATGTGATGATGATGTTATTTATGATGTTTATGACATTGTTATGATGTTATTTAACATGTTTCATATGAGTAGATGTATGCTTAATTAGATGTTGTACATGTGAATGTTTTAAATTAATGAATCTATGTGATCCCTCATCTAGATAGATATGTGATAGATAACGTATGTCGATGACTCATTTATTTATAAAAGAAATGATTAAATTGTTATAATGGAATAAATGGTTATGATTAATTGGATTGATGTGATTGTTGATTACATATATGAGATGATATTTTGATATATGAGATGGTGAATTTTATTTAAAATGTTTTCATGATTAAAAACACTTAAATAAATAAGGTAAATGGCAATCACTAACCAAAGCACATAATGTTTGTTAAATGTTTTAATGATTTTAATGTAGTTAGATGAAGGTTTATTTAAAGAATAATTATTAACATATAGATTATTTTTTTGATAACAAAACTACATATAAGAAAATAAAAAAAAGGTAAAATAATCAAAGGATAAGTGTCTTAATGAAAGTATCAACAATTAGACACGAGAAATTAAAAGGAGACAAAATTTTCTTTCATTGGTAAGGACCAAAATAAAAGGAAGCTAGATCAGTCTTATAAACATAAGCCTCAATATGCTCCACATTAGAGTTTGTTGGTTTGTTAAAAAGTTTTTTGATCACATAGTGTTAAGTACGTTGAAAATGCCTTGTTTAATGGATGGTAAAAGGTGAGATGGTTGAGAATGGCAACTTCTTGTGGGGGTATCCCCTTCTATATGTTTCTAAGGAGATAATAAAAGAAATTCTATGTCATATATGGTGTAGACTGATCGATGTGGGAAGTCTACTTATGAAAGTCTATCGTAGCTTCCATATTTTATGCTTTATGATTGTTTGACTATGGGTCTTGTGATACTTTGTTATATATTTTGAGATTTTAGGGAAGCTAATCAATGAGATAAAATTTCAATAAATTTATTTCTTCGACAAATGTTTGACGTAGCCATACTTCAAGGGAATGGTCTAAGTTTTATGATTTATCTTAGGATTTTAGTAGTTGTGCTTTGAGGGAGTAGTTTACCTTACATTAAGTAATTTTGATTTATTTTGGATATTTTCCTTCAAGGGAGAAGTTTGAAAATTCTAGAAATGACCCATAAGATATTTGAACTACATGATTTTGCTTTTGAAGACATAAACTTGCTTATAGAGGCTTAAAGGCTTGCCTTTATGAACAAATAAATAAAACACAAGAAAGTTGAATAGTGGGTGAGATGTTGCTTTAAGAGATAGTGACCATGGGATTCTATGTTATTAAGGATGGAAGTGTCCATGAGAACCATGCCATGAGTAGAGCCATGGTACCCATATTTAGGATTGAGGCTATAACTGTGGTGTATAATCACATGATTCTATGATTCAATTGGTTGTTCTTAAAGTCAGGGTATGAATGTGATAATATCTTAAAACAAGGGATGAGTTTAAGTTAGACAAAAGGTGAGTTTGATCTTGTTTAACAAAAGAAAGCATGTAATTTCAAAGCATTAAGAGGCTTAGGTTCTGGTTTCCCTTCAAGAGATGATAACCAGTAAGCTCCTGATCCATACTTATGTGCTATGATATAAGATCCAAGCCAGTTTAAATTAAACTTTCCCCACTTGATTTTTTTCATATTGGTTACAAGCTAATTTTCCTTTAATACAAGGTCTCCAATGTTAAATTCATGTTATCTTAAGTACTTGTTATAAGTGAACTTGATTCATTATTTGTATACCTAAATATGGTTAAGTATAGACAAATGTCGCTCATCAAGTAGCCCAAGTTGGGATAAATGTTCTTGACGATAATTTCCCTTAGAAATTATGTCCTATAGAGATATGCAAAGAGATGGAATTTGGACATCGAGAGGAAAGATAGCCTTAGTTCTAAAAATAAGAGAGAAAGGGGTAACACCGTAAGGGTCTGAATTCTAGTATGATATGCCCATATGGTGAAGGGAATGTATAAATGCCAATCCTAAATAGATCCATTACATAATTTAGTTAGCATTTTGTTAAGTTTTATTTTAGAGGCTTCAGCCTATCCATTAGCTTGTGGATGATAATACTACGAGAAAATTAAATCAATAAAAAATGCATTGAAAAGACCATGTACTTTTTTATTTTAAAAATATTTAACATTATCAGTGATGATTTTATGGGGAACACCAACATGACAAATAATGTTATGGTTAATGAAATTGACAATCTTTTTAGATTTGGTTGAAATGGGGAAATATCCTCCACCCACTTAGTGAAATATTCTAGTGTAGTGATGATAGAATTATTTCATTGCAAAGAATGAAATTTAATTTCACCAATGATATCCAATACCCAATACAAGAAAGGATAGAAATATTTAGAGACTTAGAGGCTATGACTAGGTGTGTGATTCAAATTAGCTTGTTGCTAAAATTTAAGACACTTCTTTATGTAGTCATAATAGTCTTGGTTAAGGGTAGGCCAATAATAGACAAGGTGAAGGATACATTTAACAATAGATAGACAACTAAAGTGTCCTTCACAAATCCCATCATGTGTTTCCTTTATAGCATGAGATATTTCATGACTGCATAGGTAGTGAAAGAGGAAACCATCAAAGCCACATTTATAAAGAATCCCCCTTAGTATGGTGTAGTGAGAGGTACTTTGTATAAATTTTCTTCAACTATTGTGAGAGAGATCATAAGGAATGATGGCTAGGTTGAGATAGTTGATGTTCTACTTATAGAAAAGATTGGGTTGGGCATCTTCCACATTGCATATGGAAGGAATGTCTGATTTGGTATAAGATGGTTCGATGAGGTGACGGATAGTGACAAATATCCTATAATAAAAATGTGTAGATAGGATTTGGGAAGCAAGATAAGTAATAATGTCAACAATTTTTTTCATAGATCATGGAGTAGATTGGATAAGGTAATGTTAAAATGACATCAAGAGTACATATACTAGTTGTTTATATTATTATAAGAAATCATTTTTACATTGGTAAGAGTCATTGATTTGATTGACCATAATTTTGGAGTCACCAAAAATGTTGATCATTTTGACTCCAAAGGTTAAAGCAGTTTGAAGACCTATCACTAGGGCCTTTTACTAATCCATGTTGTTGGTATAATACAAATAAAGATTAAAGGATAAAGGAAGAGGTTCACTACCAAGGGAATAAGAACAATACTAGTATCCCCAACATGTTGACACTTTTATCCATTGAAGAACATGGTCATATGATAAGTGATTTCCTCTTGAGTAAAAGCCATGATGAAATCATCAGTAAACTCAAGAGGAGAAGTTTGGTTGTTTGCTAAGGGCACTTGATCAAATTAGTTGATAATGACTTCCATTTTAATTGACTTATGTTAGAGGAACTCAAGTTCAAACTCAGCTAAAATCATGAGCCATTTATCCATACCCTGATTGTAGTATGGATTCAAATGCATATACTTGAGTGCATCAGTATGAGTTATGACATAGGTTTTTTGGTTATGAAGGTAAAGGAAGAGTTTGGAAGCCAAAAATACTAAGGTGAGTTAAATTTTATTAGTATGAGTATATCAAGTTTCATATTCTATAAGTGTTTGACTTATTTATTAGATGGATTTCTCTTTATGATTATTATCATGATGTGCAAGTATAGCCCCTAGAGAATGGTCAATGGTGTAAATTTTAAATTTGAAATTTTGGTCCTCTTTAGGAGGAAAAATAACTGATAGAGAGAAGATATTCTTTAACCGTGTAAAAGGCCTTTTGATAATATTTGTTCCACTTAAAAATAGATATCCTTCTTAAGAAGGTGATGGAAAGGTTGGCATCTATCAGATAGATGAGAGATGAAGCAATGAATGGATTGGATCTTCCCCTAAAAACTATAGAATTACTTGAGGTTGGACAAAGGAGGCATGTAAAGAATTTCTTTGACTTTAGTGGGATGGAATTCAATTCCACAAAGAGAGATAATAAAGACAAGAAGCTTTCTTGATTAGACCAAAAATATGCACTTCTTGGGGTGGACATGGAAATCAACAAGACATTTGAAGATAACCTTTAGGAATGCCAAATTATCCTTACAACATTTAGACTTTTTAAAAAGGTCATATGCATAATCCTCTACATTTTTAAGAATAAGGTCATGAAAGATATAGGTCATGGAGCATTGGTAGGTTGAACCAGTATTTTTCATACCAAAAGGCATGACCCTATAGAGATGGCTCCCTATGGGGTGATAAATGTAGTTTTATATTTATCTTCAAGGGAAATCAATATTTGATTATATCCCAAAAATACATCCATAAGAGATAGCATCTCATGATTGGCCATAAGATCAACAAGTTGGTCAATATTTAGTGAAGGGAAGTTGTCCTTTGGGAAAGCAATGTTAAGATCATTAAAGTATACATCAATACAAATTCCCCTTGTTGCTTTGGTGAAAGGGATGACATTTGAGACCCATTTAAGAAAATCAATGGGTTGGATGAAATTAAGAGATAAGAGGCACTAAAGCTCTTCTTTGACAACAAAATTTATATGAGGGTGCTTGTCATCATGGGTGGTAACGATGTTATGTATGATGATGGTGGGGTCAATTACTAGCATGTCAATACAAGACCAATAAAATTCTATGCTATGATATTATAGAAAGGAAGATAATTCCTGATACTCTAAGGAATATAAGGATTGGCTGATTTTGATTATGTGAGGGCTATAATAAGTACCTAAGTTGATATCCATGGTGGATTTGTTCAACATGTTTGAATTATTAGGAGGGAGGGGTTTGTGGATATAATAATTTTCTACACCAAGATAGGTGAGAATGGAACCATCATTCTAACGCTAAATAGTATGAATGGTATGAGAATCATCTTCTACCATCTTAAGATGAGCCATAGGAATGGTCATGGTCTCCCCATAATTTTGATAAGATAGGGGTCCTAAACTAATCATGTTGATTAAAAAAAAATTAGAGTGAATGATTTTGAGATCCTTAGATTTCTAAAGAGATGGATTTGGTGAGGATGGGGTTTCTTCCTCAATGATTGTGAAAAGGGGTGGGTTGATTGTCTCTTATAGTGGAATGAATATGAGACCAAATATTTAACAAGGTTTTTGGGTCTTTCAAGGTAGAAACACATGTGGTCCATGCTCATAACATCCTAGACCTAATCCATTCTAAGTACACCTATGGAGGTATGTATATGCAAACTCTAGTTTATCCAAGTAGGATAAATTTTAGGTGAATGGTTTAGGAGATGAGGAGGTAGTGGAGGTGCAAATAAGTTTATCAAGTCCCCCATAAAAAATATTAGTATGGAAATTGGGAGACCCAAAGGAAAAAATGTTCCTAATAATGGAATCATAGCTATGGATTTGGTCAAGTCTCCCATACTCTTGGGAAATACGGATGGTATAAAAGGTCAAGAGGTGATACTCCCTAAGCAAAATATGTTGGAATGTTGACTCCAAGGGGTCATTTGTGGGGTTTTTTGGAAGTTGTGGATGAGTTGGTGGAATCTTAGTCGGTGGGATAGGAAGAATATTCATCCTTGGTTGGTGAAAGTTTTGTGTATGGAGGAAGGAGAACATCATTAGGATGATAAGTCATGTTGCATGATGTAAATAGAATTGGGCCAGCTTGTTTTGTAATGAATTGATCCTCATGCTCAAAATTAATACATCATTTAAGGTAGATGACACACAACCCATGAAATGGATCCATAGGAACCCAAATAAAATTTTATATTATAACTCACCTTCTACCATGTAGAAGAGTTACTTAAGAGTGTGAGGTCCTAAATGAATATGAAGGATGATTTTACTTAAGGTTATTTTCATATTATCATTTAAGGATCAAATCACAACTATTTTTTTTGACATGATATTCTCTAGCAATTTTAGTTGGTCATATGCATGGCAAGAAATAATGTTAATGTTGGTTCCCCCATTAATCATCAACCTATTGATATGGGATTGCTTGTTGTAGGAAATAATGAAAAAGGGAGGATATGGATGATCAAGATGAACAGAAGGTATCTCTGAATCCTTGAAGGTGACAAGGGTGGAAAGCTGAAGGTTTCTGACAAAGGCTGCTAGAGGTTGTCAATCTTTTGGTTAAACCTCTATAGACTGTAAGATATCCATCATTGCCTATCAATGATGGGGTGAGGTATTTATTAGCTCATATAGAATCATCTTCATTGGTGTTTGGTGAAGTTTATTTAGAAATACACTTTGGATTGATTTAGAAGGGCTAGATTAGGAGGCACCCAAGATGGAATCCTTGGGTTTAGGTGAAGGTGTTTGGGCTTAATTGGGTAAGTTGGTGGTGGAAGAGGGTCATTTCCTTGGAATGGACACCTTTTCCTTCCCTTTATCCCTTTTTTGGGCTTGTAATCAAGTGACCACATGAATGGATGGATTTGGGGAGGAGTTGGGCTAGTGGACTACTTTTGTTTTTCCTCACTCTTAAATGAGAGTGTGGGGGTAGGTAGGTTTGGGGTGGTTTCTTTTGGTTGTTGGATTGGTAGTGGGCTCATGGGAGGTTCTTCTATCAATAATTCATCCTCATCACATAGTTGTTTGATTATGACTTGGAGATATTTGTAGTTCTTTGTATTATCTCCAGGCATCTTATGGTATGAACAAACTAAATTATCATTACACTATAATGGCTTAGGAATAAGGGTATCAAATGGTTTGATAGGAGTCAAATTCAAGTAAAAAGATTGAGTAACCTTTGAAATATGGTGGAATATGATTTGAGAAAAGGTGGAAAGGGAATGGTGGTTTTTCCTTTGATAGTTGGGGTGGAAGATTTCTTAGCAATAGGTTTGACAATAGGAGCTTCGAGTGATGGAATTTTCTTGGTGAATAGTTCCAGGGTAAATAATTGGGTAGTAAAAGGATTACAAGTGGATGGTTTATAAGTATAAGGTTTAGAAGTTAAAGGCTTGGTAGTGGATGGTTTAGAGGTAGAAGGTTTAGAAGTGGAAGTCATGGTAATAATGGATGGTTTCATTGTAGAAGGTGTGAAAAAAATAGTAGAGGTGTAGCTAAAAGAGGAGGTTGTGTTTGGGTTATCTTTAGGATACTTATTTTCCTAATTGAGGTGGAAGGATGAGGACCTAGGATGGAAGAAGGATGTGGTCCTAAAATGGAAGGCAAACTAGAAATAGGATATAAGGCTTTGGATTTTTGGATCTTAGGTGGTTTTAATTTCTTGGTTGTTTTAACTTGTGAATTCATTGGTGGGTTTGGTGGTGTGAGGTCTACTTTTAATGGAGTATGAGTAAGGCTCTGAATGGGAAACACACTTAGATTCTTTATGGGATTTATTGGGATGGTGGAAGGTATTTTGGTTACTTTGGGTCAAGTTGGGTTGGATGGATCATCTATGGTTTGGGAAGTAAAGGCTTCCATTAGCTTGGTTGGAATAATGGTGGGTTTACTAGGGGAAGTTGAAGATTGTGAAGACAAGTGTGAGGTTGATGTCTCCTTCTTAGTTGGATAAAAGAGCCTAAGTTGATGCCAAAATGTGGTCTGATCATGGTTGGGTTGGGATAATAACTCTATGTTTTGAACCATCTTAGAGAATGGCTTATAGACTGGATTGGTTCATTTGGTGTTGGACTCAAAGGATAAGCCAAGGGGTTGAGAAAGGAAATTGGTTTCCTTGTCATTTTCCTTTATCAAAGGTTCCAAGGTCTTGGAAGGTGCTTATTACGTAGGGGGAGTAGGTGAGATAACCTATTCTTTTGGAATGCTTTCCAAAGGAAGAGTAGAGAGCTCTATCATGGAAGAAAAGGGAAGGGAAGTGATTTTTTTTCCCTTTGCTATACTTTGAAACGGATAAGTGATATTGGTTTCTAATACCTAAAGAATTGGAGAAGGGATGATAATAGCTTCCTTTGTTTTATTTTTCAAAATAATGGTATGTAGATTCTCTACCTCAATAAGTGGAGAGGAAGAAGGGGTTTTGTCTATGGTTTCCTTTGTTTCAGTTTCCAAGAGAATGGTAGGTGGCTCCACTAGATCAATAAGTGGAGAGGAATAAGTGGTTTGGGATATGGTTTCCTAACCTATGATTTTACTAAGAATGACATTGACTATGTAAACTTCATGCTTGAGAAAGGATTTTTTGTTATTAGTTTTGTTGTTTGCAGAAGGTGAATGGTTGGGAAATGGTTGTCTAAAAATATCAAGTGACTAATTTGGGGGTGAATTAGGAATATCCATTAAAATTTAACCCTTGTCAGTCAACCCTTGGATAATGATCTTGAATGTATTACATCTACTACCATCATTTCCAAAGAAACAATGGAAGGTACATAATTTAATTTCCTTATACCATAGGTATAAGATGAGAGGAATCAAGCTCTTGTGGGGATTTGATTGGACGAAGTTGTATGATGTTTGCTTTTGATAACTTTTCCAAAAATAAAAAATATGAGTCCCCTATCTGAATGTATTACTTTTGGTTATAACAGTTTTGGTTTTTGGTGTTTTGGCTAGAAGAATTAGAGGAAATGGGTTCATCAACAACTGATGGAGGAACGATTTTAAGTACAACTACATACATGGTTCCATTAGTTTTAGTGTTGGTTTTGGTTTGATTTTTGGTTTTGGAATAAGAAGCTTCATTTGACATGAAATTAGAGATCTTGTTTATCAATTTAAACTTCCCCTCATCAATGGATATAAGCTCCAACTTGCGTGCCATGGTGAAAGCCTCATCAAAGGTCCTAAATGTCTAAACTTATAAGGTGGAGGAAATATGCTTAGCACAAGCCTAATAGAAAATCTCAATCAAATTGGGTTGGTCCAAAGATAAATATGATAAGTCAAACCCCTCCAATGGGACACAAAGTTAATAATTGACTCATCCTCAAATTTCCTAATGGAATAGAGGTTGGTGATAGAAAATGTCTTACAGATATTTATAGAGAAGTGATCTAATAAAGTTTGGGCTAATTGGGAAAAAGAGAAGAGGGAGTGATTGGTAATATAACTATACCGATCTAATGTTGGATCATCTAATGACATGGGGAAGGTACAAAGGAGGAAAGTGTCATCATAAGCAATCAAATAACAAGAGTGCCTAAACACTCTAAGATGTTTTTGGGGATCTTCCTTGCTCTGAAATTTTTAAAATATTGAAAGACTCCATTGAGGATGATACAGTTAGTTTGGGATGAATGGACGAGTTAATTAATTGTAAATTTTATCATATGATAAGAGGTTGCATGTGCTAGAAACTAATGACTCTAGGTTGGTCATCTTATCCATTAACATCTTGATAAGATTGGATTGTGGTTTTCCACCACCATAGTTGTAGGGAATATTCTATTGGGGTTAGGTAGGTGAAACATATGGGTAGCTAGTAGAAGGTTGAGAGGATGCCACATATTGGTACATGGACATGGGTTGTTGGGAAGATGCCACATATGGGTATGCGGACATAAGAGGTTGGGAATGAGGTAGAGGCATGTACCCTTGTAATTTTTGAACATAACTTGGGTTTGGTATAATGGGCACTTATTGGGGAATAGACATTGCCTAGGTTGGTGGAATGGTTGGGTTAATAGGCTGAAGGTGGGTGGTGACCTTAGTGCTAATACGTGGAAGGGTAGAGGGTATGGAAATTGCCAAGTTTTGGAAAGGGATGAAGGTTGGTGGGTTGGAAATGATAAGTGGAAGAGTAGTAACACTAGTGGAAGGTACTCTAATGGTAAGTGGAGTATATGTTACCAAAGTTTGGGTTGATCCAAGATTAGAAGGGTTGTTGGTTGGAGTAGAAGGTGATTGGGTGTTGGTGGGTGGATTGGATTAGTTTTGGATGATGGTATTGGAGGGGTTGTTGGTAGAGGAAGAGGCTTGGGTAACCAAAGGTTGGCTAGAGATGGTGGTAAAAAAGGTGTTTTCCACAAGATTAGATGACATATTGTAGGGTGGATCAATGGATGGAATCGAAGTAGGGGTATGATATGGTATTAGGGTAGTTTTGGAGGGCTATAGTATTGTTATCCAAAAGGGCGGTGAAAGTTGTATCTCCTTGGGAAATTATTTAAGGTATACTAGGACTTCCAAAGTATTGGGGTAACTTTCTACATTCGAGACACACTCCATGGATGAGGAAGAAGAGGAAGATGGGTGGTTGGGAGGTAGATTTTTATTTTCTTGGTTTCTTAGTTGTTATCTTGTCAAAACCATGCAAAGAAAAAGGAAGGAATGATTAAAGTGATCTCACAAAATAAAAATAGAAGAAATCAAAACAAAATTTTCAAAGCAAACAAACATAATCTAGAGTATTTTTAGATCTTAGAATATTTTTTATCTCTCTTTGGGATTATGCCTCAATTTTAATGAAATTGTGGGGACCAACATGGGCTTGTAGAGTAGGTACTAGAAGTAGATGTCTAGATATGGTTTCAAGTTGTTAAAGGATCTCAAGAATCTATGTTAGTGTTTGGTACATGTCTTGATATTGGGGCCTACCATATCACTTCACACACTATAGTGATAAGGGTGTCAGGTGCTTAGACAAAATATACCAAATGTTAGAGATTATACTCAGCCAATGAAATGAGTCTTTGTTTCTCCCCTTGGTGTTGAAATCCAAGTGGGATAGTCAAAGGGAAAAGTTTACCACTAGGTGATGAATTCCTAGTTGGGCCTTATGTTAATGTTTTTATGTTTGATTTGAATATGTGGTTTGGTATTTGTGTGTGATAAGAAGTGAGAGTACGATTGATTTACTTGATTTAATTAAGCTATGCGAGCTAAAGAATACAAACAAACTATGGATTCAAGTTAATTTAAGATCCAAAGGAAAATTTGATGTCTTTTCAATTGAATACAAAAATAACTAGATGCAAGTGAATGCAATATAATGATGAAAATACTAATCCTAGGAGGAATGATTTTGATTTAAAAAAATGAAGGGAAAAAGCACAATTTTTAATTTTTCTAAAAATTCAAAAGAGTCTGAAACATAGAAAAGAAGAAAGGAAATAAGGAATGTTTGAATTTTAGAAAAGAATGTAATGGATGATTTTATCTACTAAAACTAATTGTACTAAATACAAATCCAATAAAAACCTCAAGTGTCCCACTAGGCATGCCAAAATGTTTCACTTGTTTTCATTTATTTTATTTTAAGGAAGGCAAGAAGAAACATAGAGAAGGGTGTGGTAGAAGAACCTAGTTCTGGTTGTGCACGTGTGAATCCACTTGATTTTAGATACTCCTTTTTGTCTAGGGAGGGTGACCTATAGATAAGAAAGCAACTATAAGAATGGCTGATTAATGAGATAGTTAGGTGAACTACCTAGTGTGAGTTAGATCCCATAAGCACTAAGCTTTCTTGGAGGTTGTCAATCCACACTTAAGATAGTTAGGTTTTGAAGACTGAAATTAAATGCTTACATGAAATAAAAAAAGACAATGAAATCAAATTCAAGAGATAAATAAAGTGAATTTAATAACATAGCAATAACTTGATAAAGACTAATGCTAAATTACTCAAACATGTTTCTAAAAATAAGTTAAAGTTATGTGATGCAATAGAAAGTTGAAATTGGAATTTGGGTACAGATTGATAAGTTAAATTTGACAATTATTTTAAAATAAAACACATATTAATCATTTACGATTAGGGCCAACCATCACCGATCGAGGTATGACCATCGACAATAATTGTCATACCTAGTTTAGGCAAGAATGGTTATTGGGGTGAGTTGTATAAGGGTTATGAAGATGGTTTTTGGGTTAGATGATGGTCTTGAGAGAGAAATTAATTATTATAGGTATGAAACTTAGGAATTGGGTGGTCCATGGTAGAAGGTTATGTGCTTGGAGTTACAGAATTCCAATACAGGAAATGAGATGAAGGGAAATGAGATAAATACAAGAAATGAAATTAATAAAACTAGTTACTCAGCTTCATTAAAAGTACAGATACTTAGCTTTAATTATTTTTGTCTAGAAGAGTGATAGTGTCGGGTGGTAAGATGAAAGACATCCTAGAGCAATGTCAATAGGATAATGCTATGTGAGCTCTTGATAGTGAATTATCGAAGCACCTGATGTCTCTATTCTAGTTCCTAGTTTACCTAAGAGCTTTGATTTCCATAAGAATAAGATTATCTCATCCAAATATGATTTCAACCTCCCTAAGGCAAGGATTTTGGTTTAAATTATGTATTTATTGACAATCCTAGTCAACCACTCTGGTAGAGAAGTGACCACCGACGATTAGGGGCAAATAGTCAAAAATAGCTAAAATTAGCCAATTTCACTAATGACTAGCAATCAAGTCACTAGTAAATGTTTCAAGATTAATAAAGGGTTCATTGGGAACATGAGGAACAAGTCTACGAAGTTAGGGTATTAAATGCTAGGGTAGAAATGGTCTTTATGCAAAGTGTTGAATAACTAGCCATCGGATTTGATAGGTGAGGTGTTGAACAACTATACATTGATTTAGGTAGGTGAGGTGGTAATAGGCATTTTTTAATTATTTAGATTAATTAATTTAGCTAAAGGGGGTAAATGGGTAAATGGGTATGTTTAAGGATTTTGATAATTAATCTTAACCCAAAGGGGGCCAAGGGGTTAATGGGTGCATAGATGAAGATTACATATGTGTTGCATGGTTTTCGAGCATTTACAAGTGGTAAAAATATAAATTATCACAATAATTGAAACATAAAAGATTAAATTTTAAAATAGATAAGTGGATAATTTCAAAGACCAGTGAGACCAATATTCTAAAGATAGTGCCATTTAGGAGGATTATGATGAATTACATAGACTATTTTCTCATTTTTTTGATAGATAGACTATGTTAAACATAAAATAGTTACAATATGTTTTTTTTTAATAAATTAATCTGAATGATTATTTTTCCAATGAGGGAAGGATCTTACATCTTTCTCTACATTAGTGTAAAATGATATGACTATGTTAGTTCATTACACCATTACATATTATAGACTACTATTTTATTACTATTGTGATTAGTTAAATAATGATGTTTAACATTTTAAATTTGAGTTTCAACATTTTGTTAACTATTTATTAATTATATGTTGATGTGATTATTTTTGTATTATCTTTTAGTAAAAATGTAACAATTGAATTAATGTGTTACTTTATGATGATATTGTTATATATTATATGCTTTTATGATTATGACAAACTAATTACCTTCTTTATCTAACCGAGGTCGATGTAAGACACATTATCCTTTATCTCGTAGTTAAATCTTAAGGAAGGGAATCATAGAGAGAAGGTAGTAGACAATGGTAGGTGGGAGAAAAATTTAAAAAATATGAAATAGTTTTTCACTCTCTCTCACACACGTGATTTGTTTTAATAGTTATATGTATTATGGTGTTTTTCTGTGATTTCGGTGATCATTCATTTTCATGATAATAATTTATATGACCTCTATATTTAAGTTATTACATAATTATATTCTTGGTTTACTTGTGTGTCATTTTACTTATAGAGTCTTATTCTTATGATGCTCACATAATTTTATCCAGTTTTGTATGTTGAGTGTATCCCCTATATTATAATACTTTCTAATTATATTCTAATAATCTTGCATTACTTGTTTATAAATATTTATAGTATCAAGGTCATGAAATATAATAATTTAAGCTTGGTGATAAATAACATAAAACATCTAAATCATTTATGATTGTATATAGAGTTATAGAAAAATATAAAAAACACCATGAGGGTGTACTTGGCCATGACCTTAGGGATTATAATGAAATGATTTGTTGTATTAAGTCTAAACGGTAACTATTCTTGAAACGTAGGAGATGAAATATGATGACATTGTGCCTATTTTTTGATAAGTCAAAAGCTTATCTTTTCGAATTGGATTAGGGTTCTTCCACAGCTTAGTAAAATGAAGTATGATGTTGTTTTGAGGCAAGTAAAGAGAGTGGGAGAGATGTTTGTTCTATTATGGAACCCGACCAAGGATTTTTTACCTAAACTATTCTGTTTGAGTTCGTGGTGGCAATTATCATGACAGTTATGTAGTGGTTTGGAGTAACATTTGGTAGTCTTATGTTGTTAGATAGAAACTACGGCCAAATTTCTAGGTTTTCAAAATGAAAATTTAAAGTGGAAGAAAATAGGGATAAGAAAGAAATAAGGTGGAATGGAAAAAGGAATGTGTAAGCTTTGGACGAGGATAAGGAAGGAGTTTTAAAGGGTGAGGGATTTAAGTGAAGATGGCTGTCATTTTCCATTTATGCATGAAAGTAATGGAATCTATAAAATCTATTTATGGATTTATGTGGGTTTTTCACTTGATAAATTTTATAGTAGACAATAGTTAATTTTAGACCTGTAATATTTCACATTTTAATGTTGTGAAGGAAACGCATTGTGAAAACCGTGAAATTTAGGAATTATGAAATATTTTCTCTCTTGAAGTTGTGGTTTTTAACAATTATGTGCTGATAACATTGACATCAAAACCGTGCTTACGAATGTATTTAAAGATTGAAATAATGCATTTTTATTTAATGAGTTGGTTTTAAAAAGGTTGGTACCATATTTTCTGGTTTATTAAAGTTATTTGGATTTGCTTACTTTTATGGACTCGGAGGTGAGAGCTTGTTCTGACCCATAAGTGCATAGAGGTGAATCCATATAACAAAACCCATTTTTAGATAGTATGGACTCGGAGGTGAGAGCTTGTTCTCACCCATAAGTGTATAGAGGTGAATCCATATAACAAAACCCATTTTTAGATAGTATGGACTCAAAGGTGAGAGCTTGTTCTCACCCATAAGTGCATAAAGGTGAATCCATATAACAAAACCCATTTTTAGATAGCTTAATTTATTAAGTAAAGAACATTTTTCGATGACCTTGTCAAATGGAAGTAGGGTTAAACCCGATGATACATTTCAACATGTTAAAAGAGGTGAAATCAAGGCTATCTTTAGACTTGTAGGTGGTTGGAATAACCACCTACAAATCTAACGAGGGTAGATTGGTAATGGTACAATAAGAATGTATGCAAACTTTTGGTCAGTGTGGTTGTATGAATACTATTATCTCAAAATGTTAGCTAAGGAGGTTTCAGCCCTTTGTATAATACTTGGCTATTGTTTTATATTGGTTACAGTTTTTATTTTTACAAAATCTAAGGATATTAGATGAGTTGTGCATAATATTAAAACCTGTTATGGATAAGTTAATTATTTATTGAAAATATGGCTTTCAATAAGATTTATGCCCGACTAATGCTGATAATCTAAAGAGATGATGATAAATATTAGTGTAAATTTCATTGCATTCTATGTGACACAATATATTGCAAGACAGACAGTGAATGATATAAAAAATACTTATAAGGTCATATCATGTTGATAATAAGTTGAACCTGTAGGGATAAAAATTGACGAGATACATTATTGGATGGATTATTTATTTACATGATGTAATAGAATTAGTCTTTGTACTTAGTGAAAGCCTATATGAATTTTATAAATACTGGAATTGTAACAATGGTAAGATCATTCAAATGACATATTAGAGTTTTACATAGATACAGAACAAAGTAGTTATGGATATTGGAATTTTTAGGACAGTTGATTTATGAAATCTGTAGACTCATGCCATTATCTTTAAACTAGATTTTAATGTGGTTTGTAAGTTGTGGTAAACTATTTATTAAATACCTATATATTACACCTGAATATAATCAAAATAGGTCGTATTTTTGTGAATGGCAGCACTTTTGAGAGTAAATTTAATAATGAACCATTGAGATTAATGAATGCCTGTTCCTTAAAAAAGAAATTTACTTGTTATTGATAGAAAGTGAAGTGTGATTTCCTTATGATAATTAAACAAGTGTGTTGTGTTGGATGCTTGGTGCATGACAAAATTTGTGAATAAGATCTGTGAAATGGTTGTTAAGTTAAAACTCAGTTTGTAATTCCTGCACCTTTTGTATTAAAGACTTTAAAATAGTTTATTGTTGATAAATTTCATTTATACTATGTTGGGTGATTTTTTTGGTGAACAACATTGTTTGAGATATGTGGAAATTAGATGTCTTTCATGTTAAGGGATGAGGAGTGACATGGAAGGAGCATTTCTATTAGCGATTCATCATCAATTAACTGAAGGATAACATAGTTTATGTATTGTAACATAGAGTATCATTGATATGGACTATGATTTAGCTTCATTTGAACTCTGAAATCTATAAAATATTTTGGTAAAAGTAATGTTATAGATGTATACATTGTGTGTCCTCTATGTTTCTAGTTTACATGTATGGATGATGTCATATTAGATAAAGGAGTATCCATAGTCTGTATGGCTGGTGCATATAAAAGTGGTTGTACTTTCACATTGTTCTTAACGATTTCTTGATTTTTGAGTTATCATTATCTATCTCTTTAGGAAAAAGACCATTCCCACTGGGGAGGTGTGTGGGGAATCATTGGTTTGTGATTAGAAGTAAAGTGCATATATGATGCTCTCCCTCACAACTAATTAGAACTATCAACAATTGTTACTCAATGTCAACAAAAAATGAATTGCTCATGGAAACCATTGTACTTATGTTGTATTAAGGTTTATTCAACAATGGTTGGAAAAGACAATGCATATGATGTATTATTGCATTGTGCAATAGAATTTGTGGTTGTATTCTTAAAAAAAAAAAAATTACTAAATCATATCTTTTAGAGGAAGATGATTTTAGAATGTTATACTTGATTTTTTTTTTTTAATGTTGTACTTTACAATTAAGATTATGTTATTTTTCTTATTTGCATTGTGTTGTTTACATCCCAAGAGAACTAAATGATAATTAATAGATGATTAAATGTATTTAATGCTTGAAATATTATATTCTAACATAGAGTATCAGTGATATGGACTATGACCTAGCTTCATTTGAACTCTGAAATCTATAAAATATTTTGGTCAAAGTAATGTTATAGATGTATACATTGTGTGTCCACTGTATTTCTTGTTTATGTATTCTAACATAGAGTATCATTGATATGGACTACGACCTAGTTTCATTTGAACTCTGAAATCTATAAAATATTTTGGTCAAAGTAATGTTATAGATGTATACATTGTGTGTCCACTATATTTCTAGTTTACATGTATGGATGATGTTATATTAGCTAAAGGAGTATCCATAGTTTATATGACTGATGCATATAGTGGTTTTCCTTTCACATTGTTCCTAATGATTTCATGATCTGTGTGTTATCATTATTTATCTCTTTATGAAAGGAATGACCATTCCCACTCGGGAGTTGTGTGGAGAATCATTGGTTTGTGATTAGAGGTAAAGTGTATAGATGATACTCTCCCTCCTTACAACTAATTAGAACTATCAACAATTATTACTCAAGGCCAACCAGGGATTAATTTCTCATGAAAACTATTGTAATTATTTTGTATCAAGGTTTATTCAACAATGTTTGAAAATGACATTGCATATGATGTATTATTGCATTGTGCAATAGAATATGTGGTTTTATTCTTTAAATAACAAATAAATAAATTATATCTTTTAGAGGAAGATGATTTTAGAATGTTATACTTGGATTTTTGTAATGTTGTACTTCCAAGAGAACTAAATGATATAGATGATGAAATAGATTTAATGCTTGAAATATTTGTACATTAATTTTCCATCAATTAATGTTTAATCGTGTTTGACAACTAAATAATGGTAAGCTAATTGTGAGTAAAATTATATATATAAATATAAAATTCAGTTATCAAATTATAATTTTATGAACCAACAACTATATTTTAAAACATTTTAATGTTTATATAATATAATTAAAATTTAATTTTATTAATTTTAATTTATTTGAGATCTTATTCTTTATTTGTTATATTTTATTGATTGTTAAATTAAATTATTTTTTAATTTAATTAATTATTTTTTTATTATTATTTAATTTTTTTTAAAGATAGATATTGAGATTGATGGGACCCTTCAACATCTCCGTATTGAACAAGTCCCAATAATTACTACAAGCATGCAAAACCTGTGATAGAACCTACCCGATACCACCGCGTTGATAAAGATGGAAAACATTTATTCCACTAACGAATTCCTTTGTTGGTTTTCTTAATTCACTCGTGTTCACAGCTGGAAATTGACGGTTTGTAGACGTCGTATTCTTTATTTGGTTTGGTTTTAGACTGTATACAATTGGCAAATATAAAATAAAATTACTAGATCCTCATTATAGGCTTTAAAAGTAGGAGGCTGCATATTTTTGGAAGTATTTATTTAAATAATTAAAATATAAATAATATTAATATTTGTAAAAGGACAAACATTGATAACATAGAAATTATTTAATTTTTATTTTTGAAATAACGTGTTTTTACAAGGAATAGTTTTAGTAAGTTTTAAATGAACAGAAAATTTTAAGTTAAAATAAAAAAGTCTACTCATATCTCTGTAATGGAATATTTTAGAGAGTGTCTTTTTGGGTATTGAGTATTCAACTTATTGAGTGTACAGTTATTTAAATATTAATTTTATTTAAAATATTAATGATATATTTAAAATATTTAAATTATTGAATGTATAATTATTTAAATATTGATTACATTTTAAATATCATTAAATTCTATATAATTAGATGTAAGTCAATTAATAAAACATTTTAATCATTATAAAGAAGTGATAAATGTAAATGATGTTCCTGTATATTTTGTACGCTGTAAGATGGATAATCATTTTTCTTTCTTAAAAAGGTACTCCAAAATATTTTCTAATTATTTTAGAATTAATTTTAAGATTATTAGTAAAGTATTCTTAAAAAAGGTTGGGTAACTTTATTCTTTAGATTAATTATTAATAAATATTTTTTTAATTATTATAAAATTATTTTCAAGAGTATTTATAGGAAATGTGATTAATAAGATGTACACAAAATAAATAAATAAATAAATTATGCTTAATTTCATCTAAATTAAGTTCAATATGACGTAAATTTAAAATCTAAATGTTGAATTATGGTCCATAATATTTAATACTAAAACTTCTAATATTTATTATAATCCAATCCGTCTAAACATTAAAAAAAGAATAATATTTGAAACTAAAAATTTAGATAAATTTTATTTATTTATAAACTTCCCACATGTAACACATGACTTTGACTTCAGAACCCTACATTATATTGAAAGGACATGGAAAAGGTTACTAATGGAAAGTTTCTATATCTTTATTTAAAGTTTATCAATTAAGATATATTTTATATTGTTTTCAAATTGAAAAATGAAGGTGAAATTTGTTTGATATTAAAAATAATATTAAAAAAATTATTATTTTAAATATTATATTAATTTTATTTATTATAAATTTTTAAAATTAAAAATTATTTATATATAATTTAATTTTTTTATATATTATATTTAAATAATTTAATAGTTTAATTTAAATATTTGAATTATATAATTAAAATTGTATTACATTAAATTAATAATATTTATTTTGAAAATAATATGATTTAATAAAATATTTAATTATTTTAAGAGTAATTGTTAGATTTTAAGATTAATTAGTAACGTTATTGTTTATATATATATATATATATATATATATATATATATATATATATATATATATAAAATTAAAGAATTGAAGTTTCTCCAGTCTATTAATTACATATATATATATATATATATATATATATATATATATATATATAGAGAGAGAGAGAGAGAGAGAGTTGATTGATTAATTCATTTTTATAGATAGCTACAAGGTTTTGTGTGGCCCTTAGTCATATGAAACTTTTTTAAAAAATGGATACAAAGAGTAAAGGATATGTCTAAAAATAGAGACCTGCACAACCAATATGGTCCAAATAAAGATCAAATATGACAAACAAAAACATAAACTATAGAAATGATTTTGAGAGAAAATCCCAATACAACCCCAAGGTTAACTAGTAAAAAAAAGTTAACCAAAAAATCAAATCATAGAAAAACTAAACCCTTACTCAAGGTGGAACCATATCATCTAGGTCTTCAACAAAAATAATTTCCTTGCCCTTAAATTAATTGGTAAAGACCTCACTAAAAATTGAGCAATTGTGTTCCTGTGAAGACACTTCGCAACCTCCCATAAAATCAACTATGTAGCTCTCAAGTCTGTCTTGCATCACCTTTCAAACTGTCCTTTTTGGTGATTTCTAAATCATGAATTCAAAAACTAACAAGACAAATAAAATTACCAATTGGCCAAGATTCTGAATAATAACTTGTATTGATTCATATTAAATAACTTGAAATAATTACAAACCCAAACCATGCTTAAAAACTCATCAACTTAGAAATTAGAGTTTACATGTGAAATTCAAATTAAAAAAATCCCAAAAAAGCATCTATTTTTAGCGGCAATTTATAGTAAATTTTGCATGCAAATGTGTGTAGCTCTAATTTTAAAAAAATATATTCCAAGTGCTAAAATTAGCCTATGGGATAAATTTAACTAAATTTGATGTCTGATTCTAAAAATATATTGTTTTTAAAAATAAAAAATTCTAAAAAAATTCATTAAATGTTAACTTTGGACATTTATATGATCACATTTGGCATCAAAAAATTATTAAAATTATATGTATAGGGATAGAGCCACTTAGAAAAATGTATGACATTTTGATATAGTCATTTTACCATGTGGAAGAGGTTAAATAGAGTTACGGGTCAAAAGTTATGGCCTCTAGAAGGTTGGCCTATTTTTTTTACATCATTCTCCTCTATTTGAAAACAACTCAACTTGTACGAGTTGGCCTGATTATACTTCTTCCATTTGTATTTATCAATATTCTTCATCTTACATTATGTAATCGAAGTGTTAACTTCTTATTACAATCCTTCCCATTGCACCAGAGATATGTAATAATTCCCTTGCCTTATGCTCACTATCTTCATATCCAAAACTTGCACTATTGTTTCTTTCTTCTTCTTTGGAACCTAATGCCTCCAATTTAATTCTTCATCTTCATCATCCTCACCATCTTCTAAATGGATTTAATTTAAATCTAAAACATTAAATACTAGAGATATATCAAAATTTTGTGGTAAACACACCTCATATGCATTATCATTGATTTTCTTCACAATTCTGTATGGCTGAATTTTCTTGTACTTCAACTTATTATGTGTCTTTTAAAAATATTTATTTCCTCAACTAAACCATTACAAAATATCATTACTTTCATGTATCTTTCTTTTTAATCCTTGCAACTACCACATATGCTCTGCAAACACTTTTACATATCAGTAATTCAATCTACAATTAGCAATTGTATAAATTCTAAAATACCCATAGGAATTTTTCCATAAATAATTTAAAAATGTGAATTTCCTATTGATCTATTCACTAAACTGTTATATGCAAACTCAGCTTGTGGTATAGCCAAGTCCAATTGCTTTGAGTTCTCTCCCAGTATGCATCTCAATAATTTTCCCATGCTCTTATTTATAAATTTTGTCTATCCATCTATTTTTGGGTGATATGCACTACTAAATTATAGCTTAGTACCCATATTCTTCTAAAAAGTCCTCCAAAAATGACTTATAAATTTTGTGTCCCTATCTGAAGTTATAGTTTTTGAAACACCATGCAATCTCATAATATCCATACAAAATAATTTTGCAACTCTATTGGAATCATTAGTATTTTTACATACAATGAAATGAGCCATTTAAAAAAATATATCTACAACAATAAAAATTGAATCATTACCTCTCTGTATGTTTATCAATCCGAACACAAAATCCATACTCAAATATGTCTATAGCCCTCTTAGAACTCATAATGGCATGTAAAATTTAGTATTTTATGCATGCCCTCTAGCCACCTAACATATTATTCATCTTGAAACATACCTTGTCACATCTCTCTTCATCTTTGGCCAAAAACATTTTTCCTCCACCCATTCTATTTTTTGTCTTAGCAAAATGTCCATCCAAACCACCACTATATAATTCTCTTATTATATTGTCTCGTAGAGACCCAACTAGAATGCACAATTATTTATCTTTAAAGAGGTAACCTTATTTAATAAGATAATCATCATAATACCATCTATCCCACATGTTAATAGATACTTACACTTCTCAACTACCTTGCTAAAATATGAATCAATATCAGATAATTCTATAATAGCTTCAAATCCAACTACTTCACCCATCATATTAGTTAATAATGCTACCCTTATATTCAATTGATCAATTACCTATTTTTTCTCCCTAATTTATGCTTCAACACAAAAGTATACTCCTACAAGAAATAAACTCACTTTGCATGCCTACTATTAGACCTCTTTTGTGTATTCACATACATCAAAACCTCATGATCTGTAAATAGTATAAACTCTTTAGGCACCAAGTAATGCCTCCAATGTCTTAATACTTGTACAATTTTATAATGTTCAACATCATAATTAGAATAATTTATTCTTATCTCATTTATTTTCACACTGAAACATGATATTAGCTTTTCCTCTTGACTTAGCTCAACACCAATTCCCATAAATGAAGCATCACAATCAACCCCAAACACTTTGTTAAAATATGGTAATGCTAAAATTGGCCTTTATAAAATCTTCTTAAAAAATTCAAAGCTTTATGTCACTGCTCTAGTCCTTGCAAATTATTTCCCTCTCATGCAATTTGTTATTAGTGCTACAATACTATTAAAAATTTTAATAATTTTTTTGTAAAAAATTGCTAAACCAGTGAAACCTCTTACCTTTGTAATAATTTTTGGAATAAGCCACTCAAAAATCACCTTTATCGTTTCTTCGTCTATTTTCACACCATTTGCTGAAACTACAAATTCCAAAAATACCAAACTATTTTGCATAAACCTACACTTCTTCAAATTTGCATAAAACTTCTCCTTTCTTAACAAAGCCTTTACCATTCTCAAATTTTGAAAGTATTCTTTAGTCTTACTGAATATCAAAATATTATCCAAATAAGTAACCACAAAATTACAAATATATTCTTTTAGCACTCTATTCATCACCCTCATAAATTTACTAGGTGCATTAGATAATCTGAATGGCATCACCATCCACTCATATAAGCCATCCTTGGTCTTGAAGGTAGTTTTCAAATCATCTCCTTCATGAATTTGAATCTAATAATAACCACTCCTTAGATCAATCTTTGTGAAATATTTGGCTTCTACAAGCACATCCATCATATCATATAAATGAGGTATAGGAAACCTATTCTTTATTTTAGTTTTATTAATTTTTATATTATCAACACACATTCTCTATCCTCCATCTTTCTTTGGATTTAGGAAAGATGTTTTTTCATAAGGACTCATACTCTCCATTATCACCTTCTTCCTTAGCAATTCAGTAACTTGTTTATTTAATTCTACATGTTTTGTTGCACTCAAACTATAAGTTGATTCATAGGGTAGACTTGATCCTATAATCAAATACATCTGATGTTGGACATCTCTCTTTGATAGTAAATCATCTGGTAACTCATTAGGCATAACATATGGGTATTATTTCAATACTCTTACTACTTCTATTGGTATTGGCACCATTTACATTTCTTCATTCTTTTCTAATAATGCATAAGAATAACCTACTACCTTCATATCTTGGATAAATTATTTAATAAACAATATGCTTTCTATCTTCTCTTCCTCTTTAAGAGGTAACAAAACTATTTTTGTACAACCTTTCCAAAAACTATACGTATTCTTTGCTCCATCATGAATTACTTTTTTGTCAAATTACCATGGTCTTCCCAATAGCACATGACATGAATCCATCATAATAATATCACACCATATTTCATCGTTACAACTCTTTCCTATAAAAAACTTGATTAAGCATATTTTGTCTAATGTACTTTCATTCCCTTTCTTAAACCATGAAATCCAATAAGGATTAGTATGCTTTTCACATTACTAATTTAGTTTCTCAATCATTTCTTTAGAAACCATATTTTCACAACTACTACCATCTATAATTACTTTGCATACCTTTCCACCTGAAGTACATCTTGTTCAAAAAATATTTCATTGCAACCATGCATCACCACCTTCTTTATTTTGAACATGATCCTTCCTTGGAGTGATCATGGTTTTTCTCATCATGAGATTTTCTCTAACATCTGTTGATGCAACTTCAGTATTTTATTGTTTTATTTTAGTCTCAACTAGATTTACTTTTGGGCGATCTTCTTGCCTCTTTTTTTGTTCTTGATAGTATGGACACTCAAATGCTATATGCCCTTCTTACTTACATCTATAATAGACATGATATCTATGCTAATTTGAAAATCACCTTCTAGCACCACCATAACCTCATCCTCTCTAAAATCCTCTTCCTTTTTGTTGGTAATGAAACCCTTGTCTATTATCATATTACCTTTCTGCACCACATGATGATTCACTTTTATTGGCATTAAATACACCTCTAGTGGTATTAAACCCACCTCATCCCATTATTAGAGGGGATCTACCTCTTTTTGGGTTAGGAGATGTCCTTCCAAACTTTAGTCTATTTTTTTTTTCTTCTACCTTCAAAGATAATTAATAAACCTCCTCCATATTAAGTATCCTTATAAAGCCTGAACCATCCTCTCTTCCATTGATGGTGGATGTTCTTGTTGTTATTCTTCTTGCTGAATTTATTCATCATGATTTGTGTCTTTCTCATCACCACCTTGTCTTCTCTACCGATTGGTGATAACTTTTATTAATTATTAAACTTACCTCTATAGCTCTTGTATAGTCTATTCCATCTATGCAACACCTCCTCAATATCTCACCATTCTTTACTCATCCAGGATTCAAACTTGCTCTAATTTGAGATAATGATTCCAAAAACTAACAAGACAAATAAAATTACTAATAGGCCAATATTTTGAATAATAACTTATATTGATTCATATTGAATGACTTGAAATAATTTAAAACCAAAACCATGTTTAAATAAGTCTCAAATCAAAAATTAAAGTTTACATGCCAAATTTGAAATAACATTAAAATCTAGAAAAAAATGTCTATTTTAGTAGCTACTACTTATAGTAAGTTTCACATGCAAGCACGTGTGGATCTACATTTTTTCCTAAATATTCTAAATATTAAAAATAGCCTATGAAATAAAATTTAACTAAATTTTACGTCTTGTTCTAAAAATATAATTTTTAAAAATAGAAAATTCTAAAAAAAATTATTAGACATTTATTTTGGACCCTCAGATGATCACATTTGGCCTCCAAAAAATATAAAAATGAAATCTAATAGGATAGAGCACCTTAGGGTAGAATTGAACTTTTTGATACGATTGTTTTGGCACATGGAAGAGCTCAAACAGAGTTACGGGTCAAAAGTTATGACCTTCAAAAGGTTGATCTATTTTTCTTCTATATAACCTAAGCTAGTGAGGAGCTACAACCAATCCATGGGATACCATTTTAGAAAATATTTTAACATCCTCCATGTAGCTCTATGATGATGACTTTCTCTCCATTGAGTTATTTCTACAATTGGACTTTTTATTTGTGCCATGCATGGTAGTGTTAGAGAGTGTCCTTTCGAAGAGTCTAAAGAACATACATTTTATTGCAATTATTCAACAAATCTCACTAGGAGCATAAAATAAGTTTCCAAATCATGAAATACTAACTTTAGGACCAGACTAAAACCTTCCAAACCAATGAATTGTAATTTGGGGAGAAGACCTTAATCATGCTTGGCAATGTCCTCTAAGAAGCCAATGTGATGTTCATGATTGATGAAGAGAAAAACCAAATTAGAAACCACCTTGATGTCAAAAAGAAATTATATGAGACTCAAAGCAAACATGTTAGCCACCTCTAAATTGACATAATTATGGATGCCTTGTTCTAGATAATCATTCCCAACACTAGTGAAATAGCCTCAAATAGCTCCTCCATTGGCACCCAAAAGATGTTTCTTAATCTTTCCTGAGATATTCCCCCTTCAAATGCCATCTCTTGAATGAAACATCCACCATAGACAATACAAGTGGAAAGTGCAATTACAATCCCATGGTCTATGATAAACCCAACAATATCCAAAGACGACACGCCACAAACTAATTAGAGAGCTAGGTGGAGATCCATATGAGAACCAAAAACCCCTTTCATATTATGGAAAATATGTCATATCAAGGCCATTACGAGTGATCAAATGACATCATGGAAATATCTCGAGGCACACATGTCACATGTTTACTATCATGTGAGCTAATGAATTGGCGTCCTTTGCATTTATGAAAAGATTATTGCTGTAAGAGTAATAATTATGGGTTATTATGATGAAATATTTAGCATAAAATTAGATACATCTGCTAAAAATGATGATGGACTACAACAACACCGCTAGATTGTCAATATGCCAGGATTTCCAATTTTTTGTAATTATTTTTTTAAACAATAAAAGAAGAATAGCGATATAAATTAACATCTCAAATTGATAGATATAAGGGATACAAAATCCACTCAAGTCTATTTCAAATTATCCACTCTACTTATTTCAATTTGATCAATGCCACAATTGACTGCAACATTGGCTTCATGGTAGCAATGGTTACACTCTAAAGAAGGAAAGAGAATTAATCTATCCAAAACACTCAAAAAAATGTTTTCCACCTTCCAAGAGGTAGAATTTTTTTTTAAAAAAAATGATAATTTGTGAATCTTCTTCGATGATGAACTTATCAATATTGCATTGAATTGTAAGTTCAATCCCATTAACAAGTGCTTGAGCCTCTACTTTATTTTTGGTGTCGTCTAAAAGTTTTTTGGACATTACTTTGATCAAAGATCATCTATAATCACAAATAATACAAGCAATGTCTGATGCCCCTAGATTTTCTCTAAAAATTCTATCAAAATTTAATTTGGACCACCCTACTAGTGGATGAATCCATGACCACTTACCCTTTCTTGTTTTTGTACTAGCAACTACTATTGATTTATTAACCCATGATTGATTAATCTTTTTTATTAATTAAATTATTTCAAAAAAAGATCTTAATAATAAATTATATCAATAATAATTTTCTTAAAAAAAATCCTTTTAGTATTAAATCATATCAATAATAATTTTCTTTCACTGAAGCTTTATTGTCAATTGAATTGTTTTTTAAATATAAACTTCCACATGCACAACAATATTATGATGAAAAAAATGAGGATAGAAATATAAGGGATAAATCAAAACTCAAATCTCACACTAATGTTTTGAAAACAAAAGTGGCTTTTTTATCTACACATAATTAGATATAATTCATAATCACATAAAATGGAATTTAACTGACATTCTGAAATTCTATTGATAGCAATTAATTATTCCAATCTATAAGATATTATTAAAAAAATATAATAACTTATTATTATACATGGACCCATGCACTTTTTAATGTTTTCTTTGCAAAAACAACTCATGTTTTTTAGAAATGGTTCCATAAATTATTTTACTATGTTAAATACTTTAAAAAAATATTAAAAAAATTATTTGAAAATAATATTATACAAATTTATTATATAATTAAAAAAATAAAATAAAAATAAAATTACAATATTTTTGTGCCTCCCACTTTTTACTTAATCTAAATTTATTAAGTCAATAATTCCATCATAAAACGCTACCAAACCCTTTTTATTTTACCTATCCAAAACACCTCAAGTTTCACTATTCTCAATAAATCACCCCTTCGAACCCATGTTTGAACACTTAGATAAAAAAAAGATAGGTATTCCTCCTTATTAAATTATACAAAGCACTCAAGTTGATGACTTCGCAGTTCACAAAAAAATCGCCTCCCGGAGACAATTGAAACCCTTCTCCACCCCCGAAAAAAAAACCGTGAGCAATATAACTAATTCAATATGGGAAAAAAATTAATAATTTGACACTTCCAGGCCTGATCCACGCTGCTTTCGGAGGCATTAACTGCTTAAATGATAGTTTTGTCTTCGCTATTATTTTTTAAATTATATATATATATATATATATATATATATATATTAATCGTTTATAACTTTTTTTTATTAATATACCTATAAATTCACCTTCTATCTAATACGTCTGTTTTTTTTATTTTACAATAAAATAAGTAAATATGGCCATACGGCCATCAAATTTAAACGTTTCATCCAACGGTGACCTACGAAAACTGCACCACCACATCCACACATGAATAGTAGAGCAACGGTAATTTTCTCCTGCCCTATAAATTTTTATACATCTTCAATATACGACACAAAACCATTTAGCCCTTTTTACTCTAGAATTATACCCTGTTTGTCTGTTGAACAATGGGTTTACTTGATTTATTCAAGGCTATTTTTCCCTTATCCAAAGTGGTTAAAAGGAGCTTATACCCTGTTTATAAATGCAATCTCTTTCATTATAGATACAATCCTCTTCCTGGTAAGCCCTAATCAAATGTTTTCAGAACTGTCAAATGTTTGTATGCATGATATAGGAGCACTGAATGTAATTTTTCTTCCTTTTCTTTTGCAGATAATACACTTTGTGGACCGAGTGTATGCATGGCATAAATTGCCCGTATTCCTTGGACTGGCGTATCTGGAGATAAGGAGATATTTGCACCAGCGTTATAATCTGCTAAATGTGGGAGCTACTTCAGTGAATGATAAATACAATCCAGAAGAATACGGCCCTTATAAAACAGCTGATGGAATGTACACCGACCCATTTTATCCAGATGAAGGCAGTGGAAGCTTCTTCTTTGGAAGAAACATGTTGCCCTCTCCTTTCAAGGAAGAGGTGATTGTGAATTTACCTCTTCAATATTTAACTTAAGCTTTCCAATACGAAGGGTTTATGTCAAATTCAATTACTTGCTGACACTGTTTTCCACTAGTTTCAAAATTCAATTGATAGTTTTTCTAAATAGATGTTTATTGAGATTTGAACTTTACAGCGTACCTAGAAACTAAATTAATTATGAAAATTTGAACCTGGAATTAAAGATATCCATTGTAACCATTTGCACTATCTGTCATCTGCTTCAAAATGTAAAGATAATCGAATAGATTGGAATACAATATTTTTATCTGAGATCCCTGCGGGTCTAGGAGGAGAGGTATAAAAAGTTAGGGATGTTATAAGTGGAAAAAATACATTATTGAATCGTAAAAGGAGTAGAATCTATATGTCCTGTAGTCTAAACACCATAAATATATGTTAAGCTTTTCTCCAACCCAGCACATATTTGCATACCTTTGTTTTACATTATTTGTTTTTCATTACAAGTGATAAGATGTTCTTGACTTCATTATAAATTTGTTTAGTTCATAAAGTCAATAAATTATTGAAATCTTCATGTTTTAAATGTACAATATAAACTTGACCTTTACCATTAGAAGCGTTTCCTAGACTACTATGAGTGGTACTCTCTAGATTTATATTTCAGTATTTATTTATTTATTTATTTATTTAAATATATTTTGTAATCTTAATTAGTTATTATTTTTTAAATATAGATATCTAATTTATCTATTTTAAGAATATATTAATATATTTTAAAAATTATATTACATAAAATTATATATATTTTTGTTTAAATATTATATAAAATTATATTTTTTTTTGTCTAAATATTATATAAAATTATACATATTTTTGTCTCTAAAAAATTATTTAGAAAATAGGTGGAAAAAAACGGACTGAAAGTTTTCACACACCCACCCTCTTTTTTAAGGTTTATTTAATTTTTTTTTGAAAATAAAAATTGGTGCTAAAGGCTCTTGAATTTAATACTAAAAAACCATTTTGACTATAAACTGTTTTTAAGAATATTGGGCAGCGCCGGCTAAGAAAATTTTAAGATTCATATTTTTACTTGGGAATCCTCTATGAGGAATAGTTTTTCAAGATTCACTAAAGGATAAAAAGTAGTTTCTGCACCATATTATATCCCATACAATTTGTGAATGGAGAGATATGTTAAACAATGTTTTCAATTGTAAACGGCTGTTGAGGCCACACCCCATGGTAGTAGCTACTAAAGTACTTGCACGGAGTAAAATGCTTGACAACGGTAAACAATTTAACATGCTTGCTGCCTCTTGGATTCAGTTCATGATCCATGACTGGATTGACCATGTGGAAGGCACCAAACAAGTAAGATCAATATTTCTTCATATTTCTTTTATATGCTCCAAATTAGTGATCTGATTTTATCTAATGAAACATTAATCCATATTTGTAGGCTTAATTATCTGTCCCACAAGAAGTGGCACAACAATGCCCACTAAATGCCTTCAAATTTTATGAAACCAAAGGAGTAGCTACTGGATTTATGATATAAAAAATGGTCACCTTAATAGGACTGCCTGGTGGTAAGAATACTTTACTCAATCAACCCACACTGAATCCCAGTTTAATACACTTTTTAGAAAGTGGTTAACCGTCTTGTAAAAATGCATTTCAGAGAAAATTCTGATTGTTGACTTCTATCTAAATTATTCCATTAAGTCATTTTAATTCCAAATAAGTTTATGAAATTTATGGAATGATTTAAATAGAATTTAAATACTGTCAAAAATCTAATTTTCGTTTGGAGTGCTGTTTTGCAAAGAGTTAATTGCTTCCCTTGTTTTTAATGGTAAATGAGTATGTATAATTTCTATGCAGGGATGGGAGTGCAATTTATGGAAGCAGGAAAACAACAAAGTTGAGAACATTCAAAGACGGTAAGTTGAAATTGGGAAAAGATGGCCTCCTCCTCCACTCGGCAGAAGGCATTCCTGTCTCTGGAGATGTACACAATTCTTGGGCGGGGGTGTCAGTGCTCCAAGCTTTATTCATTTACTCAAGTCTCCTCTTTTGGGCAAGGCTTTTATTTTCGAGTTGAATATATATACGACGAAGTAGATATCGATAGTTTCAAAAGTTTAAAAAATATTAGATTGTAAACTATCAAACCACTTTTATTATAAACACTCTTAAAATTACTTTAAACGTTTAAAAATCTCTCAATACAAATAAGCTTCTCTGGACATTAATACATTTCTTGGTTTCAATATTAATTTATTGAATTAGACTAATTTGTTTACAAGTAGAGTAAAGACATCTGATTATGTAATAAGTGCATGATAATCACCTTGATTTGGACGATGAGGAATTTTATCGCCATGCAAGAATAGTAACTTCTGAAATAATTGCAAAAATCCACACCATTGAATGGACTGTTGAGCTCCTCAAAACAGACATTCTCCATGCTGGCATGCGTACAAATTGGTAAGATATCTTCATTTAGAAACTTTAAATGTATGTCTGAATGTTTGAAACAAAGTTAAATTTCTATTCAATAGAAGACAAGATATGGAATTTATTGGTAATAAAAAGATGTTTGTGGAATATATTGTGAATGAAGTTTGTACGATAACACACATATGAATGAAGTTTGTTTTATTTTGGATGGTATTCTGTTTCTGGTTTCTTTATGTGCAAACTCTTTTAAGCAATATTATGGGTGCTATCCACCTTTTTCTTATTAAAATAAAAATAAAAATACATATAACTTCTGGCTGCAATTCTAAGAAGCTGCAATTTTAAAAAGCGATGAAAAATTAAATTGACTTAACATACAATAACATGATACATCATTACATCACGGCTGAACCACATAATATAATTTAAATATGGATGGAAAATGTTCTCTCATAATTTTTTCGAAGGGATCTATTAATTTTGTAAGGACTATGGAAGCTTTAAAACTTTGATATTCATTGATGATATACTTATTCATATCACGACAGAAACTATTTGATTGTTAGCACGTATAGAGTGCTAGGTAAAAGGATCAAGGATATGTTTGGTCATACTGGGAGTTCTATACTTAGCGGCTTTGTTGGGATGGCTAACCCTCAAAAACATGGAGCTCCATTCTCTCTCACAGAGGAATTTGTGAGTGTCTATCGAATAGACAGTTTAATGCCAGAAACCCTCCTTTTGAGAGACATTCATGGAATTCCTACAAAGAACAAAACCCCTCGACTGTTGAAAGAGTATGTTTTTATTAGTTTGTCAATATCATAATTTGTTGTTTACCTCCAAGCGAAACCATGTTGTAGGGGATTTAAAGCGACACTACTAAAGTTACATTGGAGAGCATATTATAAGTTACAATTACATTATTATAAAAAATTCAGCTTAATTTTATTTACAGTGGGGTAACTCCAACCATATGAGCCAAAGATAATAATATAATTTTTTTTAAATGTGAATTTACTGTTGAACCACAACTCTCAAACATACCTTATATTACATCTTTAAAAAGACATATAATATTTAAATCTTATAAGAAAAGCTACCTTTGATTTTCACCGTTGAATGCAATAATTATATCGTTAAATATCTATGACCATTACATTCGTTTTATTTTCAATTTGCCTTATTAAAGAGCAGGTGCAAAATTTGATTAAAGTAAAACTATCTTGTGTGTTTGCAGAAGAAGACAAATATGATACATGTATAAATTGCAAAGCATAACATGTTTATTAGTGTTAAGAAAAAAAAGCTAAATAAATTGATTGACGAATTTATGATATGACAGGTTGGACCTAAGGAAGTTAATAGGAATTCAGGGAGAAAGAACATTATCGGTAATTGGAAATGAAGCTGTGATGGTATCTATGAGACATCAGGCAAGTGGTACCCTTGATCTTTTGAATTATTCTATACGGATAAAAGACCTAATTGCTCAGGATCCGACGGGCCAGGATAGAGATGATCACATAGATTTGGCTGCACTTGAAAGACTGAATTTCTTATCGTTTTTCAAAAGTCCTTTCAATAAATAGATTTTCTATTTATTTTGAGATGATGTGTTCTTAAACTTGTAACTATGTTTTATTATTTATTTATTTTTCAGTAAATCGTGATCGGGTGAGGCGTCTATCAAGATATAGTTAATTCAGAAGAAATCTGTTTGTGATTCCCATTACAAAGTGGGAAGACCTCACTGGTGATAAAGAATCCATTCGAGTTCTTCACGAGGTTTATGGTAACGATGTTGAGAATCTGGACTTAATGGTGGGATTAAAGGCAGAGAAAAGGATTGAAAGCTATGCAATCAGTGAAACAGCTTTCTATATCTTTCTGCTAATGGCATGAAGGTAAGCAACTGATGAGTCCCCGAGTTTTCTATTAAAATTAGAATATAATGAATTCCAATTTCTCTTCCGACGGAAGAGTGCCTATGATATATATTTATATTAATGCAGGCGGCTAGAGACAGATCGTTTCTTCGCGAGTGATTTCAAGGAGGAAATATACACAAAGGAGGGTCTGGCACGGGTAAACAATACGGAAAGCCTGAAAGATGTTTTAAATCGTCACTACCCAGAAATGGTGAAGAAATGGGTGAACTCATCCAGTTCATTTGCAGTGTGGAGTGCACATCCAGAGCCAATAAAACTTATACCACTATACCTACGTGTTCCCCAACTACTTTAAGATGGATTGCACTATGGCGGGGGGATGTCCAGGTATGTTAATTTTATGTATTTTAATTTTCAATTTTTATTAAAGTTTTTTTTTTGCTCCCCTCTTCCTCTTTCTCCAATGAAGGAGAGTTGTTGCAAGTTGTAGGTGCATGGAACATAATTATATTGGAATATATATAATTAATATACAAGTTATTTTTTTAATAAAATTGATCAAGTTAAATAACCTTTCTTTTGGAGACTATTTAGTTTTATTTTTATTTTTATAGGGATTAGTTTATATAAGAAAATATTTTTGAGATTATTTTTTGGAAGTGTTATAAGTTATTTTATTATTTTTTGGCAGAAGGCTATCATTGCATGGAAGATCATCATTGATTCTCCCCATGTTTATGGCGGAAGATTCACTATGTCTATAAATTCCAGATAGATGGATGTCATTGTGTAGAAGACTGATGCTATTTTCTTTCATGTTCATGGCAGAAGCCCTTATTTTTATAGATATTTTGGGCAAATGATAGTTTTTGCATAGAAGACCACCATTGCCTCCCCTCATGCTCAAGGAAAAAGTATTTTTTGGCAACTCTGGGTAGAGGGTCATCATTGTGTGGAACACTGACACTACTTCCCTTCATATTCATGGCAGAAGCCCTTTTGTGGTGGGTGATTCTATGTAGAATGCCGTCACTGTGCAGAAGAATGACACTACTCACATTCATGTTTATGGCAGAAGCTCCCATGTTGCTAACAAAGAACTAGATGTCATGGAAATTGAAGCTACGATGGATCCTCAAAAATGTATATCCTTCACTGAGGCAGTATCGTGTAAGACAACTCAAAAATTAGATCCTGCACCTCTCAAACTTGCATCTTTTGAACCTATTGTGATCTTTGATGTGAAGGAGATCAAACAAGTGATCAGATCAAAATAATTCTTTTCAACTAAAGATCTCATTTGCAGATTCGTGGACTACTAGCCAAGTGATATATATTTTTTTGAATTAAAGTCAACATTCCAAAAAAGTTTAATTTATATAATTATATTTATTTTAAATAAAATTTAGTTAAATATCTAGATTTTATTTATAATTTAATATATTATATTTTAAATAAATTAATATATTATGCTATAAATTAGTATTTTAAATTTTATATGTTGATAGTATAACTAAATTTGTTTTCAATACTATCAAATTAATATTATATAATAATTAAATTAACATTTTCTTTCATTATGATTATTTTAATAGGATAAACATTCTAATTATTTTAACATTTCATGCAAATTATGTATGTCAATAACCAACCTTTTTTTTTTTTTTTTTTTCAATGAGGATGCGGGTGGAGTTGATTGTCATTCCCCTTATATATAATAAAAGTTACATGAGTACTACTTTTTCAATAAGATTAATATGGGAGGAAAAAGTGCTCTTACTCTAGTATATGAATCAAAAAATTACAATTAATAATTTAAAATAAAATAAAAAATAAAACATACATACCAATCCAATCAATAACTTACCATGATAAATTGGGCGTGATGTTTCCCAAAAAAAAAAAAACTATATTAGAAAACTAAAACAAAAGATAAGATCAAATACAAAGAGCCAATCAAAATCCAACAAATACATACTTTAATGGTGGTAAGCTCAAGGAAGTTATCCTTAATCCTTACAAATACCTTTTAGACATAACATTCTATAATGTAATAAACAACAATTAGACTATAACTTTTTTGATTTTATTTAATATTTGGCAGTGTAGAGTACCAAGTAAAAGAATTAAGTTTTGGAAAAAACAACATTCATTCATGGAAATTTCTTTTAACATTAATTTTAACAAGTATTGTTAGATAATTGCATTTTTTATCTTCCTCGTAAATACCATCTAACTTAACATATTAAATTCATGCCGTTTGCTATTTTATAATTAATGCTACTAATATCAAAGTGGTGTGTCACATCGCATTGTGACAGTTGTTAATTTGATGTCTATTTCTCTATAAAAATGTAAGTCATCATTCATAAGAAAAGGAAATAGAGTTGTTAATTAATGTGAAATGTTTCATGGGTGAAACTATATGGTAATTAAGTATGTGAGTTGAGTGTTAGCTTTTCTATTGTTTATTATGTTTGACATCTTACATCTTATCGATATCATGGATTTGGTGGCCTAGATATTAGGTTTTGATCTCACACCTTGTATGTTATGAAAATTATATTATGTTTTTTTATTGAGGCTAAATTTAGGCTTCTAAACTAGGGACTCAATCCTATACAGGAAACAAGCAGACTAAATTTGTTGCACAAACCTAAAAATTGAAACAAGGGTCCAAACCTATACATGGAACTAATACGAAAATCTTAAAATCCTAAATGTTCAACAAAAAAAACTAAAAAATAAATTTACATAGTTGCATTCTCTTTATGATATCTAAGGGACACGTTAAGAGGGGGCACCTTCTCCTTACATTTTTTTTTTTTTTGGATCTTACCACCTTTCAACTCCCTCCTTCCCTAGTGTCCTTCTATATTGGAATGGACACAACTAGGTTATCAATTGGATCAAAAATATTTGTTGATCTTTTCCCTTCAATCATATGAGCTTGGATGGTTTACAATAGAGTTATGGTTGGTCATTCATCCCCTAACACAATTGGAGTTTCCAAAACCACATCTAAGCTTGTATTATAAATTTTAGATCCACCTACCACCTAGTTCTCTTCCTTTTCAATCAAATCTACTATAGTTTCATCCATCTCCAAGACTTCTTTGAATTCATCTCGACTTCTATTGTCAAGAGGTCCATGTGAATATTTTTACCCAAAAGGTTCTTTATTTAATTATCTGACCTAATATGTAATAATTGTCCACATGCCCTATAGTAAAAAAAATACTTACATCTTAAAGATAATCCCTCATAATCAAAAGTTTGAACCCAACTATAGATTTCAACATTCAACTCTAAATTTGCATGAAGTTGAGCACTCACATAAATATTAATAAGGATCCTTGTGTATGTAGTATGAAGACAATATTTAGTAGATTCATCTATGGCTAACAATACTTTAATAACATCACTTATAACCTTAAGACTAACCTTGGACCAAAATTACAAGGGGAAGTAAGGGATGTGAATCCACACAAACCTAATATTAAGGGATTCAGATACTAGGGTGAAATAAAAATACCATGGATTCATCATGAGAATATGATGATCTATAAACTATATCTATTATTGTAGGATTTTATTCTTATCTTCCTTTTTATCAAACACAACAATAGAAAAACCATTTGCACAAGGGTTTATTTATAGATTTCCTTTCAATTACAATCTCTAGACCTTCAAAATCCATCCATGAAGGGTTTAAATTTTATGAAAATATTGATTAAACTTACAAATTAAACGCTTTTTGAAATAACAAGCTTTCCCTTTTATAAACAATCAACGGCATCTACCTCAAAGAAAAAAATTATTAGATTTAGTAGGGGCTAAATTTTTTTGACCTTTTTAGATCCTCCTTGTTCTAGTCCCTTCTTAGAGACTACTTTCACAAAACTCATCCCGTACTTAAATATTACCTTTGTAATCATTGGGTAGTAGCTATAAGAAGGTGAGACGACATCCTCTACCTCCCATATAGACTAATCCCTTCACTCTATATCCCCTTCAACCTATTGCAAGCCATTTTCCCTATATCATACCTAGCTTTCTACCTTTTGGTACTAGTCTTCTACTTATTCACCACATCTAGTACAGCTAAAAATTTTGCACCATATATTGCACATCATAGCACTTTCTTTCCCATAGACCCCTATGAATCCTTTTTCTTTTCAAATTCACCATGTCTGATCCCCTTTGGCGAGCTTACAAGCTCAAGCATCACTAATACCATCTGAAAAGCATGAGGATTTGATGACTGATAGAAAAAATAAAACATAAATAGGGGAAACATGTAAATTTATTAATGTTATTTATAATGATAAACCATAACAATATGTTAAAAAATATGACTCTCCCTCCCTCACCTTTCTATCCCTATGACACATAGTCAAACTTCTCCAATTTCTTATATTCAAGTTATTATATAGAGTGTTGGAACATCCTTTTTGAATATTCCAACCTCCATGAGCTTGTGTGGTCTATCGTGAGCCAGAAAAAATTAACCAATTGGTGAAAATGGTGCCAAGCACCAGTCTATTTCATTGAGAGACTCTATTCCACTTAAAAAATAACCTCTTTTGACTAACATTTTTTCAGATTTAGATCTTGAAGAATGGTTTAAATATGGTAGAGTGGAAATACATTTGGAGGATTCATCCAAGTATGAAATTATTTCAAGGATTTTTTTTTGGTTTTAAAAATTCCTCTTAAAAATTTTGTGTGAGATACATGTATGTGACTTCACACCTTTGATATTATATTACTTACAATGAGTTAACATTTATCAATTTATTTTGAAAAATATTTTAAAGTGTATCTAGTCATATGATGTATAGTAAACCACATATCATGAGGATGGGCATGGAGGCACTATCATATTTATTTCCCCTAAGATGGTGATGTTGTCAATTATTTCCTCAAGGGAAGATTTGACGCATCATGTCATGTGGGTCAATTTGATATTGATAATTGTGTTTTTGGTCACACCAATGTATATGAACCTAATGAAGATACATAAATATTGAATTTATAGTGTTGGTTGGCAAAAAATATCACCTCTTGCAACTAGTTTTTTGAAAAGACTTTAAAATGTTTGTCAACCCCAATAACAATGAAGGTGCTTTATTGATATGAAGCTTGGTTTTATTTAAAAAATCATTAGGAGTTTTTAGACCCACTCTTTTGATGGAGATATAATAGACCAAATATGTAGTTTAAATAAAAAGATTAAGACCTAATGGATAGGTACTTATCCCTTACATAGTTGAACATTCATAATATTATTTTTTATAACATGAGAAAAAAGAAAGAAATGCTCACCAGTATCTTATGCATGAAGACGTTCAATGAAGAGAAGTGTTACGAATATAATATTTTATACCATCCTTTTAATGTGATATATTTAATGATATGTAGATTAATTTCACCCCAAGGGTCTCATAGAAAGGATCTGAAAATAACATATTAAAACTCATGGAATTTCCTTATCTTTAAATAATATATTAATTTATTAATTTTTTCATCTTATATCCTTGAGAATATAATGTCCTTACATAGACATGCTTGTGACCCTGACTATACTATATTTAGTTAGATCTAATGCCATTCCTCTCAAAGAGGCTATATTATCTTTCTAAGCCTTTGTAATATGATGTAGAGCCATGGTGAGGGTTACTAGTGAAGGGATTCCTCACCATGCATCCATAAATTATTAAAAAAAAATTAAAGACACATTTTTGTTATTAACAAAAAATTTCAAGGTATTCTTGGCTCCTCATCCTTATATAGGGGCCTTCGATTCCCTCCTAAAAGTACTCAACTCTCATTTTACATACCCATTCAAATATGTATTTTTTTAGAGCATCAGATATTCTCTTATCCCTCTCCTACAACAACCTACAACTACTAGAAACCTTCAACAATAACCATCAATGGATTTTGTTAATTAAGAAAGTATCTATATCAATTAAATAAGATATGATACAACACTAATAATATAAAAAACTGGGTGTAAAAGTCACACCCCACGAGCATAACCATACAAAGGGAAAAAATACCTCAAGAAAAGTCTAAAAAGTGGTCAAAATATAACCACATATGCAAACATAAACATCACATCAACAGATTGACAACAAAGCAGAAAGAGCTAAGAATAGATAACAATAAAGAGAAAAAATGAGTAGCCATAACAAACATGGATGTTAGGGGAGATATTGGAGACACAGGGTCCTAAGGTTTACCACCCCATCCTCCTAGGGTAGGTGGATCCTCATCCACAAGTAAGGATTCCCAACCACTATTTTATTGAGCTTTTAATATCTCATCTTGATTCCTTTCAGGGGAGATATACAGAGATAAATTCAATCATTCACCTTGAGGGGAGGATCCCATCCACTGATGTCAGCATCATGTGATGGGGGAGGAGATTCCCAACCCCTACCATTGCCACCAAATTTGAAATAGACACTCAAAAAACTAGGATGATGAGAAGACCAATGAGGTGGTGACTAATGAGTAGAATGACTCTTATGTCTCATTTTAGAATTATATCGGCATGGTCCATGCCCTCATCTTTATGGAGGTGTAGTATATTTTGGAGGCTCAAAAGGGTTACGGATAAACATGCACAAGTTATTTACTTAGTGGTTGAGAAAATTCTTTAGGTGGTTAAGTTATAGGTAGAATTTGTTAGTTTGGATTTGAATGTGAAGAGTAACATTAGATAGAACAATAATTTTGTTAGTAACAGAAAAAATATGTTCCAAATCTTTATGATTAAAGAAAGAATTATTTATAGATTTTAAGATTTAAAATAAAATATCAACTCAAAATATCTAGAATTTTTTTTTATATTTTATAGGCAACAAAGTCGAATCCTATAAGAGATCCATTTTCAATGTGAAGAATTCAGGTCAGAAGGGATGAAAGAGGGATTGAATACAACACCATGCAGATTATGCATAATAGAAAAACCAATAAAGGTGCTTAAAAGTCTTTGGTTATCAAAAAACTAGGCAGATGGGATTTGAGTCTCCCAGATGCTTGAGTCAGTCACCCACATGCAATCCCTAATAAAGGAGACACCATAAAAAATATTTTTTTTGGTTGAATGATATCAATCCTTACAGTGGTAAAGCATTTGTCCCAAACCCCATATCTAGAGTGGAGATTCCATCCGCGGTTTAACATTTCATCTAGAATATGTTGAAGGGCTAGAAAATTATAATCCAACCAAGGATAATATCAATTGAAGGGGGTGGATGTAAGCCAATTCCAATCCTTACACCAAATAACATGGGAGTTGACCCCTATTTTATTCAAACATTCATCAGGTATGGAACCTTGAATTTATGCTATAGCCTCTGCATGTAAATTATTTAAGTGAAATTTATTTTCAAGTTGCTACCAAGTGAGCTAGGCTTGATTCTTATTGCAAAAGAGATCATCGATAAATTTCACACCTTTTCTAAAAATCCTTAACCATTTAACCCAATGGACTAAGGCAAAGGGAACATTGTGAAAATTTAAGCAAGGTGACCACCAGAGAGACTATGAGTTAATGGAGAGGCCATTCCTGAAACCCTCTCCTACCAAATTGAGATGATCTTTAAGCTTCTCCCATGCTTTCCATAGGATTTGAACCATAAAGGTACCTTTGATTTTAATTGACACTAGGGTTATGAGAAGGGAGTGAAATCCTAGGCCTTACCAAGCCTTTATACCATAAGGAAACCCTTGAAAAACATAATGGTGTAGAAGAATATTCTAGGCTTCATCCCCAAAAATAATTATAATAATCTATTGGATACCAAGTGAAAAGCCTTGAATTTTAATATCTAAGAGACCCAGACTAGTAGCTTCATTGGGTTGGTAGCATATTCTCCAAATAACTATGTATAAGCCCTTGTAACCCTCAGAGTTTTCCCATAGAAAATATCTTAATTTTTTTTCTATTTTGATATAAGTGGCATTAAAAGGGGCCCAATAAGAAGAATTATAGACATGAGTAGTTTCTAAAACTTTAGAACAAACATTAAAATTTTCTAGCAAGAGATAAAGGCATTGTGATCCAAAAAGATTTTTTTTTCAATTCTATGCACAACATAATACCATAGTTCAAAGGGAGAGTCCCAAATAAACAAAAGAGATTCCAAGAAACTTAATATACACCCCTATAAGAATCCACTACCATTGATTCCCTCTATCTAAGGAGGTTTGGGACCTAAAGATTGGTGGTAACAATGATTCTTCCTTCATTGGATAGATGATCCTAAATCCAAAAAACAAATATGGATACATTCCATGGAATTCCTAATTGATTCTTCTTCCTCTTCAAGAGTGAGAAAAAAGACATCTACAAAATGGCCATTTAAAAACTATCTGTCAGAAATGCCTTTCACCAAACCTTTAGCAGTGTAGCTAGCTAGGAGGTAGCTAAATCCTTATACTAATAGCACATATAAAAAAGGGAATAAATGTATCCTTTTTAGATTTAAATATGATGTTCAAACTAAGAATATTGGGTTCCATTGATTTTAATACAAACCCCAACATCTTGAAAGAGCATGTTTATAGTTTGAATAAATTTGGGTCTAAAACCTAAGGCCTACAACATCGACAGAATGAAAAGTCACTCAATATGATCATAAAATATCTCAAAATAAATATTTAAAAATAAATACTTTTTATTATAAATCCAATCCCATTATATACCTTCCCAAATGGCAATGACATTATCCAAAATGAATCTGTTCTAAATAAATCTAATTTGTTCACTCCTAACATTAAAGGGTGAATGTGCTTAACACCGAGGGATAAATCCTTAACAATAATATTCTAGGAGATGTTGAGTAAATTAATAGGTATCTAAATGGTTATATTTTTAGGATCACCATCCTTGGGAATAATCTTAATATTACTCTAATTTATAAGGAGTCCCAAAGAACTAGTTAAAGTAGCTTTAGAATATACTTGATGAAGATCAATACTAACAAGCTCCCAAAGGGTTTGGAAGAACTCACATAGGAAACCATCAATTCTTAGATCTTTGTTAAATACCATCTCCTTAATAGTCTTATGGAGATCACTGAGAGATAAGGGCCTATCACAAATAATTCTTTACTAATTCAAAACTTTGAATGGTACCGCATGGAGGCATTGATGCATAGCCACCTCCATTTTGGAGAGGAAGCTTGTGGTAAAAATAAAAAATGGTAATGATGAAAATAATCTTATATAATGTCAATAAGTTTGGTAAGTTGATAATTTCCTTAATATATTTAATTCTATCGACATCTCTCTTAGATCAAAGAAGGGAAAACCATTCCTTAGAGACTTTATCTCCTATTTTAAAATAATGCATATGAGCTCTTAGTTGAGCTCCTTAGGCCTTGTGATCCTCCTCAACTTGGATCTTATTTATCTAATGTGCCACTTGAGTTTTAAGGTGAACATTGAAAATTCACAACCCCTATTCCTATGGAACCCGAATATATTCATAATTTTCAGCATTATATCGACACCATTTGAAAGAGATTACTTACTTTACATATATTCAAATAAAGGTGAAAATGCAAAAAAGAGAATCTAATAACCACTGGATTTAACCTGTATCCCCCTCTAGATGGAAAACCAAGTTCCCAATTATGACTATGTGCCCCACTATTCTTTCATGTTTGAGGTGAGCCGTATTGAGATAAAATTTAGTGGAACTAGGATTTACTTGAGGTATGGTCCACTTAATATTAAAGAATATAAGGGGTTGCTCTGATAGAAAATTATCAGGGATGACTGATACTATCCTATCATGTACTAGGGAAAAATAGAAAATATCTTGATTAGCTAGTAAGGCTTAGTCAATCCATTGAAGCACCCTATTTTATCCTTGTCAAAATTGGACTAGGCGAACTAGGGGTTGGATGTATTTTTCCTCTAGTTTTGATTGGGATGGAACACCCTGAGTTTATTAATCATATAAAACTGGGGTTGATGCTCACATGCACACCACCACATTATAGGGCGTCATTATTTATCCTTAGCTGATTCCACCATGTTAAAATCACCACAATGATCCAATGCACATCAAGAAGTTATTCAGCTAGCCACCACCATAGAGTGGCCCATTCCACATCATCATTAGAGGCATACAAGTTAAATATAGAAATTATATAATTATTAATTTCAAAAAGGGTCCACACAACCTGGTGGGTGGGGTTTGAGACCCAAGAAATTATATTTTAAGAAAGATCTAGAGCCAAAAAAGTGATAGCCTCACCATGCCCAACTTCATGCCCAGTAACTTGGCATATGGTCCCATGCCAAATCATTCGTGTTGTATTTTGTAATAATAATCCATAATTTTTAATGTCTTGCAAGTAAATAATTTTCATACTGCTAAAAAGATGACAACTATTCCTGATCACATACTTACTTGGAGGATTAGTAAGGGCCCAAACATTCTAAGAGATCACAATCATTAGGAATTGTTGGGGTACATATCATTCTCCTTTATTATATATTTAAGCACAACAAAATGATTAAACATAATTTTTTTGGGCATGTAATCATTTATTTTAAATTATTGTCTCTTATGATCCATATAGTCCTCCTCATCAGGATATGGAGATATACTAGAAGAGTGATAAAACACTGATTTATGGTCTAGCATGACCAAAATCCATTATTCCTATAGAATATTCACCCTAGGAGAGGGTTGTGATGGAGGTAATGAGGGAAGAATCTCAACTAAAGAAGCCACTACTTGTGAATCACACACAACTGGAGGAGAAAATTTATTAGGAAAAATAGTTTAGCAAGTAAAAGTTGATGCAAGATTATTGCTAATAGGTCTAAAAGATGAAGCTTATGTATTATAGCCAAATTTTGAAGAGGTAATTTTTTTTGGTGACTGTGGTCTAATCATCATTACTACCATTATATGGTTTGGACTCAAAGACACAATTTTCTAATGAACTAGGGGGTGCATACACCATCAATGGATATTCTCAGATCATATGGTCTGACGATTGGCACCAAAAGTAAGCATTCGGAAGATTGATATACAAAACACATAGACAAAATGATTAGTGACAATTTATATATCAATGGAATCTTTCAGTTCTTAGGATAAATTCACTTAAACCAAACCCTCTTTCATAGATGATCCAAAAATAACGTAGTCTTTTCATGGCTAGGTTTAATGAGATCATTAATAAAACCCCATAATGGGATGGGAAAGCCATAAAATTCAACCCAAATGGGGATTTTAAGCTTTTCTCACTTTGAGAATTAGAAGTTATAAGTCTAGTGTGAAAATTAAACTAGAGTTTTGTAGATAAACCAAATCCCATGATTAAAAATGGCTTTATAGTTTCCTAGGTTTTAAAAAATAAATAAAAAAATCCCTTTGTAAGATTTTGGACTCCTTCCAATTTCACACCATAGAATTAGTAATAGTTGTGGAGCCATTTCTTCAAAAGGCTCTTAGGGGGGACTCAACCCATAAAATAAGCAATCAAAGTAAAAAAAAATAAAAAAATGATAGGCTTTGTCAAATTCAGGCATATCCAAAATAACATCAGGTAATGGAGAGTTAGAATCATGAGCATCACCTTGTGAAAGTCTTTCAAGACGAATTTCCTTGCCTACTTCAGGGCTATGGTTTTACTTGCCCACTCCAACTTTATCTATATTTTTGGATGCATATATATGTAGTGGTTATTTAAAATAGCGTAACTCCTAGTTCTTAAAGTGTGAATCACCAATCAAAATTAGTAATAAGTGAGAGCAAAAACAATATCCTACCTAGATCTATGGCAATCAAAACTATGAAAAATATGCCTAAAGGCTCATCAATGTAGAGCTCAAAGGTAAATTTCAATCAATAAGGACCAAAATTAGCCTTCAAATGGGACCCAACCTCTATTTTTATTGTTTCTCTATCCTAGTCACCAACATGTCTAGTTTGGAGACTAAAAGATATCACCAATTGTCTTTCCCTATGCATAGGCTTGAATTTTACAAGCATCCAACCTTAAAACTATGATAATAGATTTATTGAATTGATATGAATTATATTGTCTCATTCCTCATTATCTATGCAGTCATGTCTAACATGTCACCCATTTAAATCAATTAGTCTACTTGGAAGAGTTCTTTTCTCAATCCATATCTCTAAGGCTATGAAAAATATATTATGCCTCTTTGTGCTCTATGTTGTGATTGTTATTTATGTACACTATTTAATTTTATATATCATTGAGAATCTTTTGAATAGCTATGTTATATGTTCAATTTGTGCATGTTTCTTAGCTTGTCATCCTACACACTTATCAATGGGTTTCCCCATGCGATCCATCAACTATGTTCATTTTATTACCATCTAGTGCTCATATCTTTCTTCACCCATATTCTCCAAAACTTTGGTTCATGTATGATAGTTTGTTCACTTGGGATAGTGCAAAAATTCATTATCTAGCTCTTTTATGTTGTTTACTAAACTCGCAACTTATTTTGAATAAGAATTTATAATCTTTAGATCTTGTAGAAGGGTTTGAATATATTGAATAGGAAATAGATATGGAGGTTTCCTATTAGTATGAACATTATTTCAAGGAATGTTTTCCATTTTAATATTTTTTATTTAGGTTTTTGTGTTAGTTACTTGTAAGAGACTTGACATCTTTTATATTGTTTATTTGCAAGAAGTTAACATTTTTAGATTAATTTAAAAAAAAAATTAAAGTGTATTTTTTTAAATGATGTATTATGATGGGCATGTGGTCACTATGATATTTATTTTCCCTAAGATCATGATGTCATTAATTATTTCCTCGTGGAACGATCTGATGGATCATTGCATGTAGGTTAATTCAAAATTGATGGCTATGTTTTGGGCCACATTAATTTATATGAACCTAATTAAGGTCCATCAATATTGAATTTATGATGTTAGTTGGTATATAACTCACCTCTTTCAAACTAAATTAGTTATGGAGACTTTAATATAGTTGATAACCTAAATAATGATGAAGGTGTTTTTTTGATGTGAAGTATGGTTTTATTTTATAAATCATTAGGATTTATTAGGCCCACTCTTTTGATGGAGGTATAATAGCCAAAATCTATAGTTTATGTGGTCTATTTTTTGTGTATTACCAAAATGTTATACTATATTATGTTTGCCAAGCAATATATTTTCACATTTCACAACTTTGATAGGCAAGATGTCATTGTCCACTTAGAGATTATCTTGTTTGATATAAAGAAAATTTTAGTGGAGAATATTTGTTAATTCATGAATATTACATTTTAGGGATTTTGAATTTGGCAATTTTTAAGGGTGCAACTTATGACCCTTTCACCTAAAATTATGGGATGTCATTTTTTTAGGGGTCAGCTCAGTAATTATTTATAATAATTATGGGGTTATCTATGTAATTCACAATCTATATATAGTACATATTTTACCAGAGGTTTTAGGTCATGAACTTACCATAGAAATATTTTTTTATACCTTATTGTGAAGATAGAAACTTGAGACCGTACTTTATCACTAGACTATTTTCATCACCCTAATCTCTGCCAACATTATGTCATATGATACAAATTGAATGCATGATATCATGGTGTCACATGATGGTAGTTTAACACATGATGACAACCTATCATGTAATGGTAATCTATTGTGTGATGGTAATCTACCATGCGGTGGCAATCGACCACCTAGAAACAATGTGTTGCATGATAAAAAGCTATCACCCAAAAGCCATGTCTCTTATGATGGCACTCTGTCACCTGGTAGTGATGTGTTTTATGATAGAAATATGATATCTAAGATTGGTGTATCACATGGTAGATCTATGTGATGTGACCATAACCTGGAACTTGATAGTGGAAAACAAGCCAACAGTAATAAACTACGTGACAACACAACTCGAGCATCAAGAGGTACTAACAAGGCTAAAACACCAAAGGAAATATCATAGAAATCTAATTTCTTGTCTTATTTTAAAAATATATAAAGAATAACTACGTAAAACATAGGCACTTCAAATACAAGTAATTCTTAATCTTTTTAAAAAAATATCAGTTAATTTTTTTCACTATAAAATAATAGTAAAATCATTTCAATGTAAAAATTGACATGGATATTGACACTATTTCATTATAAATAATAAATTCCAATAGCTTCTCACCATCTAAATATTTTATTCATGAAATTCCACCCCTAAAAGACACACCTCTAGGCACTTCATTAGATCATACTCCTCTAGGCACTCCACAAGAGAAATGAATTTCTTTTTAGACACAAAATTTTGTTGTAAATACAATTTAAAAAAGTAGATTGAGTAAGATAAGTACATAGACAGTACAAAGGTCTTTTCAAGTTGATTGGGCTGAAAAATATCCACTTATAGAACCTATAGACCCAGAAAATGGTAATGGGGCTCAAACAGAATGCAGATGTATAATTTAGGGATGGAAACTTGGAAAAGAACATAGAATGCAACTCAAATTAGATATAATTGAGAATTTCTTTTGGAAAATACCTATATCAGTGAAGCACCATGTTATTATGTGACATCATGTTGTTGTATGGTAGTAGTGTTGCCACCCAACAACATACTAACAAATGGTAGTATAATGACACCTAGGAGTGGAATGTCATCCTGACCCTTTCAGCATTATGACACCACCAAACAAGAAATGGATATTTTTCACTTTCTTGGATGACATTGTATTTCTTATGCCACTAATTCACTTTACATTATCTTAGATGTATTTTTGGTTGAGATCGATGTCTTTTACATGTGATTTATAGGTTTTCATGTTTGGTAGTTGATCATTCGAGTGTGTATTTGTATACATGATGGTCTTTTTGCTATTTTCCACACTCTTTCATCAACCCATGACATTCTCTATTCTAGTTTTTTCATTGACACTTTGACACACTTGTAATTTGTGTCATCTCTCCATCAAGGCCCCTTTCTTAGTGCATTTCCTTATTTTATGGACACACTTTTTTGTTCCATTATTTTTTATAGCATCTATCATGTTATTTGATGGCTTTTTTGACAGGTCATTAGTCTCCTTATTTAGATTTATTGTGGTGAAGCCCAATGTCTTCCTTGTTTCCATTTAGTGATTTTTTGTATATTAAATATATTATACTTACACTAATTTATAAAGTGTCATGCAGGTGTTGTTTCCAAGTAGAAAAAATAATAATTCAAAATTTATATCATGGAATAAGTTATTGGACAAAAGTTTGATAAAGTATTATTTCGAGATGGATTTACAATGAAAGTGAAAATATTTATAGTCTTTTCATGAGGTGGTTACATGAATCAATCATCATTCCCATGAACTGATTATTATTTAACTAAACATAATGAAAAAGAATATTTTAAAGTAAAACATTAAAATAAAAGTGTTTTAGATCATTAACCCAACAAACTCCCCCTTGATCCAAAGGGGTATAAAACAAGAAATGACTAAAACAATGACTTTGAAGTCACAAGAGAAACTATATTGTAATTATAAGTGGTGTACTATATCCCTGGTATTGACCAAAAACTATGTTGTTCCATAAAGAACCCTACTGCTATGAGTTGTGTCCAAAAATCACTAATGAATATGATTAACACCTCCTCATCCCTGGTGATCAATGTACCATATTATAGTAGAACATGATCTAGCATGTCCAACTACATTAACCCACATAAGTTCTCATATAAGAACCCGTCCAAGTGATAAACCCATAATCTATATGGTATGTCTTCATGATTCCCAACACACATTGATGACCTTTGTACAACACTAAAGGTTCTAACAACCCCTATCAACTCATACTATCACTGATGACTAATCAAAGTCCAACCAATGCCTAAATATTCTCTCCTGTCAGGCAAGAGGTAAGAATCTCTGCATAGAGAGAAACAAAAACCAACTAACTCTATTTGATTCATGTCATGAATATCAAATATAGAAAGCCTAAAATGGAACTATAATCAAGGACACTAGCCAAAATTTACCATTCAAGCATTAAACCCATGCTCTAAGAAAATAACTAGTTGGAGAGGGTAATTATCCTCTAACCTCTAACAAATCATCCAACATCCAATATGATGTTAATAATTTGTCAATAATAAGGATCCTAACGGACCTATAAAGGATGATGGGTTTGTCGATACCACAAAGAAGAACTTCTAGTGTGGAAATTATCGTTCAAAATGTGTCAGTTTCGATAAAAAAATCCACCTTTATACAATAGTTTGATTATATTGGCTGTAAAAATTATATAAGGACAATACAAATTATAAAATTTACCATTTTGTTACGTTCAAAACATCTAAAACCCTGCAAATTACTTGGTCACATGACCACTTTTCGAAAAAAAATATGATTTATCAAAAAACATTATAACCAAAGTCATGAGTTACGCCCTTATATCACTGATTATTTTTACAAATTCCTCAAAAATGAAATAATCCCTTTTAAAAATAGCATATTTTATAAAAATCAAATGCAATATGAAATTCATGTTTGGAACCTATGACCTTCTCTTTGTGAGAGTGTTTATGAAAACCAACTATCTGACTTGCATACAACTGATTCGAATATATATAGGCATCAAATGTTAATTAGGATTGACTTGTTAGATGAAAAATACATATATGTAAAAAATCCTTCACAAGATTATTTTGCCAACTATATATTGAAAAACAAGTCTTATAAGGTAACTCATTTCCCTGAATGCTTTGTTATTATGCCTTTCTATTTTGGTGGATCCCACATTCCATTTTAGATCTTGAAAATTTTTTAAAATAATTTCTAGTATGATATTTTATCATAGCTTTTGGTCAGCCACCATACAGAGCTTGTGATTCATTTTCATCAGTTAGAGCCGATCTCTTTAGCCTGTACGAGTGGATTATTGTATAAAAAATACATGTTATTTTCTCTACCTGCCACTATATTTCATATCAATGCGGTTCTCAAAAATTGCATAGGTGATAAATTATGTAGTGAATAATAAATAATCAGTGTGAGTGCCTTAGAAAATTTATAAAATACTCAGCCTGATCTTACAATGTAGTATTTATTGTATAGAAAATTTATCTTACCAATTGGTATATCTTCTCCTATTATTTTCTCTTTTGATTACTTTGTATAAATTTTGTCAATCCAATAAAACTAAAATTTTTTCATACAAATCGAAAAATATTTTTCTTAGTTTCTCAGCAATGAAGGAAATTCTATACACAATCATTGCCTCCAAAATGAGACCCTTGTTAAAAAAAATGAATGAATTTGTTATTGGGCATAAGAGAACAAAAAAATATTATACTGGGCATGGTAGCAATAGTTGGAATGAGATACAACTTTTATAGATCAAACATGCTCTAATGCTATTGGATCTGATGAAACATCACTTGAAATCAAAGAGTCCACTATGCCACTCTTCCACAACATTATAGACTGGAAATATTACTATGTGGCTCTCTCCATTTCCACCTTCAAATCCATAGCTTCATCCTTTAAGACGTGGCTTTGATACCACTATTGGCCCTAGGTAGGAGAAATAATAATTCAAAATTTACATTGTGCAATAAATTATTTGACAAAAGTTTGATAAAGTATTATTTTGTGATGGTTTTACAAAGAACGTGAAGAGTTTTATAATCTTTCAGTGAGGTGGTTATAGGACTCAACCAACATTCTCATGAACCAAATCTTATTTAAATAAACATAATATTAAATTAAATACTACATTAAAACATTAAAATAAAAGTCTTTTGGATCATAAAACCAATAGGGGTTTTGTTGGTGTAGCTTTATCTACCTTCACACATTTGCGTGCTCTTTTCTGGGAACCTTTTCACTTCTTATGTTGTTTGTCTCTTCCATCACTTCTAAAGACATCCTCTTTGAGAAACCTTATCTATATTTTCAACACCAATTTCTTGATAGTTGATTGTCTCCAACAGCTTAAAGTGTACCTATTCTAGTAAATCACATTGTCATCTTGTCTTCTTTGATAGTACGATAGTCTCTTTCAGTGTAATATAGAGCTATTCTTGTGGATAAAATGTCAACTTATTCGATATTTGAGTATTGGATTCAAATCACTCATAAAAACCTTTTTCTTCCCCTCCATCCATTTAGCATTATGGAGGGGGGGGTGTGCATACACATTTTTTGTTGTCACTTCACTATGTTAACAGTATGGGGGTGTGTGGTGTAGATACTATTTTTTAGGTGTTCTGTTTTCCTTCCACATACATTACTCTTTTTGACTTTTGACACCACCAGTAGTCTTCTTGATTAGAGATATTATAAATAATCTTAATGTCAATTATTCTTTTATCAAGTAGTGGATTCATACCTCTCATACAAATTGAGTTTCTTTGTGACTTTTGAATACTTAGAGTGTAGACTACTTCAACATCATTTTTGGGAGGCCTTTCTATATCTCTCTCTTATTTTCTATCATTTTTTTTTGGGTAGGGATTTTTCCTATGAGTTTTATCTTTTTTCTCTACTTTATAAGAGTTGTATGTATATTTTTCACTTTTTTGAGTGTTTTCTAGATTCTTTCTTTGTACATGGGTATCTTATTTAGGAAATTTGTTTTTTAGAACCCATATGAGATTTTTTTACTTGACTCCATGGCCTACTCGGTTATTCTTATACTGACACCAATATAGTATCTGCACTAGTGACGCCAATGTCGTAGTCCCACTAATATTTGTACTCACTTCTCACCATCTTATTGGAGGTTGTTCAAGCGATGCTTCATTGGGTTTATGACTCTACCCAATATTTTGGAGTGCAATATTTATGTTCAGTGATCATCGTATTTAACACCATTCTTACTTTGACTTGGTGGATAGAAAGATTCAACATCCATGTACTCCAACAAGATGGATTGGTATTCATAGGGACACATAACTTCACATTGCATCTTTTATTGTACCCACCTAAGCTATGCTAAAGGTGAGGGTGTTGGTCTAGAATATTAATTTCCTATTCTTTAGCTTACCTAGATGTTATTTCATTGGAGATGTTTATCCCACATTCATGAGGATGATGGGTTTATGTGTTACTTCTACATATATTGGGGAAGTTAGTCACACATGCATGGGATTGTTGAGATTATTCTAGCTTATACTTATTTGTACATCCTTATTATAAACTATTTGATAGAGAATGGAATATAGTTGATGTATTCTTGGTGTGCATTACTGAAAAGAGTCTTCTTAACTCTATCACTAGAGAAATCAAAGAAGAAAAATGAATGTAAAATGTTGCAAAAGTGTTTCTTACTTCCACATTCTAGCATTTAAAAAACATTTTAGAGGATTTACAATGGGAAAAAATGATTTAGAGAGTGGACGATTGATTTCTAGATATGTTGGATGACTATGGTCAACTTTTAAGGTGATTCCAATTAAATTTTGTTTGATTTAAATTATTGTTTTCCTAGACATTTTCCAGTTTCATTGGGCAAGTTTAGGTCTAAAAACCAAACAAAAAAATTCATTGAAATCAAATTCAATATAATAGATAGAATATATGTCAAAATATGTATGTTCTTTCCTAATGCAATGTAGACAATGTTTGCCTAAAACAAAAGATGACAAAATTATACTAACTTGTTGGAGATGAATCCAAGGCATTTTAGTAGTACCAAAATCTCTCACATGAGATTTGAAATATTCAACTTCATATCATATTTACATGAGTGGAAAAAAGTAATCCTTATGCAAATAAACCAATGGTTGAGTTATGTATATGTTGATATCAAGCTCAAGCTTATGATTTATGTAGATAAATTTACTCAGGTGGACCATAATTATAATGTGGTCTAATTAGGGGGATAAGAAGGCTACAACCTTAATAGATCAACATTGATTACTCAAATAATAAAATTCCCTTTTGTCTTATCAACTAACCATTATAAAATAGTTTATCAAAACTCTTCAAATACAACCGTCACTAAATTATTTACCTCAACCATCATTAACTGATAATATAAAATATTCATAGATCAAGAGTAGCATTTAGGGTATGTATAAAACTCAACTACAATAGACTTGGACCTCAAAACTTTAATAAAACTAACACACTTTTTTAGACAAGAGACTTAAACTAACAATAGAGCTCCTAGATCATTCATATCAAATCTCCTAGCTAGATGAGCCTTTAAATTATTGATTTCTACCATGATTTTGATTTCTATAAACATATCATCAAAATACAATGCCAAATTAATGAATAATCCATTGTCCAAAAATATGAAGTGAACACAATGATCATACTCAGTCTTAATAAAATTTTGGCTCCCCATGAAGAAATCAAACTTCTTGTACCATTATCTAGGTGAGTGTTTCAATCCATATAATGATTTCCTAAGATCGTAAACAAATATTTTTTTCTATGTTGTATAAAACTCTCAGGTTGTTCTATATATATATATATATGTGTGTGTGTGTGTGTGTGTGTGTGTGTGTGTGTGTGTGTGTGTGTGTGTGTGTGTGTGTCTATATATATATATATATATATATATATATATATATATATATATATATATATATATATATATATCCTCTTCTAAATCTTCATGCAATAATGGGATTTTAACATCTAACTATTGTAACTCCAAATCAAGTAAATACACTAATGCTAAAATAACTCAAATTGAAACAAGTTTAATAATTGGTGAAAATATTTCATGGTAATCAATACATTATTTATTTGAAAATCCTTTTACCACCAATCTAGCCTTGTACCTTTCAACCTTTTCATTAACACTTATCTTTTGTTAAGAAACCCATTTTTAGCCAACATGTTTTCTTATCCAAGGCATCCATTTCCTCCTACATTTCCCTTTTCCATTTAGCATTATTTCTATCTTCTAATGCTTCTTGACAACAACTAGGTTACCCATCATTAAAAATCAAATCAATTGAAATATTGTAACTATACTTACTAGGAGGATTCCTGACTAGTGTAGATCTCTATACTAACTGTGGAGGTGTTTACTCATGTTATGACCTCCACTCTAACTATTGAGGATTTTCTTCAAGTAGTTTTAAATCTTAAACATCTTCAACATCTTCACCATCAAAAAATGCCTAAATTTCCTCCTTTTTATAATCTGAAGATGGCTCAATTTCAACCTTGACATGTTGATGTTCTGGTTCATATTTTTCTTTCATTTATAAATCTAATTTTAGAAAAGATGATTGATCAAACTATAAATCTTAGATAATGATGATTTTGTGAGTAGTAAGATCCCACACTTCATATACCTTAGCACCATCTCCTTTACCATACCCAATAAATATATGATTCTTAGATCTTACATCTAAATTTGAATGATGATTATTATTAATAAGAGCATAAGCATTACAACAAAAAAAATTCAAATCTGAATAATCACATGGATGGCCTATATATACCTCTTTTGAAATTTACAATCTATTGTAACTAATGGTGAGTGATTAATTAGATAACATGATTTATAAATTGCTTCTCCCCAAAAATGCTTTTCCAAATTTACATTATTAAGCATGCTCCTTACTCTCTCTATAAGAGTCTTATTTATATGTTCAATAGTCCCATTTGTTGTGGCATCTAGCTAGTGGTTTTATGACTTTCAATCCTAACTTCCTTGCAATAGTTTTAAAACTCCAATGATGTTAACTCACCTCAACTATATGTTCTTAAACATTTGATTGACATCCTACTTTTCTTCTCATCCAAAGCTCTACATTGCTTAAATACAATAAAAACATCATAATTTATTTTTAAACATTAGATGCATATTTTTTTGAATAATAATCTATAAATATAACAAAATACAATGTTCCTCCATATGAAACTATTGGGGTTAAACTCCACACATTGAAATGAATATAGTCAAGAATACCTTTAATTACATGACTTCCTACACTAAACTTCCATCTACTTTGTTTCACAAAAATACATTTTTTGAGAAATTTAAATCTAAATTTTTTAAACAAGGATTCTTATTCTTGTAACTCAAAATTTTTTAGTACCTTTAACTCTTTCTCTCTCATGTGGACCAAATGTAGATGCTATCTATGAGTAGGATCTTATTCTATTTTGGATAACACATTTGATTGACTGATATTTGTACTCCCTTGCAATATTCAAAGGTTCCCAACTTTTAGATCCTTAATTACGACTAAAGCACCCTTAGACACCTTAAGAACTCTACCTTGACCTATGAACATATAACCGCATGAATCTAATTCACTCAAAGAGATTAAATTTCATTTAATTTATGTTACGTCTTAGTTTTATTAGAGTCTTGACTATACCACCAATTTTTTATTTTATTTTTTAAAAATCTTGATGCTTCTAATACCTTTAATCTTAAAAAAAGCATTATTTCCCAAAAGAACAGAGCTTCTGTTAAGGGTTTGGTGTGTATAAAACCAACTCCTATGCAGACACATGTGATGTGTAGTACTTGAATACAATAACCAATAACCATTCATACCTTCACTTGTTTCTACCTGATTTGCTTCCTTGGTGGATTCTTCTTTATTTTCACCTTGTTTTATTTCCTATCAATCATTCTTAGAATGTCCTACTTTACCATAGTGTTATTACTTTACCTTACTCTTTCTAGCATTTGACTTATATCTAAATATGTCTCAGGAGCTTTTCCTTCTTTCTCTATATGTCCCCCTAGCAACCATAGCTTCAGGGGAATAAGTCTTTAGAATATATTTTATCTTCATCTCTTCAACCAATAATGATCCCAAAATAAAATCCTATTCAAAATCATCAGCACTACTGTATCTAATAGAAGTTACTATAGGATCCAAAGAATATTATTTCATTTGTAATGTATACAATTACTTATTTAAATAAATATTTTTTGTTATAGATTTCATCATGTACATGCCTTTTAATATGGCCCATAATCCTGACATAGTTTTTTCTTTAGCTATATTGAAAACAACATTATCTGCTAAACACAATCCTACTATACTGAAAAATTTTGTATCTAGTTTTTCCCTGTCATCATCATTCATCATCATAAGTTTCATTGAATCTCCATCTAGGGATTTGTGCATCCCCTATTGCAATAACACATCATGTTCTTTGAGATTCCATAGCTCATAGTTGTTATTACTGTTAAACATCTCCACCTCAAATTTTTCATTTGTAACTTTTGTCATTTGCTGCTATAGAAAAAAACACCAAATTCATAACACAGTTACTACAGAATAATACTAACCTCACTTTGATACCACTGTTAGGAAACCATGCACTCTACAAATATGTAAAAATAATAGATTGTAATTACATAGATAATTAAATAAACAAATCCTCAACATGCATGAGACAAGACACATGATTTATGTGGTAAAACCTTAGCAAGCTAAGGAAACATCCATGGTGTAAGCTATAAAGCTTTATTAATTTCAATATGAATAGATTATACAGGTACTCAATATGTAAACTACATGCATACTCCACAAAGTTAAATACACCTAACTAGAAAAGTACTATTAGGATTCCTCCTCCTAAAAAAAGAGGGGAAAAAATGTCATTAAGAATTTTTTTTATAAAAATAGAATTCAATGGAATTCATTTTCTTAGAAAAAAGGTTTTAACTCCTTGATTTTTTGCTTCAAGGGTACTGTCCTTGAACCCCCACCCCTTGCAACAATAGTGGGTTTTGTTGCCTTCCCACACCAACCTGTAAAATTGGGCTATAAACTACACTGTAAAAAGGTTCAAAATTTAACTTTATTGTCACATATTTAACATATAATTATTATCATATCTATGAATAAATCATAACACTTTATATTTTTAAAACATGAATTAAAAAAAAAAAAAATTGTGAATTGATTATATTTAGCTTTAAATTGATCATAAAGACTCAACTGCTATCATTAAGAAAATCTGAGCAATCTATCTACTAAGTAAATTGTATCTAATAAAGTATACTCTTTGACCTTGTACATATAAAATAAGGGTCACTCTAATTTTAAAATATATGCTTCAGTCATAACCTTAGATTGGATTTGAACATGTCCAACCATGATCTGTATACATCGTGAAAATCAAGATAAGAGCGATAACCTTTTTTTATTGTGCAAGCCTTTATAGACTGATAATGATAAATCTATTGTTATACATAAAAGGGTTAATATATTTTGATAGAATTAGGCTTGGTCCTATCTTTGTTGCACATCCTTCAAAGCTAGCAAGTCTTCCTCTAATAAAAGACTTAGGGCATCATATCGATTAGACCTAACTATTTCAAGGTAAGTATTTTTTTTTGCTTGGCTAGCTTTCTCATTTTAATGCCTAGGTCATCTGACCGTATCTTTGCTTTTGACAATCGACTCAATATTTGGTTTGGCTGACAACTTATACTTAATTGATTTAAGCATTTCGAAAATCGGGACACGTATCCTTTCTTAGTTGGCTAACAAATTTGTAGCCTTAGACTTAGGGTGAAATGCATTTGATAATTCATAAATCCGAGAGGTCTTGAGATTATAAGAAGTGGAAATATGTGAGTAATTCACATCCTCACAAGGGCCGGTTACCATATTACCCTTGCGATTGACTGTGAAGTTGCGAAACTGAAAAATTATGACGTGTTGCATGCTATGATTGCCTCCTATCCCCACAATCCTCAACCACCACAAGGACTTCTATTGACACTCGTAAGAGTGTCAATGATCATGCTAAAACACACCTCAAAGCATTGGTCATAGATCCTTGCAGCCAAAATTTCTGCATACCAAACGTCAATATGTATAAATGTGTCATTGGTCATAGATCAGGGATAAAATTTCTCTATAGCAGAATCATGGAATGGAGAAAATTCATGAACCATTCAGTGAACGGGAGCATGAACACTTCCTCACAAGGACCGATTACCAAATTACCCTCGAGATGGACAGTGAAGTTGTGAGACTAAAAAAATTATGACGTGTTACATGTTATGATTGCCCCGTAGCCCCACAATCCTCAACCACCACAAGGACTTCTATTGACACTCGTATGAGTGTTAATGATCATGCAAAAACATGCCTTAAAGCATTGGTCGTAGATCCGTGCAGCCAAAATTTCAAAACCAAATATCAATATGTATAAATGTGTCATTGGTCCTTAATCAGGGATAAAATTTCTCTATAGCAGAATCATGGAATGGAGAAAATTCATGAATCATTCCTTGAATGGGAGCATGGACATAGTGTTCATCAAGAGAGATCCTAGTCTAGTTCATATAACAGTACCTATTGGGGGAGATCATGGTAGCGGTAGCATGCATTAAAGCATAGACATGATCACCTATGAATTGAATAAAAGTAAGACCTGCAAAGTTCAATGGACAAAGCTTTGATAGGGAGGTTAAACCGTGGTTAGGTAGATTGAAATGTTGTTTTGGATTGAGAGGCTATTCCAACAATAGTAATGCTTGCAATATTTCAGCTGATTTTTAGATGTGGCTTTCCAAGCATGCAATATGAGAGCCTAGGTAGTGTATAAATGGCATCAGGTGCAAAACAATCAATTACCTAAGTAATAAGAGGCTCTCAATTGAATTTTGAAAATATTGTCACCTTAGTGGACCTACATTGCACTACTCTAAGGTATTATTATATAGTGTTTGGGATGGAATAGTTAGAAACCTATAAGGTAGTGATGAATTGCTTTGAGAAGCATGTCAAATGTTTGGATGATCATAGTCAGACCACATAAATCCAAGGGATTAGAAGGCATATATCTTTAAGATTCATCACAACAATGTGGCTTAACTGATCAATGAGAAGTAGTTTTCAACTATATGTTGTTAGCATCTTAGAGGATGACAATGGACACTATTTGAGTGATGTTGCCATTTTCTAACAGTTTTTTGATGTCTTTTTGAAGAGTTTCCATGACTACAACCTAGGACATAAATTGATTTTTGTATTGATTTAATACCTAGAATTCATTATATTTCAAAGCTTCAATACACAATAACAACTCTTGAATCAGGTGACTTAAGAGTATAGTTTCAAGATTTGATTGACAAGCGACTAGGGAGGTCCAAAGTGTCTCTATAGGGAGCACTAGTCATATTTGTAAAGGAGAAGGATGGATCCCTATGATTATGCATTGATCAAAGATAATTATTGAGCAAGTAACCAATAAAAATAGATACCTCTTTCTAAGGATCAATGATCTATTTGATCAAATGAGAGGAGATCGAGTATTATCTAAGATACACTTGTGATCAAGACTTCATAAAATTATAATTAAGGTGACATATCAAAGATGAATTTTCACACTTGATATGTCACTATGAGTTTGTGGTGGTGCCATTTTGGTAAACAAATGCATCAGTGGTGTTCATGAGTCTTATGAACAATGTGCTTTGAAAGGACCTAAAAAACTTTGTTCTGATATTAATTTATGATATTTTGATATATTCATGAACCAAGGAAGAACATGAGATGCATTTAAGGTAGGTATTTCAATGTTTAAGAAAAAACTAGGTCTATGGAAAATTTTCTAAGTGCACAATCTTCCAAGAAGAAGTGAAATACTTAGGGCACATTATTTATGGAAAGGGTATTGATATCAATTCAGTAAAAAATGACATCATAATGGAGTGGTCGACACTTATCAGTGTCTTTGATGTTTAGATTTTTTGGGAATTATAGGGTAGTATAGAAGGTCTACTAAGAATTTATCATGAATTGGGGCCCCAATCACATCTATGAAGAGAAAGGGAAGTAAGTTTGTATGGTCTGAAAAGTGAGGTGGAAAATTTGGAAGCTCAAGGAACTATTGATAACAACTCGTATTTTGGTAGTACCAAACATTGACAAGGTTTATCTTTTTTGAAAATATGTGTTTATTAAATGACTTGGAGGTGTCTTGATTAAGGAATGTTAAGTCATTGCCTATGAGTAAAGGAATCTCAAGGATCATGAGATTAATTATAGGACTCATAATTTATAACTTATTACAGTAGTGCACGTATTTCAAATGTGATGACACTACATTGCAGGCTGAAAGTTTATGCTTATAAATAACCATCTAAGCTTGACACACATATTCACTTAGACAATATTGAATGTTTGGTAGAGTCGAAGGATGGATTTTTTAGTTGAGTATTATTTTGATATCACATATATAAAAGGGAAGTAAAGTAAAGTGGATAATGCACTCAGTAGAGGGCCACATTTAGATTCCATGTCAATTATGGAAAACAATTTGAGAGGTCATAGTTTAGAGTTTCAAAGGCAAGATGCTTAGTATAAATAAGTCACTACTCTTTACAAAAATGAAGTTATGATTCAACCCAAGTATGGTAATTATTCTATGCAAGATTGTGTAATTTTACTATATCAACAGTGCATCTATGTGCCCAGTGGCAGAGAAGTGAAGATCAGATCTTGTTTGAAGCACATAAAGAACTCTACCCCATTAATCTTAGATAAAATAAGATGTATGTAGGTTTGCAGACTTTGCATTATTGGTCAAGAATGAAAAGAGAAGTGGAAGACTATTTCACTTAATGTTTATAATGTCAATAGGTGAAAGCTAAGCATATATATCTAATTGGATTGTTGTACCCTCATGACAATCATGCATGGAAATGGGTTGTGGTGTCAATGTATTTTATCATTGGTCGACCTATACTTACTCAAGGAAGACACAACACCATTCTTATACTTGTTGATAAACTAACTAAGGTTTCACCTTTTATGCCAACCAAGGACACTTATAAGGCCGAAGATATTGCCCAATTGTATGTGATAAAATTATGTTGTTATATGGTGTTCCACTCTATATAGTTTATAATAGGGATTCATTGTTTACATATAACATTTGGACCACATTTCAGAAAAATTTGGTTACAAAGATGAATTTCAGCACAACATAACATCCTTAGATGGATGGGTAGACCGAAAGGGTTAATTACATCCTAAATGACATGTTGTGAACATATATCATGGACCAACATTCTTAATGGCATAACTATTTACTTTGGGTATAATTTTATTACAATAACAACTACCATAGATCCATTGGCATGGTCCCCTATCCAATCTTCTACTTATGACCATGTTAAAAATGATTAAGATGGAACAAGCTTGAATACCTTGAATGTACTAGTCACAATATGATAAAAGAAATGGAAATAATATATTTTTGAAAATTTTAATGCCTTAAAGAGGCTCAAGGCCCATAGAGGAAGTCTGCATATTCGCATATGACCAACATATATTTTTAAGTTGGAGCATTGGTGTTCTTATGAGTGAAACCATGCAATGGTGCAAGTTGGATTGGTGGTAAACCTAAGTTGTCACCATGATTCGTAGGGCCATTTGATATTTTAGAGTAATTTATCCTAGTTTCTTATCGATTTTCCTTGCCACTCAACATATATAAGATGCATTATCATTTTCATGTTTGTGTATTAGTTTCTGGCCCCTCACATGTACTTGATTTATCTTCTCTACAAATAGACAAGGTTTCATTCAATATAGACCCTGTGAGGATTTTAGACTTGCGGTCACTTTAGCTTCAACACCATGAAGTTAATGAAGTGAAGGTCAAATGATACTAATAACACCAAAGTTATGCTACTTGGGAATATGCTTCTGAAATGCAATATATGTGTCCTCATTTTTTTCTTAAACTTCAGGGCGAAATTTCTTAGAGGGGAAGGGAGTGTGAAATGCCCCACCCCAATAACCCTATTTGATGAGCACGGGAATAATCCTCCCAAATATTATTATGTTATAAACTTATGCATTTTTTTTATTTTTGATTATTGGAATTCTAAATATTGAGCCATGGATTATTATATGCTGAGTCACTTGTGTGAGTGAGAGAGAGCATATTATGGGTGAACAATTTATTTCTTTTTAGGATATTATAATTTTTTTCAGCATGATGATGTGGAATTTAGATTGTTTGATTTGAATTGATGTGTCATGACGAATTATGATCTTATTTATTTTTGTCGTTGATTATTGAGATAATAGATTCTCTACGTTATACCATAAAGATGCCATAATGAGTCTAGTTTTTTATACAAATGATAATATGCATTTATATTGGAAAATAAATATACATATATATTAAATCTGAGTTGAGATAGTATGATTTTGCATTGAGTCTATCGAGAGGTATTAGAGTTAGCACAACACAATAGGAATCCAAATAGCAGACATCCACCTTCCATATAATGAAATAGAAAAATGCTTTGATCTTTCGAGCAGCTTCTAATTCTCAATAGAATTAAAAGAACTTAAATCACAATAAGATATGAATTGTTAGTAAGTAGGCAGAAAGCCACAAGCAACGGTCAGAAGAATAAATGGATGTGTTGAAGATATAAATAACGATTAGATAGAATACAGGAGAAGGTGAAGAAGTAAATAATGCACATTCTTATTCTCATCCTAACGATAACACAAGCAGACTAATAGTTATGATGGAGCTGACGTAGATGGAAAAACGATAACGGAAGACCGACAAATATTGTTAAATGAAAGACCAAACCGTTGGTGACGATAGTTAGAAGACAGAAATTAATGACCCTTTAGAGAAATAATATAGAGGAAAATTACAATGGTTCGAAAGCGGGGTCAGGATGTTAGTAAGAAAAGGATATTGGAAGAGAAGCACCATTTTTGGATGAAGTATGATAACAACGTACTCTATTTAACAAGAGCTGTTCAATTGGCCTTAATAATTTTTGTGTTTGGGATGCTTGCAAAATATGTGTTTAATTTGTATGAGCCTTGTGATTGCATTCTATCTTATTTCTCTTGTTAAAAGATGAAATTTTGTCCATGATCTTGGATATGAGGGGAGTTGTTTTTTTTTGTTTAAAAAAAAAAAAAAACCAATGGTTGGACTGTTTTAATGAGTTTGTTTTTCTTTATGTTTGTTTGCTTTTTTTTGGTTTGTTTTTTTGTTTATTTTTTTTATAGCCAATTTTCGAGTGGCACATAAGTATGCTACAGTCAATTTTTTCGAATAAAATACATAGTAATGTACAGAAAGGTGTCGTATGGTTATATTTTTTGATAGGGTTTCAATACTTTTTTTACATTGTACTTTTGGTAGGGATTTAATATTATTTATACATTGCACATAATTTTCTATCAATATAGATTTTGATCCAAGCAAAATAGTTTTATGAAGTCTCATTTTAAATATGTTAAATGATAAACAAAATTTTGAATATTAGAATTCATTAATATATTGAATAGATGAATATTATTTTTGAGAAGAAAATTTATTATTTCATTCTTTAACATATTGTATGTGACAAATAGTTTGGCTTCAACACTTTATATGGAGATGTTGATATCATTAAATATGCAAATTGCATGTTGTATTTTAAAGCATGTCCAATAAATCACTTTAGAGATTCTGAAGACATCCAATTAGAATCCAAATTTATATTTTTAAAAGGCCGATAAGTTATGCTTATTATTAATTTGCGGGTTTCTCATTACTACATATTTAGTTATTTTTTTATTGTAACCCTCTTCTCAACATAATTTTAAGAAATTCTATCTTATGATAGTCAAAAAGATGGAAAATTAAATGTTTTCCAATAATTTTAATGCATTCATGGGCATTACACCCACAATCCTCCCTACCCTACTCCAGCTATTATTATAACGTGTCCATCGATTAAAAAAAATATTTTGAATATTGTTAAAGTCGTAATAGACGTTACAGAAACTCCCATATTCTCTTTTCTTTTTTTTTTGGTTAAAATAAGCTACAAGCTTTTATGTGACTTTAGGATTTTCAATTTTAATCATTTTATACTATTATAAAGGACACTCCATGGATTCCTAACCTACATAAAATCTCTTCTTGAAATACCTTATATTGATATATAACATAATAAATTTTGAAACAAAAATCTTTTTTTTTTAAATATTTTTTAATTGAAAATATATTTTATTAATGAAACAATTAATACAACATCAATCATATAAATTTTCTTTTAACTATCTTATCTTTTTATTAAATATATGTATCCAATAATTTAATAGAAAAAAAAAAAAAAAACTTTTTTCTTCAAACATATTGCACAAATTTTTTTTAAACTTCCCTTTTACTAATAATATACATACAATATTATTGCATACAATAGTTTAATAGAGAAAAAATTATTCTATTAAAGCATATTGCATTATTTTTAACATCGTAAACCTTTATATATATATATATGAAAATGTTAAGCATGCATTAATTTAAATGGAAAAAATTTACCTTCTTAAACACTTAGTAATTATGGGCTGCAATCTGAACCTTTAATGGGCATTTCTGTCATCTTGCATCACTCCATAGTCTAGAGTGTGCCTGTTGAAAAGTTGCGAGGCAAACCGCTCCGTGTTTGACTAGGTTTTATTAATCAATACTGTCCTCGATAATTACTACAGGATACAAAACCTGTGATACAACCGAACCAATACTGGAGTTGATAGGGAAGGAAAACCAATCCCTCTATAAAACAAACAATTATTCCTCAACAAATTCGTTTTTTAGTTTTATTGGATTGATAAGTTATGTTTGTTGGGTAATTAACTCGTGTTTGTAGCTCGCATATATATTTAAATATTTATTTATTTAAATATATAAAAATATTAGTGTTAATATTTATAGAACTACAAACATTGATAAGATAGAAATTTGTATTAAAAAAATAATAATTGAAGGATCTTTAAAAGAGAGCGCTGTCAACATGATATTTTATTGGGCCAGTGATTATTCAATTTATTGAATGCGCCGTCATTTAAATATATATATTTTTTTCAAATATTAATAATATATTAAAATTAATAGTATATAATTGAATATAGATTTATTAGTAAAACTCTCTCATCTTAATAAAAAAGTTGCAGATAAAAATAATGTTTTAGATATATTTTAAATGTTGAATAATCATTTCCAGAAAAAAAGTATTCATAAATATATTAGTAAAAATTTGTAATCATAATTAAAAAATAAAATGTAAATAATGCTCGGTCTTATCTTATATGCTGCATAACCATTTCTCTTTTTTAAAAAGAGTACTCATAAATATTTTTAAACTGTTCTGAAATAATTTTTAAAATAGTTGTATTAAATGTGTCAAATTATATATTGTATTCCTACAAAGAATACCCATTAAAGATTTTTGAAGCTACTATAAAATAACATAAGAATACGTCTTATCCCACGTAAATCATTTATAAACTTTCCCTATAAAACTTACTAATATGTGATCTTGTCTTAATAGTCCTAGATTATATTGACAGATATTGAGAGGTCTTACAAATTGTTATTAATGGTATATTTAAAATAACGTATATATATTTTTAATTATAAATATTTATATAAAATTTATTATTTATAGATATTAAATAATATAAAAAAAAAAAAAAAATTAAAAACATAAAATTATTTTATGTTTTTAAATTATGAATGGAAAGGTCAACTTCGTTAGAAAGTAAAAATTAATATTTGAGTTGTTTTAAATAAAATTTAATATTTTAAATACTTAGTATGTTCAAATGTCATTTCAAACACTATTTTGGACCCTTCTTGCCCATGGCAATTTCAATTGTTATTCCAAATGCCATTTCAAATGCCCTCTCACTCGAAGCCAACACACAACAAGAATAATTCACATGTTGAGCATAACAACAATGGCATACAAATCTATGGCCAAAAGGAACAACGGATATTGAAGGCACAAATCCAAAAATAGGGATAGGTTACATGGGAAAAATAGGGAAATACCCTACACCAGAGCAACAAGACTTTAGATGAGGCAACCTACTCACAAAAATTCAGGTCCAAATCTTATTTTCCCCCTCTTAAGCATGCCATGACTCAACCCATTTTGGATTTATGAAATTAAAAAACTGAATCAGTGCTGGAAAGATAATCCTAGTTCTCCACTAGAGCCATGATTTGCAAATTTGACAACCTTTGGCGGAAACTCTAATGAACTTGAAAACTATCAAGAAAATAAAATTAGCAATAGGCCAAGATCTGAAACAATAACTCAGAATTGATTCATATTGAATGAATTGAAATAATTACAAACCCAAAATATCCTTAAATAAGTATAAATTCAAAATTAGAGTTTACATGAAAAATTAAAAAAAAACTACAACATTAGAAATCTATATTTTTAGCAGCGATTATTTATAGTAAGTTTACATGCAAGCGCACACATCTCTAAAAATCTTATGAAATATCTAAAACAATATAATTATACTATAAGATGAAATTCAACTAAAGTTAACATCTAGTCTTACAAATATAAAAAAATTGAAAACTAGAAAAAGCTCAAAAAATAATTAAATCATAATTTTGGACCATCAGATGTTCACTTATGGCCAAAAAAATTATCAAAAACATTGCTAAGTACGTAGAAATAGCTAGGAGAATAATAATTTTTTTTGTTATGGTTATTTTGGCAAGTGAATGAGCTCAAATGGAGTTACAAGTCAAAAGTTATGACATCTAGAAGGTTGGCCTATTTTTTTGGCATCATTCTCCTCTGGTTGAAAAAAATCAGTTCTTACGAGTTTCCCTTAATATATTGCTGTCATTTTTCTTTATCAATCTTATTCAGCTCCCATTCTATAATTTAAGTGTTGTTTTCTTGCTTCAATCCTTCTCACTGCACAAAAAACCTATTATAATTCCCTTGCCTTGTGTTCACCATCTTCATATCCAAAACATGCACTATCTTTTTCTTCTTTTTCTTTGGAACATATTTCTCATAATTTACATCTTCATCTTCTTCATCTTCAGCATCTCCTCTATGAAATTCATATAAATATAAAAAATGAAATACTAGAGATATATCAAAACCCTATGGTAAACTCACCTCATAAGCATTGTCATTGATTTTCTTCACAAGTTTGCATGGTCTAATTTTCTTGTACTTAAACTTGTTGTAGATGCCTTTTGGAAATCATTCTTTCCTTAAGTAAACCATTACCAACTCTCCTTCAAATACCTTAGATCTTCTTCCGAAATCAATTGCTACTTTATATTTTTTATTACTTTCTTGCATTTTTGTTCTTACTCCTAATAACTACTACATATGCTCACAAATGCTTCTGCATCATTAGTAATTCTATTTGCAATTAGTAATTGTACCAAATCTAAAATACCTATAGGATTTCTCCCATAAACAATTTGAAAAAGTGACATTTCAGTTGATCTATTCACTAAACTGTTATATGCAAACTCATCTTGTGTCAAAGCCAAGTCCCATTGCTTGGGTTTATCTCCCACTATACATCTCAACAAAATTTTCAAGTTCCTATTCAGAAATTTTATTTGTCTATTTGTTTGGGGACGATATGCACTACTGAATTGTACCTTAGTACCTATTTTATTCCATGAAAATCTTCCAAAAATGACTTAAAATTTTCATGTCCATATCTAAAGTAATAGTTTTCATAACACCATGCAATCTTAAAATAACTTTAAAAAATAATTATGCAACTCTAGTGGCATCATTGCTTTTCTTATATGCGATAAAATTAAATATCTTAAAAAAACTATCTATCATAACAAAAATTGAATCATTACCTCTTTGTGTGTTTGGAAATCCTAACACAAAGTCCATACTCAAATCTGTCTGTGGCCCTCTAAAAATCAGTAATGGCATGTATAGTCCAGTATTTTGTGTATGTCCCTTAGCCATCTGACATATTTTACATTTTGAAACATACTTTGTCACATCCCTCTTCATCTTTGGCCAAAAATAATATTCTTCCACCAAAGTTATTATCTTCATCTTACCAAAATCACTAGACAATCCTTTAATATATAATTATGTTATTACATTATCTTTTAAAGACCAAACCGGAATGCACAATTGTTTTTTTGAAGAGATAACTTTATTCTATTAGTTATTCATCATGAATAGTATCTATCCCACCTGTTAATGGATTCTTTTACTATTCAACTATCTTGCTAAAATATGGATTAGTATCATATAATTCATTAATAGCTTCAAATCTAACTACTTCACTCACCATAGTAGTTAATAATGCTACTCTCTTCCTCAATGCATCAGCTACATGATTATTTTTTCTTGGGTTATGCTTTAACATGAAAGTATACCCCTGTAGGAAAGAAACCTACTTTGCATGCCTACTATTCAACTTCTTTTGTGTACTCACATACATCAAAGCATCATGATCTGTAAATAGTATAAACTCCTAAGGCACTAGATAATGATTCCAATGTCTTAATGTTTGTATAATTATATAACTTTCAACATCATAAGTAAAATAATTTGTCCTTACCTCATTCAATTTCTTACTAAAATATGTTATTAATTTTCTTTCTTGACTCGGCCCAACACTAATTCCCACAAATGAAGCATCACAATCCGGTAATGCTAAAATTGGTCTTTTTATAATATTCTTCAAATTTTCAAAACATTCTATGGCTACTCTAGTCCATGTAAATTACTTCCCTCTTATACAATATATTATTAGTTCCATAATACTACAAAAAAATTTAATAAATTTTCTGTAAAAAATTGTTAAACCATGGAAACTTCTTACCTCTGTAATGCTTCTTAGAACATGCCACTCAATAATTGTCTTTATCCTTTTTTAATCCATTTTCACACCATATATTGAAGCTACAAATCAAAAAATTACCAAAGTATTTTGCATAAACATGCACTTCTTCAAATTTACATATAACTTCTCATTTATTAAAAAATCTATTACCATTCTTAAATTTTGTAAGTGTTTTTCTTTAGTCTTACTGAATATCAAAATATCATCAAAATAAACACTGACAAACTTACCAATATATTCTCATATAACTATATTCATCACACTCATAAATATGCTAGGTGCATTAAATAATTCAAATGACATCACCTTCCACTCATATAAGTCATCCCTATTCTTAAATGTATTTTTTTACTCATCTCCTTCATGATTTTGAATATGGTAATAACCACTTCTGATATCAATATTAGTAAAATATTTTTATTCTAAAAGCACATCCATCATATCATCTAAACAAGGTATATGAATCCTAGCCTTGATTGTAATTTTTTAAATTTCTCTACCATCCACACATTCTCCATCTTCCATCTTTCTTTGGAGTTAAAAATGTTGGGGTCACACATGGACTCATACTCTCTCTTATCACCTTATTTTTTAGTAATTCAGTAACCTACTCATTTAATTCTACATGTTCTATTGGACTCATCCTATAAGTTAATTGATTGGGTAGAGCTAACCCTGAAATCAAATCAATGTGATGTTGAATATCTCTCTTTGGTGGTAAACCATATGGTAATTCATAATACATAACATCTGCATATTATTGAAAAAATCTTGTTACTTGAGTTAGTATTGGTACCATTTCTGTGTCTTCATTCTTTTCTACTAATACATAACAATAACCTACTACATTCATATCTTCAATAAATTCTTTAGTAGAGTGCATGATTTCTATCTTCTCTTCCTCTTTAAGAGGTAAAATAACTATCTTTGTACCACCTTTCCAGAAAATTTATGCATTTTTTTCTCCATCACGTATTACTTTCCTATCAAATTACCATGTCTTTCCAATAACACATTACATGCATCTATCAAAATAACACCACTCCGTATTTCATTATTATAACTCTTTCCTATAGAAAACATGATTAAGCACATTTTATCTATTGTAACTTCATTCCCTTTCTTAAACCATGAAATCCGATAAAGATTAGGATAATTTTTATATTTCATATTTAATTTCTCAATAATTTTTTTAGAAACCATATTTTCACAACTACTACCATCTATAATTACTTTGCATACCTTTCCGCTTGATGTACATCTTGTTCAAAAAATATTTGATCATAGTTATGAATCACCACCTTCTTTATTTTTCACTTGATATTTATTTAGAGAAATCATGGTTCCTATCATGAGATTCTCTCCAACATCTGCTGGTGCAACTTTAATATTTTTCTCTTTAATTTTAGCCTCAACAAGATTTACTCTTCTGTGATCTTCTTGCCTCCTTTCTTGATATTGATAGTGTGGACACTCAAAAACTCGATTCCCTTCTTATTCACATTTATAATAAATATAATATCTATGTTAATTTAGAAACCATCCTAAATTACCACTACCATTAACTTGTCGTCTCTAAAATCCTCTTTCTCTTTGTTGGTATTGAAACCCTTGCTTATTATCATCTTGCCTTTATAAACTATGTGATGATTCACCTTTATTGGCATTAAATACACATTTTTTGGTATTCAAACCACCTCATCTCCTTATTAGAGGGGATCTACCTCTTTTTGAACTAGAAAATAACCTGAAATTCTGTCTATTTTATTTTTCTTCTACCTTTAAATCTAATTGATAAACCTCCTTCATTTTAAGTATTCTATGCATGCTTAATTCATCTTGAATAGAAAATTTTAAATTATTTACATACCTTTCAACCATATTCTCTTATTTCTTAACACGTTCCACTCGTATAGAAAGCTTATAAAATTTATCTATATATTCTTGTATACTTTGACCTTTTTACCTTAAATTCTAAAATCTTCTATATAGGGTTTGTATATAATTCACAAGAGTAAATTGATCTCTCAACTTCTCCATCTTTTTCCATGAATTAATCTTCTCTTTACCTTTGTTTTACCTCTCTTTTGGTAAGGGATCCCACCAAATCATCGCATGAACTTTCAATTTCATGTATGCAAATTTTACATTCTTGTCTTCTGTCATAGTCTTCCACTCGAAGAACTTTTCCATGCTATTCATCAAATCTATCATTTTTTTTGGTTTTAAACTACCTCTATAATCTAGAACATCAACCTTGACTCCTTTATTTTTTCTTTATAAATCCTAAACCATCTTCTATTCCATTGACAGTGACTACTCTTGTTGTTCTTCTTCTTACTAAACTTATTCATCATGATCTATGTCTTCGTCATCACCACCTTATTTTTTATGTTGATTAGTGGTAACCTCTATTAGTTCTTGAAATTATCTCTATAGTTTTTGGATAGTCTAGTTCATCTATGAAACACCTCCTCATCCTCTTACTATTATTTACTCCTTCAATATTTAAACTTACTTTAATACCAGATATTAAACTCATAAACTATCAAGACAATAAAATTACCAATAAGCTAAGATCTAAAAAAATAACTCATAATTGATTCATATTGAATTATTTCAAATAATTATAAAATCAAACTATGCTTAAATAAACTTGAACTCAAAATTAGAGTTTACATGTAAAATTAAAAAATAAAAAATAAAACCTAAAAAAATGCCTATTTTTAGGAGCTGCTATTTATAGTTACTTCACATGTAAAAGGGTGTAACTCTAAAAATATCCAAAAATATGCTAAACACTATAATTATACTACTGAATGAAATTCAATTTAAGTTAATATCCAGTCCTAAAAATCTATAATTTCTAAAAATAGAAAAAACATGAAAAAATAATTAAATCATAATTTCAAAACCTCAGATGATCACGTATAGCCTCTAAAAATATTTAAAGTATTTATAGGTAGGCATAAATTATTAATACATCAACTAAATTTTTGATATAGTCGTTTTGGTGCATGGAAGAGCTCAAATGAAGTTATGGGTCAAAAGTTATATCCTCTGAAAGATTTGCCTATTTTTTTGCATCATTATCTTCTAGTTGAAAACAACTCATCTCCTACGAGTTTTTCTATTATACCAATACTAAATTTCCTTTTCAATCTTCTTCAGCTCCCACTCTGTAATCTAAGTGTTGTCTTCTTATTGTAATCCTTCCTACTACACTAAATACATGTTATAATTCCTTTGCCTTGTGCTCACTATCTCCATATCCAAAACTTGTACTATCTTTTTTTTCTTCTTATTTGAAACCTATTGCTCAAAATTTACTTCATCTTCATTATATTAGACACCTTCTACATGGAATTCATATAAATTTGAAACATTAAATACTAGATATATATCAAAATCATATGGTAAACTCACCTCATAAGCATTGTCATTGATTTCTTCATAACTCCGTGTTGTCTAATTTTCTTGTACTTCAATTTATTGTAGGTGCCTTTTAGAAATATTTATTTTCTTAAGTAAATCATTAACAACTCTCCTTAAAATACCTTGGATCTTCTTTTGACATTTGTTTCTTATTTCTATTTCTCATTACTTTTCTACATATTTCTTCTTACTTATTCTTGCAACTATTGCACATGCTCTACAAATACTTCTGCATCATCACTAATTCGATCTATAGTTGGTAACTGTATCAAATATAAAATACCCATAGAATTTTTTCCATAAAAATATTGAAAATGTGACTTTCCCATTGATCTATTCACTGAACTATTATATGCAAACATAGCTTGTGGAAAATCCAAGTCCCATTACTTGAGCTTCTCTCCCACTATGTATCTCAATAAAATTTTCAAGCTCCTATTTTGAAATTCTATATGTCCATCTATTTTTGGGTGATATTCACTACTGAATTTGAGCTTAGTACCTATTTTATTCTAAAATTCATCCAAAAATGACTTATAAATTTTGTGTCTCTATATGAAGTAATAGTTTTTGGAACACCATACAATCTTACAATATCCTTAAAAAATAATTTTAGAATTCTAGTGGCATCATTGGTTTTATTACATGCAATTAGATGAACCATATTCAAAAATATATCTAAAATAACAAAAATTGAATCATTACCTCTTTGTGTGTTTGGAAATCCAAACACAAAGTCCATACTCAAATATGTTTGTGGCCCTCTTAGAACTAGTAATGGCATGTATATTTTAGTATTTTTTGCATGTCCATTAGCCACCTGACATATTCTACATATTGAAACATAATTCATCACATCCCTCTTCATCTTTGACCAAAAATCCTTTTCTTCCACCCAAGCTATTATCTTCGTCTTACCAAAATGACTAGTCAATCCTCCACTATGTAATTCTCTTATTCTATTATCTCGTAGAGACCAAAATGGAATACACAATTATTTTTCTTTGAAGAGATAATTTTCTTGTATAAGATACTCATTATGAATAACATGTATCCCACTTGTTAATGGATTTCCACAGTGTTCAATTATCTTGCTAAAATATATATCAATATCATATAATTCTTTAGTAGCTTCAAATCCAACTACTACACTAGCCATAATAGTTAATAACACTAATTTCATGCTCAATGCATCAGCTACCTAATTATTTTTTTTTAATTTATGCTTCAACATAGAAGTATACACCTATAAGAAAGAAACCCAATTTGCATGCCTACTATTCAACTTATTTTGTGTATTAACATACTTCAAACCCTCATGATATCTAAATAGTATAAATTTAGGCACCAGATAAATCGTCTAATGTCTTAATGCTTGTACAATTGTATAAATTCAAACATCATAATTAGAATTCTTTATCCTTACCTCATTCAATTTCTTACTAAAATATGCTATTGGCTTTCCTTTTTGACTCAACATATCACTAATTACCGCAAATGAAGAATCATAATCAACCTCAAACACTTTACTAAAATATGATAATATTAAAATTAGTCTTTCTATAATATTTTTCAAAATTTCAAAACTTTTTATGGCTGCTCTAGTCCATGAAAATTTCTTCCCTCTCATACAATATTTTATTGGTGTCATAATACTACTAATTTTTTTAATAATTTAAAAAATATATATTTTAATCCATGAAAATATCTTACGTCTATAATATTTCTTGGAATAGGCCACTCAACAATTTTCAAAACATCTGATGAAACTACAAATCCCAAAAATACCAAACTATTATGCATAAACCTAAACTTATTCAAATTTGCATACAACTTCTCCTATCTTAACAAATATATTACCATTCTCAAATTTTTAAAATGTTCTTCTTTAGTCTTAATGAATATCAAAATATCATCAAAATAAACAACCACAAACATATCAATATATTCTTGTAGCACTATATTCATCACCCTCATAAATGTGTTAGGTTCATAAGATAATCTGAGTGGCATCACCATCCACTCTTATGAGAAATTCCTAGTCTTAAATGAAAATTTTCCTTCATCCCCTTTATGGATTAAAATCTAATAATAACCACTCTTTACATCAATATTGGTAAAATATTTTTCTCCTACAAGCACATCTATCATATCATCTAAACGAGGTATAATAAATTTACACTTGATTGTAATTTTGTTAATTGATCTACTATCCTGACACATTTTTCATCCTTCATATTTATTTAGAGTTAGCAATGTTGGTGTTGCACATGGACTCATACTCTCCCTTATCACCTCCTTTCTTATTCAATTTATTTACTTATGTGATGATGATTATCTCTATTCAATGGTAAAACATATGTTAACTCATTAGATAGAACATCTGCATATTATTTCAACACTCTTGTTGGTTCTATTGGTATTGGTACCATTTCTATGTCTTTATTCTTTCCTACTAATACATAACAACAACCTCCTACCTTCATATCTTGGATAAATTATTTATTAGAAACCATGCTTTATGTCTTCTCTTACACTTTAAGAGGTAACAAAACTACCTTTGTACCAACTTTACAAAAAGTGTATGTGTTTTTTGCTCATTCATGAATTACTTTCCTATCAAATTGCCATATTCTTCTTAATAACACATGACATACATCCATTGGAATAACATCACACCATATTTCATTATTATAAATCTTACCTATAGAAAAATTGATTAAGCACTTTTTATCTACTACATCTTCATTCCCTTTCTAAAACCATGAAATATGATAAGGATTAGGATGTTTTTCACATTGTATATTTAGTTTCTCAATCATTTGTTTAGAAACCATACTTTCACAATTACCACCATGTATAATTACTTTGCACACCTTTCCACCTGAAGTAAATCTAGTTTAAAAAATATTTGACCACAACCATGCATCACCACCTTCTTTATTCTATACTTGATCCTTGGAGAAATCATGGTTCTTCTCATAATGAGATTCTCTACAAAATCTATTGGTGCAACTTCAGTATTCTACTCTTCTGTTTCAGCCTCACCTAGATTTACTTTTAGGTGATCTTCTTGCATCCTTTCTTGATCTTGATAGTGTGGACACTAAAATGATTTATTCCCTTGTTATGGACATATATAATAAACATAAGATATGTGCTGATTTATAAACCATCCTATAGTACCAACTTAACCTCATCCTATCTGAAATTCTCTTTTTCTTTGTTGGTATTGAAACCCTTTCCTATTATCATCTTGCCTTTTTGCACCATGTGACGATTCACCATTATTGGTATTAATGTCACCTTTGGTGGTATTAATCCCACCTCATCCTCATATTAGAGGGGATCCACCTCTTTTTGGATCTCATCTTTTTAAAATGATGTCTATTTTGTTTTTCTTCTATCTTAAAAGCTAATTCATAAGCCACCTCCATGTTAATTATTCTATACATGCTTAATTCATCTTGAATAGAAAATTTCAAACTATTTAAATACTTTATATCCATATACACTTGTGTTTCATCATGCTCTGCTCATATGAAAAGCTTATAAAATTCATCTATATACTCTTGTATATTGTGATCCTTATGCCTCAAATTCTAAAATCTTGTATATAAAGTTTGTGCATAATCCACATGAATAAATTTCTCCTTCAACTTCTTCTCCATATTTTTCCATGAATTAATCTTCTCTTTACATTTTTTCTATCTCACTTTCTATAGGTGATCTCACCAAATCATTGTAGGACCTTTCAATTTCATGTATGTAAACTTTACCTTCTTGTCTTCTCTCATAGTCTTCCACTCAAAGAAATTCTACATGCTATTAATCAAATCTATCAACACATATGGTTTTAAACTACCTCTATAATTTAGAACATTAACCTTGATTCCTTCATTTCTTTCTTATAAAAATTGAACCATCCTCTCTTCCATCGATGATGGCTGCTCTTGCTTTCTTCTTCTTGTTGAACTTCTTCATCATGATTTGTGTCTTCCTCATCACCACCTTATTTTCTCAAATAATTGGTGATAACCTTTGTTAATTATTTAACTTGCCTCTATAGATCTTGTATATCCTAGTTCATCTATGCAACACCTCCTCATCCTCTCACCATTGTTTACTCCTTCAACATTCAAACTTGCTCTAATACTAAATAATGAACTCAAAAACTATCAAGATAATAAAATTACCAATAGGTCAAGATCTCAAATAATAAATTATAATTATTTCATATTGAATGAATTAAAATAATTAAAAACCCAAACCATTCTTAAATAATCCTAAACTTAAAATTAGAGCTTACATGCAAAATTAAAAAAACATAAAATCTAAAAAATGGCCTTTTTAGGAGCTACTATTTATAGTAAGTTAGTATGCAACCATGTGTAGATTTAAAAATATTCTAAAATATCTTAAAGACTATAGTTATACTATGGGATGAAATTAAATTGAAGTTAATTTTTGGTCCTAAAAGTATATAATTTTTAAAAATAGAAAAAAACTCAAAAAAATAATTAAATCACAATTTTAGACTATTAGATGATCACATATGGCATCCAAAAAATATTGAAACCTTTTATAGGAAAGTAGAAGTACCTAGGATAGCAAATTTTTTTTTGATATGATCGTTTTGGCATCTGGAAGAGATCAAACAGAGTTACTGGTCAAAAGTTATGGCCTCCAGAAGGTTGGCCTATTTTTTTTGCATCAAAATCACTACTCTTCACACCTACTTCTTGGAGACCACTAATGCAAAGGAGGGTGGAATTTTACCCTTATGGAAAAATATTATTCATAGTTAAATTTAAATGTACTGAGGATAAAGTGTTGATTTTAAACTAGCACTGGGCTTTTGACTACCATCCCCTAGTTTGAGACCTTGGTTTCCACACTTCAATCCTCTCACTAAACCATTTAATGTAAGACCCATTTGGGCCAGCCTTTCCCATCTCCCTCTCTAGTTTTGGTTTGTCCTTTCCTTCAAGGCCATTGGAAACACCCTAGGGGAGTGTCTACTAACCGACCTAGACACTTTTAAACTATCCCAAAATACTTTTACAGGAATACTAGTTAACATAAACATATCCAAGAGTCTCCTTGCAAAAATGGATGTAAATATCATTGATTGGTTGTGGACCCAAACCCTTAACTATGAAGGATTTATTTTTCATTTTTGTTTTTGTTTTGAGAAATGACATTTATCCTCAAAATGTAGAAATGTGGTGAGAAATAAGGATACACCGTGGTGGAAGGACTTTCGTTCCAGCCACATCACTGAGGAAGGAGGTGATTTAGATAGCTCTAGATCTGAATCTCCTTTGGAAGATCCCGAACCCCTTGATATAAATGAAACACTCCCAACTGAAGAGACTCCCCTTGTGAAGGAAAAATCCCTACCCAACAAAGTCCCTATTGTATGTGGTTTAAATTCAAGTTAAATTGAAGGAGTAATTCCTCTTTGCCATAATTCAAACCAAGAAGCAAAGATAGGCTGGACTCCATTTAGTAGAAAGAAGAAAGGAAGTTGCAACAAAGGCTCTACCCCTCACAATGGGTAAGCAATGAAAGATTGTAATGCTGAAGACTTGCAGATGTTGGATGGTAAGTCAATAGAAAATTAGTTAGCTTTTCGTTGACTCCTAGTTATACACTGAATACTAGTAATTTTTTGTATAAATTTACTGTCTCACAAGTTGTTTGGTTTTTTTAGTAAAATATTCTAATATTTTTATATTGTCACCTTCTTTATTAACCGTAAGTAGAATCATTCCTTTTAAACTTTATTATTCTATATTTTTCTCCTATATACAAGGCGTAGGGACCTTTCAAACCCCACTTTAACCGAATATATATATATATATATATATATATATATATATATATATATATATATATATATATATATATTAAAAATTATTAATATATAAATAAATAATATATTTCTATTTATTTATAATTTAATAGTTTAATATTGTTTTCTACGATGGAAGCGAATGGCGGACTGTTGCAGGGCGACCAGATTGACGCCCCCAGGATTGAGCAGCCGTTGCGTGGGGAGTCAGCGCAGGAGGCTAACAGGACCTTTGTGGCGGAGAGCTCTAAGCTCAAGAAAGTCAATGGCTGTTTACCTAGAAGCCAAGAACACCCAATTTTAGTATTATCCCTAGACTCAGTGAAGGAGGAGATAGAATATTTGTCTGCTCATACCCTTATTTGCAAATTTTTGGGCATTCATATCTCGTTAGCAGCTTTGGAAGCCTGGATCAAGCGGACTTGGCAGATTGATGGGGATTTTGACATTCTACTCACCGAAAATAGTTATTTCATGTTGAATTTCTCCTGTGTTGCAAACCAGAATAGGATTTTTGAAGGGGGACCATACTTCTATGATCGAATTGGGATTTTCCTAAAACCTTGGCACATAGGGTTTAATTCAGTGGATGACCTTCCAGCCTCTGTCCCTGTCTGGGTTCAACTTCTGAGATTGCCCCTGGAGTTCTGGCGTGAGGATATCCTCCACCAATTAGAGGCTATGCTTGGAACAATGATGGCAATAGCACACCAAACACTGGACATAAAGGTAATTTCGTATGCCCACATTTGTGTCAAAATTAATCTGAATAATTAACTCCTAGATTCTCTTGAGATCTAGCTGGGAAGCTCCTCATGGATTCAGCCATTAGAATACGAAGCTATTCCATTCCGTTGCCACATTTGTCATGTCTATGGCCATTTGCATAGGCAGTGTCCACAGGCGATTAGAGACTCTACTCCTCAAGGAGAAGGGTTTGGAACTCGGATGGCCAATAATGTCAGAGGGGCTAGACAGCCGAATCATAGTGGGAAGCTTTAGGATCAAGCAGATGGCATGAGTAAAGGAAAAAATCCTCTCTTCCCAGCAAGTACATAGCAAGGTGCAAATGGCTCCAGGGGTCCTGATAAGGATGGCTTTACCACAGTTAGGCACCGCACGAAGAATCGTGGGATGAAGAGGACAAATTTTGACAGACAGATTGAGGTAGAATTTAATCGGTTTGAAGTCCTCAACAATATGAATATAGAGGATGGCATTTCAGATTTGATGTAGACGGAAGAAGTGACAATGGAACAACTCACCCCAGGAGAGGATTCTCTAGCTTTGGCAGCTCGGTTGACCCAGGAGATAGACCGTGACACTCAGGAAGCTACCATTATAGACATGCTTGATACAAGTGACAAGGGGACTTGATGGGCTGATCTGGGTAAGGAGATGGAAGCACCCAAAAATGACAAGGGCTCATCCTCAAGCCTTGGTCTTATGCATAGACCCTTCAAGAAGGCTATCGGTTCCAATCCCTCTCGAGCTGGGCGCAGAAAGGACCAGGAGCGACTTAAACTTACAGGGGATCTTCTAGTAGAGGCGGGGCATGTTAAACCCCTGGATGAACATTTTTCACCGGTTACCCAATGATTGTCCTTTCCTGGAACATGAGGGGTTTGAATAGTTTTCCTCGACAAAAAGATATGTATAAACTGGTAAGTGCTAATTCTCTGGATATCCTTTGTATTCAGGAGACTAAATTTTTTGTGGACTTGTGGTTTTCTTTTATGCAAAAATTTTGGTATTGCAGTCATAGCCAATGTGTTGGGGCATCTGGTTGTTCCTTCGGGCTGGCCATCTATTGGAATCTGGTGAACATAACGCCTCTTTGCTGATTGGCCAGCAGTTCGGCTCTTACAATGATAGCTATTTCTAAGGAATCGGGGGAAATCATTCTTGTTACCAATGTCTACACCCCTATGGATCTGCCTGGATAGCGGAAAGTATGGGACCATGTTCGGTATATTAGGAGTTGCCATCTGTATTTGCCTTGGATTTTGACTGGGGACTTCAATGTTGTCCTCAGCTTGGAAGAGAAGAGGGGAGGACTGGCCCGTTTGGGACCTTCATCTGAGATCTTCCAACACAATATTGACCTTCTGCACCTCTCGGACATCAGACCTCTCAATGGCATCTTCACCTGGAGTAATCGGAGAAGTGGTGAGGCTAGTATTTCATAGCACCTTGGTAGATTTCTGGTGTCTTGCTATTGGCAATCTAGCGCCACTTCCCTTGCTTCATAAATACTTGACTAGGGGGTTCATATCACTGGCCGATCAAGCTATCTACTAACCACATTCCTGGACCACGAAAGCCCCCATTTAAGTTCCAGCTCAGTGGCTCAGAGATCCCTCCCTTCATGATTTAATGGCAAAATGGTGGAGACAGGGAGGACCCAGCTATGGCACCACTATGTTCTCTTTTGCCAAAAAACTCTAGTATGTCAAGGGAGGTTGAAGTATTGGAATTTCAACAGCTTCGAGAATCTACATACTAAGAGGAAGAAAGCTCAGGATCAGCTGGATGGGATTACCAGGTAGAGTAGAGACCACGACCTCACTGAGGAGCTCCAGTTGGCTGAGTCCCAATCGGTGAAAGAGCTTACAGAGTGGGACCTCAAAGAAGAGATCTTCTGGAAGCAGAAGGCACGCATTGATTGGCTCCAGGAAGGAGACAGGAACACTACCTTCTTCCACAAGTCTGTTCAAGCAAGGCGTAATAGAAGCTACATTTCCCACTTGGTGTGCCTAGATGGGGCGTGGTTGAATTCTCCTCAGGACATATCTAGAGCAGTAGTCCGCTACTTTTCTAGTCTTTTCTCAGAAGGGCTGCATCCACCTGAGATAGCTGAAAATATAGTGCTATCCTGCATCCCCTCTATGGTGAATCTGGGGCTGAATGAGTATCTTATGCAGCCTATAGAAAGGATTGAAGTGGAGGCTGTGGTCTTCAGCATGAAAAGAGGTAAAGCACCTGGGCCAAATGGATTTCCAATGGAATTTTATCAGGACTTCTGGGATGTCATCAAACAGGATCTCTTTGAGGTGATACAGGAATCATATTCCAAAAAATAAATGTTGAAGGATTTGAACGCCACCTTCCTAGTGTTAATCCCAAAGAAAGAGCAGGCAGATCAGCTGGACCACTTTAGGCCCATTGTGCTTTGCAATGTGGTATAAAAAATTATCACTAAGCTTTTAGCGGAAAGGCTCAAAAGTTGCCTCCCTTTGATTGTTTTTGAGGAACAGGGGGCTTTGTAGCTGGCAAGCAAATTCTTGACGAGGTGGTCATTGCATCAGAAGCCATTCATTCTATGAACTTCCCAAGAGCGGGCCATGTTCATCAAGCTGGACTTATCAAAGGCCTATGACAGGGCCAGCTGGAGATTCTTAGAAAAAATCATGTTGGCCTTTGGTTTCAGCCCGGCATGGATTCAATGGGTGCTTAGCTATGTCACCATGCCTTCCTACTCAGTCCTCATCAATGGACAACCCACTGAACTTTTTGGGGCAGTGAGAGGCCTTCGCCAAGGAGATCCGATTTCCCCTTATTTATTTATTTATCATTCTGGCTGAAGGATTGGGCCGGCTTATGAAATTCTAGGTCTCTCAGAATATTGTTCAGGGGTGGCAGTGGGGGAATGGCTTAATCATGTCCCATCTACAGTTTGTTGATGATATTATCCTGGCTGGGAAAGCGCGTATTCGGGAGGCGGAAGCTTTTTGTGATATCCTTGACATGTACTTGGATGCTACTGGGCAAAAAATCAATGACCATAAATCCTCTATTTTTTTCTTTAATACACCTGTTCCTATACAGAGGAGAATATCAGCTATCCTGAGATTTCAAATTCAGGTGCTCCCAGTTATTTATTTGGGCATTCCCATTGTGGTTGGTAGGCAGCCACGGCTATTTTGGCAAAATGTTTTAGATAGATTGAAGCAAAAAGTGAGTCACTGGACTCACAGATGGCTCTCCAATGTTGGGAGAGTCACACTGCTGCAATCGGTGATTCAAGCTCTTCCTATTTATCGATGCTTGGTCCAGGCTACTCCAGTCTATTTTCTCAAGGAATTCGACGCCCTTTCCCGCTAGTTCCTTTGGAGTGGTAACCTACAAAGCACCAAATGGAGTCTGATCAGGTGGGATACTATTTGTTGGCCAAAGAGAGATGGGGGTCTTGGTTTGCGTTCTGCCATCCTGGTGAGCCATGCTTTGGTTGCCAAACTATATTGGAGATGGTGTGCTAATTAGTCCCAACTTTGGGCTCGCATCCTGGCTGGTAAGTACTTTCCTGGGGTGGATCCCTCTGTCATTGTTCGGATGCCTCTTGAGGGGGGTGGTTCCATGATTTGGCATAACTTGAAAAGTGGACCTCAGTTGATTAAATGCAGCCTGTTCTGGATTTGCAGGACCGACGAACATGCTCTCTTCTGGGAAGACTCGTGGGATGGCTCGCCCCCACTCTTGTCTTCCCACCCGCATTTACAGCCATTGTATGATGTCTTTCAAGCAGCTGGATGGACTAAGGTGGCCCACTACAAGGAAGAGGACAACATGGGTTTGGCCACTGGCTTCAGATGGAAAAACTCTTTGAACTGGCCCCCAGGTGGATCCTGGGAGAACAGGTTGGAGCTAGCTCAGCTATTAGCTTCTAGACATTGCAACTCTCTTCCAAGTCAGGATGAGCTTGCTTGGGGAGGGGGTCCTACTGGAAGTTATTCGGTCTCGGTAGGGTATCAGGTTCTGCTTAAGCAAGTGTTTGGGGAAGCAAATTTCCTCTTGGAGAAGCAGACGTGGAACTCAGTTAATTGGCCCAAATGTTGTTTCTTCTTGTGGATGCTTGTCTACAATAGGTGCCTCACATGGGATAACTTGTGCAAACACGGATTTTAGGGACCTTCCAGGTGTGTGCTCTGCTGTAGGGAGGAGGAAACAGGGTCACATCTTTTCTTTCTATGTTCTTTTGCCAAGAGTCTTTGGCATAGATGGTGGGACGCATGGAGAAGACCCTGCTGCCATGCCTCCTCTTTAGCTGAGTTTTGGAATCGCTTAAGCGCCCCTAAATCCAACGCACCTGTTCTTCGAACTGCCTGGCTTGCTGGACCTGCCTTCATAGTTTGGAATGTTTGGATTGAGCGCAATAGAAGAATCTTCCGTGCCAAACAGAGGAGTAGTTGCACCATTTGGGAGAAGGTCCGCGGTTCTCTACAGGAGTCGCTGGCTACGAAGGGATTTCGCACAGACGGGCTGGGGGATGAGGAGTCAGGCATTCTCTCCAGCATTGCTGGCAACCTTTTGACCACTCCGTCCATTTCCCCTTCTTTACGCTCTTGGAACAGAGACAAATAGGTGCACAAACCAGTGTGTAGAAAGGGTCGTTGGATGCCCCCTTTACCTAGAATGTTGAAAATTAACACCGATGGCTCCTTGAGAGGAAACCCAGGGGAAGCTGGTATTGGTGGCGTTGGTCGTGATAGTTCCAGAAATGTTCAATTCATTTTCTCTGTCTATAAGGGATGGCATTCCAATAATTACATGGAGGCGCTCACTATCCTTCAGGGGATGCAACAATGCTGTCAACAGGGCTGGCAGAGTATTATTTGCGAGTCGGACTCTCAGGTTGTCATTGATTTGTTAAGTAACCATAATTTTGATAGTGCTGAGTGGCGTCTGGCGGTGGTTGTTCAACAGATTATCCAGTTAAGTACTGTGATGGAGTTGGTGAGTTTCATGCATATTCCTCATGAGTGGAATGGGGTTGCTGACTGTTTGGCCAAATGGGCCTCCGAGCAAGGGCCTCAATGGGAAATTCTAGATTATAGCTTGCTGCCTCCGAACTTTTCACAGAAGCTGAGCCTTCTGGTCGAGCAAGACAAGGCTGTGTAATGTGTATTGTTTCTGGATTTTTCTATTTTAGAATAAATTTTTACCCCGATTAGTTAAAAATAATAATTTAATAGTTTAATATATTAAATTTTAAATAAATTAATATATTTATAAATCAATATTTAATATTTCAAATGATATAATTAAATATATATGTAATCGAATTATGAATATGTATCTTGATAATCATTTCACTAAAGAAAAACATTTAATAGATTTCACATATTTTATCAGTAAGACATTTTCTCTTTTCATATTTTAAGAACAATTAGTAACCTTATATTTTTATGCTTATATTAAAAGCTTAAATAATTTTTTTATATAAATTTATTTTATGTTTCAAAAAGATAAATTTTTACATTAAAAATTATTTTTTTAAATCAATAAATTAAAAAAATATATTTGGAAAGAAATAGGTTAATAGTAGTTAATTCTTTTTATTAATTAAATTATCTAAAAAGAACCTCCCAAAATTTTTAATATCAAATTCTATTAATAATAATCTTTTTCACTAATAAATGTTTATTCATCAAATAAATCATCATTCAAAATACGAACCTATGTATATAGGTGAATTTTATAATAAAAAATAGTAGAAGATGAAAATAGAGGAAACAAATACAAACTAAAAATCTTATACTATTATTTTAAAATTTGAGATTTCTTTTGTAACCATCTAAAACTCTCTCTTTTTAACTTTATGTAAAATTGAATTCGAGCGAAATGAATGAATTTCAAATTTAGACTTCCAACTAATAGAACTGAATTATACCAGCATTTATATAGGTATGGGTTTATGATAGGGGCTAGATAATTGTTTTAAGGGAATGTTGTCGAAGAAATTATACGAACCTATTATTATGTATGGTAAATTTTTTTGGTAAGAATTGTTGAGAAAATTTAAATTTTTGTTGAAGCTGTTTCATAAATTATTTTATTATATTTAATATTTTGAGTAAAATATTGGAAATAATATTTTGAAAAAATAACATGAAAATATGTCTCTTAATAGAAAAAAGAAAAAGATATTAAATTTTTTTCTGGCCCCCTCACTCCTTATTTAGGTTGGAAAGTCATTTTCAAAGCAACATCTACTTAAATTTTTAAGAAACTTTTAAAAAAAACCAAAAAACTAACAAAAACAATGATAATATTATAATATCGAATTTCAAAGACATATTTATCAAGTTTATAAAAGAATTAAACCAAATATAAGACCCTTATTTAATCCTTTCTGTTTTACCTCTGCAAAGCACTCAAATGTAATTTTTCACAACAAAATCACTCGTTTAAACCCCAGGTTAAGACACTCGAGCTAAGTAGAGGGGAATTATTTGGGACAATTAATAATAATAATATAATATAGTTTTTAAGGTCTACGATGCTGGCTTAATTGTTCACAATAAGGTCATTTCGAGTTGGAATAATTAATAATAATAATAATATAATATAGTTTTTAAGGTCTACGGTGCTAATTAATGTTTTGGTTATAGTCTACAAGGCATGTCCAGTATATGGGACCACTTCGTATTTTCATTGTGGGGAGGCACTTTACTGTGCTACGAATACGAGGTGTGCAATCCCTACCCCCTGCAGGATTTGACCCTGTGACCTCCCTTCCAAAGGCACATGTTCTTTACCATTAGGCTAACTCAAATGCACATAAAAAGAGCAACGGCGAGATGGCAACTAATTTAATCTGAAAAAAAGAGGAGGAAGAAAGAAAAAAGAGGAGGAGAGGGTGAAAACAAAACAAGAAAAAACAGCAGCAATAAGCAATTTGTTATTTAAAGGTGACTTCAAATTGCAGCCCTAGTGCACACTATTTTGGAAGACATTATCTTCTTCAAATTATTTGATGCTACTTTGGTGGATTTGTACAAGTGCCGACATAAGTTAGATTAAGTCTCGGATAAAAAATCAGCCAGTACATCCATCCGAGGCCTTAATCTGACAGCCGATCCTGCCTGTCCTTAATATTTGCTTATGACCGTTTTAAATTAAACATTGATTTTTAAAATTTATTGTAATTTAGAGTTATATATATATATATATATATAACATTGTTTATAGTATTTCATTATTTACTTATAATTTTACTAAACAACTGTTGAGGACCTAAAACACAGCATCACCATCTCTTGCCCCTTTATTTGTCTATTAAAAAATGGTTTTTCTTGATATATTCAAGGCTGTTTTATCCTCATCTAAAGTGGGTAAGAGGAACCTATACCCTGTTTATTCAAGAATGACTTGCATAGACAAAATTCTCTTCCTGGCAATCCCGCATCAAATGTTTACAGAACTGTCAATTCTTTGTATGAATGATATAGGAGCACTGAATGTAACGTTTCTATCTTTTCTGTTGCAGATTATATACTTTGTGAACCTAGTGTATGCATGGCATAAATTGCATGTATTCCTTGGACTGGCGTATCTGGAGATAAGGAGATATTTTCACCAGCGTTATAATCTGTTAAACGTGGGAGCTACTCCAATAGATGAGAAATACAATCTAGCAGAATACGGCCCTTATAGAACAGCTGATGAAACATACACCGACCCATTTCATCCAGAAACATGTTGCTGCCTCTTTGGAAGAAACATGCTGCCGCCTCCTTGCAAGGAGTAGGTGATTGTGAGCTCTTCAGTATTTAACTTAAAGTTTCCAATATGAAGAGATTATGTCAAATTCAAATACATGCTGACATTGTTTTCTATAATTCAATTTATAGTTTTTCTAATAGATGTTTCTTGAGATTTACACTTTACAATATACTATAAATTTAATTAATTATTAAAATGTGAACTTCGAAGAAAGACCATCCACTGTCCCATTTGCGTTATCTCTCATCTGCTTGAAAATATAAAGTTGAAGACAATAGAATAGATTGGAATACATTATTTTTCACTGACTCCAAATGAGACCCCTGTAGGTCTGTAAGAAGGGCTGTACAAACTTAGGCATGTTATTTGCAATTAGAGGAAGATCTTGTGTTATGAGTGGAAAAAATACATTATTGAATCTTAAATGCAATAGAATATATATGTCCTGTAGTCTAAGCAACTTCATACATATATTGTAAGCTTTTCTGCAACCCAAGCACATATTTCCACACATTGTTTTTCATTACCAGTGATAAGATGTTCTTGAATTCAATCTAAATTGTTTAGTACATAAGCTAAATAAATGATTCAAAACTTAATGTTTTACATCTATAATATAGACTTGACCTTTCATTTCATTATAAGTAGTGTTACATGGAGACTTGTCTCCTATTGTCACAAATGCATTTCCCATACTACTATTATGGTTAGTTATATATATATATATATATATATATATATATATAAAGCGAATAGGGTCCCTTACTTTATGGTACAAAAGGATCTAGCTAACATATTATATGAAGAAATAAAAAAGAAGTCTATATGGGAAGGGGAACTAGAGGAGCTTGGTAGAAAGCCTAAAATCCAAGAAGCCACAAAGCCAGTAAGCTAATTGAAAGAGGGAATACCAAGGAAATTGAAGCTTGTTAGCTTCACAATTGGAATAAATCCTAGAGTGCATGAGGGAAGCCTCACCAACGAAGCACTCCTAAAAAGCAAGATAATGACATTTCTAGAAGCTAAGGTCACCAAGTAAGTGAATGAACTTCAAGAACTGAACCAAGATGACTAGTATCCAAAATATTCAATGACAAGAGAACCCAAGAAAGAATCCAAAGCTTTTTCAATTCACTCAAACAAAAATGATCCAAGGAACAAAAACTAGGAGGAAGACTAAGGACATCATAGAAAACTCCAAAAGCTAGACCATTGATACCTATGATAACAACTTGAACAAAATGGAAGTTGTCAGCGAGACTAATCTTTTCTAATTAATTCTTTGCATTCTTCCTAGGGAGGGGGCTTTTAACAATATTAATCTTCATTAGGAGTAATGTGAAGAGATCCAAAGCTAGATAAGAAATCCACTAGAGAGTAAGTCTCACAATAGTTATGGGAGAAAGAAATGTCCTAAGGAAAAATAATGACATGGATGAAATATTAAATGATTGAATTAAGTTGTCATTGATCCGATTTTATTGATTTAAAAATTTTGATAATCAAAAGAAAATCACCTTCCACTATTAGTTTTCTAAAATTTGAATCAATAGCAATTCTCAAACCTCTAAGAAGAGCTATAATTTCAGCCAAATTATTTGAAGACTAGGGAATGTTGAAGGCAAAATAAGAAAGAATTTGTCCAATATTATCTTTGAAGATGTCTCCACCTCTAGAAACACATGGGTTGCATTTGGATGCCCCATATAAATTTCTCTTGACATAATTATCTCTAAGAGGCTTCCAATAATTCAAAATCATTTTGTTGATTTTAGGAGGAAGGACGAAGTTATTTTCTAGTAAATTCCATTTTAAGTGAATACGATGATCCTCGATAATGGTTTTATTTCTATAATGTGGAATTTTAGTCTTAAAATCTTCTTGAAGGATTGCCTTAATTTCTAAAGTGAGGAGATATTCAAATATGATAGGTTCCTAAAGATTCTACTATTTATTTATGTTCATAAGCACCAAATGATGAAAGACATGGTCATATCCCAAATAGTATTGACTTAATCCCATCCTTATTTTATAAAGTCCATCAAATTTTCTTGAATAGATCTAACTTCTAGCCAAACTCTACTTAATTTCTTAAAGAACCAAGAGGAAATTAACAAATAAAAGGAGTAATAAAGTAGGACATGTTTCAACATTCCATAGTTTCCTTTATAGAAGATACACAAGGAAGGCCCTTGAAAACCAATCCTTTGGAGTATATCACCAAAAATATATATTTCTTCTTCATGATGGATGAAAAAATTACTGTAGTTTTAGGAAGTCCTCAAGGTATCCAAAAATTGATCACATGCCATAAACATGTATTAATATGATATATTAAATTATTATAGCCTTGTTTCACTAGAATTTTATTAGAAGGATCTCAAGTCCATTTTAAGCCATCAATCTGCACTAAGCTAATGATATGTTGAGAGTTCAAGAAGAATTAAAAATAAGTAATAAGATTAGTGGAATGATTGGCTACAAAAAAATAGGGATTTTTATATATTATTTGAGGGGCCCATTCATTTTAAATTTCAACCCAATAATTATAAACAAGTGAACAACATAAGTTTTAGAAGTACTCTTCTAAATTGATGAAAGAAATATGATTACAGAGAGGACCCACACTAGACCATGCATCATTCTAGAAGTCAATAGATCTACCATTTCTAGTATCCCAATAGAGGGTGTTTGGGATAAGGTATTTACATTTTACAAGTAATTTCTAGATGTGAGAACCTTACTTCAAATATTTTTTAGTAAAAATACGGGCCCGATAATCTAAGTTATCTGAAATACCTTATTCATAGCAAGATGATCCAATCTCTATCTTTGTCATGGTAGATTCTTTATAGAATTTTTACTTTTAAAGCATCATTCATTTTGAACAAATTTAATATTCCATCCCCACCTTTAAATTTAGGCAAGAATACCTCTTCCCTTTTCAATAAATCAATTTTATTAGACTTAGAATAACCATTCCATATAATTATTTTCATTATGTTAGTTAATCTGGATTTGACATTAACCAAAGATTCTGAGACTAGCATCATATATATTAGAATTACATGGAGAATGAACTAAATTAATTAAAATAACCCCCCTAACCACCATCCTCCCCCCTACATATAACCATTTTCATTTCCAAGAAGGCAATATATTTTATATGGTTGTGGCCATATTGTCTAAGATTTCTTTTTAATCACCCATCAAAGAGGGGGATCCCAGGTACTTGCTAGAAAGATAACCTAAATGCAAATCAATATTTTGCTTTATCATATTTTATTTTTGGGGTGATGTCTGGAGGAATAAAATGTTACATTTAAATAGGTTAGTCTCCTAACCTAAAGCATGATAATACAAATGCAAAATTTTCTTGAGATTATCACTTCCACATTATGAGTAGATTTTTCCAAAATTGTGTCATCTATAAATTATCCATGAGAGAAGTTTACGTGCTTAGTTATTCTGAAATCATTAATGAGATATAGAAATTATGCCTTTAAAAATGCTCTACCCAGTGCTTCTACCAAGATCATGAAGATGCATGGAGGGATAGGATGTACTTGATAGAGATGCCCTGAACCTTTGTAAAAATGAAGCAAGATTCAATTAACAATAACATAAAACATTAGAATAGAGTGACTTATCACATGAAAAACAAAAACTCCATCTAACATTTGTCTATATTTTAAAAAGACACTTTGTTAACTTAAAATAATGAGGAAGATTTGGTGACAATTACCCTAGGATTTTAATATAATCTTGTATACGGTATTGCATTGGGATTTAGGTATGAAGTTAGCTAGAGATTCTGCATTAGCTTTTTTGGGTATCAATACTAAAAAGGTGAAGCTAAAATTCCCCAAAATTTTTCTCAAGGATCTAGATTCATTTGTTTCTTTTAGAATATCACTTCCTAAAATTTTCCAAAGGGTTCAAAAGAAGCTTATAGGGAATCTGTTTAGGCCTAGGTAGTTATCATTATCCATGCTCCAAATCTTAGTTTGAATTTATTCATCTATGAAAGGCCTCATTGAATCTACATTCTTGTCATCATTGATAATTCTTGGAATTATATTCACAAATTCTTGTTTCTCTAAAGAGAAATTTGAGGAGTCCTTAAGGAAGCTAAAAAAAATGGACTACTTCCTCTTTTATCACATCTAAATCTTCAGTATAAGGGCCATTGTTAGTTTTGAGTTTGAATATTATGTTAAAATTATGATTAGCTAGGGTAGATTGGTAAAATATTTTATGAATTCCTTCCTTAATCTAACACTCTATATTTTTATTTTCATAAAATTTCATTTTGTTATCAAAAGTGAGTTGAACTTTACACTTATCTCTTTTTCCATGATAAGTGAGGTTCTATCATGACCAATAATTTTATCTTTGTCTTAAAGACTCTAAATATTATACTCAATTAGGATCTTTTCCCAAATGTCTTCCCAAACACTTCTATGTTACATTTGCGAAAGTGTTGTCTAATATTTTTCAGCTTATGTGCTACAATAAACATTTTGGTGTTACCATTACCGATTGGTTCCTTCCACCAATATTTCAAAAGGTCCATTTGGATATTTTATCCACATCAATTTGAATCTAAATTGCATGTTAGAAAGAGAATTTTCTCCCTTGATAGTGAGGTAAATGGTCATATATTCATAGGCTAAGACTTATTTAATATATGAGTGAAAGATCTAGATTTGATTTAAGCAATGATTAGAGACAAAAAATATATGAATTTATTCAGCAATGCTACAAAAGTTAACTCTTTTGTCAGTCCAATTAAATGATCTTCATTTAGGATCAATGTCCCAAAGAATCTTTTCACAAACATATTTAATGAAATCTAATTGGGACAAAGCAATTATCTAAATCCCACCCCCTTTCTCTTGATTTTAAAATATGTATTCAAAGTCACCAACTAATACAATATGTTCATCTTGAAATGAAATTAAAATCATTTATATTTCATTCAGTTTTTTTTTTTTTTATAAAACAATCTTCAAATATTAGATACATTAAGCATGATAAAAGACATATTGTCCTTGAGGTATGGGTATTAAGTCAGATCTAATTTTTTATATAATCTATAATTGAACATGATAGTGAAGAATTATCAAATATGACATAAATTCTGCTTGATTTACTTTCATCTCCAATAAAAAATGATGGAAAAAAATTGAATAATTTGGAACACTTATCAAGACACATTGCTTCACGAATCTTAGTTAAAAAAAAAAAAAAAGACTAAGATTTGATTTAAATTTGCCATTTTATAAACCTCTATTTATTTGGGGACCCCATCCCACTAACATTCCAAGAGAAGACATTCATTTTTATTTGTAAGTTCTCTTCCCCGTTACATGTTTTAAGGTTTTTCTCTTTTACAATTAGAGATTGTGAAAAAGACCTTACAAACATGTTGTTTTGAACCCTTGTGAGTTGAATTTGAACCTTTTCCTATTCCTTTTCCTAAGTTGTGTTTTTTTTAGATAGGGGTTTAAAATGGAGTTGATTCCATTGAAGAGTTTAAGGTGCTAAAATATCTTAATACCCCATATTTTAACTTCTCCCAAAAAATAGTTTGAAATGTAATCAGAGTCAATAATCGAGCTAAAGGGTTAAAGGGGTTTTCCAAAAAATTGGTAGGGGATATTATAATAAGGATGAGGGAGAAGGAAAGGTGTATAATCTACCATAAAAATAAGAGGATAATGTGCATATGAAAAAGCTATGATTAAAACAAGAATAAAGGAAATAAAAAATATCCATAGTGAGCTTAGGGTTTAGAGGATTAACCTCATCCAGAAGATTAACAGGTGAAGTAGGATGTGATTGAGATTTATGAACCCATTTAAAAGAGTATAATATGGAGAATGGGGGATGGGTGATTTGTCTTGGGGAGTGATAGAGTAGAAGGATTTTGGAGTTTACCCGAGATGGGGAATTTTTTTGATAAATTACTTTGTGCATGCCAACCAATACCTATGAAGGGAAGCCTATTGCAATCAAGTTATTAGACCCAAGTATGGTCATCAACCATTAGATCAATCTCATTGACTAGAAGATTATTAAAGTTAATATGAACATAAAATCTAGTGCATATTCCTCCTAACCTATTCAATGTTTTAGGATAAATGGCAAGAAGGGTTCCAAATTCACAACCAATATAATGTAAGGCACATCTATTCAAAAATTCTAAGGGTAGAATACAAATCTTATCAAGACTAGAGTGCTCTAAATATCTAATTTTGAAACATCAAGATCATTTTACCAATTAAAAATATAGATACCAACTTTTTTCAATAACTAAGGACCTCCCCAAAATATTTTGTCTCTATATTCTTTTTTAGAGAACATGCAAATAATAAAATGTTTAGGAAGATAGGCTAAAGATAAGGGAAGATCCACTTTCCAGGATGTGGAAGCCGAGGTAATTAATTCCTTAGGAGATAACCAAATTCCATTGAATTTACCCACAAAATAATTTGACTCAAATGTTGAATATTCTTTACCCATGATTTTTGGATCCATGATAATGGTATGTCTAATCAGATTCACCTTCAAATAAATACCAACTTTTAACCTCTCCATTGAGGAATTGACTAGTTGATTTGTCTAAAAATGATGGAGCTGTGGAGCCTTCTGACATATTAGATTGGAATGATGGGGAGGAATATCTCTCTTCATAGGTTTTTTTTAATTTTATTGATTTGATCTTGGATCAATTATTTAATCATAGTTATGATCATTGATCAAATATCCTTGTTTTCATGGATCTATCACATCAAGATAGCAATTGATAAAAAAATTTATGTTATAACACCAATTTATCCATTACTGAGCTAATTTATCTATATCTAACACCATTTTATCCATCCCATAAGGACTAAATATACAGTCTAATAGGATGTAGATTCATGATAGGACAACCATTATTATGTTCAAAATCCACCAACTGTAAAATCCCTTGGATTTTGTATCCATGTTGCAAAGATATAATATAAGAGTAGAGATTAATAAAACAAAGGCTTCACTAATGTGACCCATGAAGAACACAAAATAATCATCGTTAAAATATGAAGGTCTACCAAAAAAATTGTTAACTACTACACATGCTACAATTCTTTATCCAATAATAAATTGCTCATATGACACAAAGAAAGAGATAAGGTAATCCTAGATAAATACATCATCTCAAAGAACTAAATTTTCAGCCATAACATTACAAAAAAGCATTGAAAAAGGAAGATCCAAAAAAAGACATGTCACCCAAAATTTGATGGTTTTTTAAAAATTTATTAATTTTTGAACTTTTATAGATCTCATAAAGGGAAATATTTCACCCCAATTTTATGTTTATAAAGGCTTAGAAGGAAATGCATGGTCTTTTCATTAAATTATATGGTCTTGGTATGTGACTATTTGGTTGTGTTTAGATCATTAAAGTTATCATGCTTAGAAACTATATGGTCCATAATTGATATCATAAAATAAATATATCTCATACATGTGCAGTTACATAATTTGTTAGTAAAAATTCATAATTTTGTTAGAAAAATAATTATTTAATCTCAATTCAATATGATATGGGTAAACATACATGTACAGGTGCAACACAATGGTGTTGTGCTCAATAAGATTTAATCACTTGTGATGGAGGAGGATAATTTGGCACACTTTGACATCATTATCCTTGAAGGAAAACACATCTTCCAATTATGCAGTTTGAACATGCTTTACTCACCACTTTCATTGGGTTGTGGAGATGAAAGTTAACCTAGATAATGTGTGAGGAATCTTCAAAATTTCCATTGGGGTATAAAATAATATAATTAAAGAAAATAAAGGGGGAGAGGAATGAAGAGCTGACAAGTATTAACTAGAGATACTAGGAAATAGATTTGTAGAGGGGGAACTAAAATTTAAGCTAATCCTATGGGGGGACACTTTACACCTTCATAAATACATATTAAATCCATCATAGTGGTGGATATATGGGGTTTATATTTTCCATATTGACATCATTGCATATTATTAGTGATAGAGAAGAGGCATACCGTATACTTGAGGCAGGTGGGGAGGGAGAGGGGGCACGCTCACCCATGTATATAAGGACCTTTATCATTTTTTACATGTGTCACACAATTTAGATATTTTAGCAAGAATATTATTATAATTTTTAACTTTTGATAAAATAGTACCAATGAGACCTATTAGACTACTCACTATACTATTGTACATAGATAAAACATTACTATACAATTGGTGGGTATATGGATGGAAGAGACAATTACACTATGATGTCCTAGACTAGTGAATGATCTTAAAATACCTTAGGGAAACTTAAATAATGTGTTATATATATAGGGACCATCTAGGATGGATTTAGGATGCCAAAATTTGTGGTATATTACAAGGAATAGATGGTATCATTATTTATACATGAATTTGCATGAGTAATTTCAATACAAATTAGTGATGAAGTAATCTAGGATGACAAAGATGTGACCCTAAATATTATTATCAAGTTATAGAAAAATATATGTTCCCATATGGATGGAGAGTATAAAGTACATGATTTTAAGGAGAAGATTTTTAAAATTATGAAATATAGAATGATAGGCACCCAAAACCAAAAAATAATATTATTGGAGATTTAGAGGCATCAAGAGCATGGTGGGTTGAGTATTTCACAAAAACAAAATTCCTACAAGCTAATGACGGAATATATGTAGAGTAAAATTAACAATATAGGATCATGATTCCTATAGGAGGCCAAAATAATAGACATACAAAAAATTGATGATAATTTATCTAATTTAGAAGACATGGGATATGGATTGGTGTCTAAAAGACGGAAGTGATATAATTAATTAGTTGATTTTTATTTTTAAAATTAAATTTTAATATTCATTTAATAATATTTTCCTAATATCAAAAACATCAATTTTATATTTGTCCCTCATCATCTTATCCACAATGGAGAGACTGCATTGATGCATACTAGTAGACATTTTGAGTATGATCAAGGGGGCACACTTTGAGGTGGGGAGACATGCCACATTTCCTTCTTATATAGTTAGGCATAACAAACAATATTTTTTTAATTGATCAAGAGAGATGGGATGATATAAATATAGAATATAGAGCTTTGGGTTGCATTTACTATAATTATAGTCGAGATATATATGTTAAAATATGAGGTAAAACTACCCCAAATTGGAAGTATTGTAAAATATTTCATGTTTTCAAAGTACATAAAACTAAAAAAATGATATGTTGGAGTAATGATAAATCTTATGAGGGGTCAAGGTTATCTTACCTAAGGGTCTATATGAAGTATTATGACATTATTGTATTTCTTGATTTTATGACTCACCCAATGACATGTAAATTTTTTTAGGAACAATTGGAATATAAATCAACATTGAGATAGTGATTTTCCTCTGTATTTGAGAGGGGTATCACATTTTTAGATTATGTGTATTTTTTGAGTATTGTGTACATTTAATAGGAAAGAACAAAAAGGAAATAAATACAAGAAATGGTGGAAGGAAAAAGGAGGTTGGTGGAGGTGAAGAAGATAAACCCGTGACATAATAAAGGTAGAGAACTCTTAGAATAGCTCTGAATGAAATGAAAGAGATATAATTTATTCCTCCCATAAAAAAATAGACATAGGATAAACAAATATAATTGCAATGAAATTATTTATTGAGAGCACAAAGTCTCATGAAAACAAATATTGGATACACTTAATACAAAGCACATACATGAGGTTTGAAACACAAAGTTTGGAATGACCATGAGTTTTAAAGAACCAAAATAAGTTCAGAATTTTTATAGATTATATGTATATTAATATAATTAAATAATTAAAAAATAAATATCATTAAAATTCACAAATCCATATATTGATATCATCTGCTTGTTTACATTTTATTGCTCAAATCTAGAAAATTACATAATCCACACACAAAGATGTATCTAGTTATTCCCTAAGATGTTGAAAGAAAAAAAAAAAACTCTTTACTATTGTCATATCTCATATTTATAACACATAGGAAGATTAAATGAACTTTCATATTCTCATTTTTATCCTATTCTACTTTTACATTTATTTTTCAATTTTTAAAAAAGTGACTCAAATAATTCATCAAGCGAGGCCACCAAGCCTTGCCCATTGAGTGATAGAGTTTGAAAATAGTATGTGACACACCATAATAAATAAAATTTGGTCTTGTAAAGGTGCATTTGGAAAAAAATAATAATTGAATATATAAAAATGTTTATAAGGATCAATTTTTTTACATTATAGGATTTATTGTCTAAATACCTTTCCACCACTTTAAATTGGAGCCAAAATGGATCCTAGACATGAAATATATTTCTAAATAGATAATGCATTCCTAGTACCACCATAATGTAATATTAAAACAAAAATTTTACCTCTTTGTTTTCCATGAAATTATTGAACCAATGATCTAATATTTAACATAATTGGATATATCATTTAAATACCTTTCCAATGTTTCAGATGAGAGTTGAAATCAAGTCTGGATGTAAAGGTTCTAGACAAAATACAAAACTAAACTTTTTCCTTTACACATCAGTGCATCTGGCACCTCAAGTTCCCCCATGGGGTTAAGGACAATGAACTTGTAAGATCCATATCTATGGCCTTTAATGTTTCATATCTTTGGTATTCAAAATTATGGATCTATGATTGCATTTAAAAAATATATGAAGTTTGGGCCCTTGATGCCTAAAGCAAAGATGATAATTGATAAAATATATTACCAATGCATCAAACAAGAACCAAAATGGATTTTAGATGAAAAATATATGAGAAGCCTAAAATATTTTACCTAGTTCACCCTTTATTATTTTTGGCTTTAATGTTGTAGATCTCAAGTATAAAGAATATATGAAGTTTGGGATTTTAACATATGAATAAATTATTAATTTTTAAATAATATATTTCTAACTCATAAAATTAGAATCAAAATTGTGTATGTATGTTAAATACATTAAAAAATGGATGAGTTTCACCTTGTTGTCTCTTGGTCCAACTAGACTCGAAACTTTTAAATGTTTTATATGAAAAGTATATGCACTTTGGGACTCTGATATATGAATCATAGATGATACCCTAGACAAAATATTTCCAAAAAATCAAATTAGAATCACAATAGAGTCCATTTGTGAAATATATACCAAAATGGATAAAGGTAGAATGTAAATTATTCTTCATGGTATGACTAATAGGTCTGATAATGGACACCAATAACATTCCTATACACTTAAAACCACATAAAGATGTCAATTACACTTACTATGACATTCTAGAAGATACATTGCTCACACAAAGCATGAAAGAGATAGATGAATGTAAGGAAAGAGAGCTATCACTTTTCACTAAAAAAAACTACTTCAAACAATTATTCAAAAAATTGAGTAACTTAAAACAATTTAAAATCTTTATTCCAAAGGAAAAATTAGTATTCATCTCATTAGGGCTTCACCATGCTAAATGTGGATGTCTTAAAATGCCAAAAGAGGGAGTGTATATAGAGAAAGAGGAAGAGAGAGAGGGGGGCATGGAAGAGGGATATTTATAAGTATAGACAAGAGTTTTATAAAATAATTGAGTTATATAATAGTCTAAAAATATATTTAAGGAAATGTGTTACTCCTTTGAATATGCATCATTTACCAATTGGCATAAGAGTTTCAAACTTAGTTTGACACCTTGCACTTGCTCTTCAAAACTACCCATAATCAATGGAAAATGGGTTTATTGATCATAATCATGCCATGAAATTCCTTTAGAATTTTCATTTGATACCTATCATGCATTTAAAAACTCTCTCATTGTTATATTTTAGTGTTAATCATCACACAACTCAGAGGTCTTGAAACCCCTTTGTCTACTACACATATCCTTGCTTAAGACCTTAAAAATTTGAATTATTATTCCTAAAGGTAATATTTATCAAAAAAAGGAATATTAATACCATATCATACATGAATCCCCTTATTTGGATCCATCCAAAAACCATGAAGACTTCATCCTATACCTAAAGCTCTCATTAGCCCCCCAAATCTTTGTAGCCCTGAAAACACACAAAGATTCTTGTGTGGAAGTATGTGTAGATTATCTTGGAAAAATGAGTGTAATTTTGATCACAATTTATCCCCTTACATCTCCAATCATAATTATCCTTTTTGTTCTAATCTCTTCCCCCAATAAGTCCTCAATTAGGCTTTTAGGCCAAGAAAGCCAAGTTTTTAATCCAAAATTTTACCATAGTTTTGAAACCAAAAAAAGGTGTGTGATTAAATTTTTATATTGTATAACCATACTTAATACCATATTTGATATTTTTATACCTTGTGTAGATATGAGAACTATGAAAAAGTCTAAGAAACTAGCCTTTCTTAAGCCCTTTCTAGACTATCTTCAATAATCATAATAATATGTGTACTTTCATGGTGTATTGTATGGATTTTTAGAATTTCAGAGGTAGAATAGAACCCAAATAATCTTTTACAATGGTTTTCAAGTGTTCAATTTTTCAAAACCATGCATTTCACCTTAAAACCCTATAAAACATAACATTAATTGCATTCCCTATAGTTATAAGTACAAGCAAAGTATATGGTGATAAATTTTAGGGAGTCTAGAATTTTTTTGGTAGGCTTCAATAATAATCCAAGTCATTTCAGGCAATTTTGAGGTCAATATTTCACATCAGGTCCTTATTAGGGTTTTAGGAGGGTTTAGACTTGTTTGTGTTCTTAACAATTATTAATAAACCCTAGGACCCTAACTCCTGAACCAATTCGATAATTTTAAATAATAAAAGCCTCATAAAAATTTAATATTAGAATAAGATTCCATACAAATTCCCCATATAGTTTTGAGCATAATAAATTTCCTCTCAGGTTATATTTAGGTAGTTTGGGAGTGGTCTACCATCTTAGCCTTTATTCATAATGATTTGAGGTCTAAAGCAAAAAATAATTCTCAAATATAGATGTATGAGGACCAATACACCATATTTTTAAATGAATAGGCCCTGTGAAATATTTTAGGGTCACACCAAACACTAGAAGGTATAGTTTGTACTACCTTCTTGAACTTAGAAAGCTCGATGAGGTCTCATAAGCCAAATTAGCACTTTCCTTATATTTTTATTTCTATAAATACCTCTCTATGGTATGTGATAACATTATTAAATTCCAAATGACATAAATTTTCATTTCACCTTCTTCAAACAACTTTTCACATGACTGTACACATAGGGCTACATATGTGTTCATAGGCTCTATAAGCTCAAATAGTCTTATCAACATTGGTATCACTTTTGTTGATTATAAATAATATATGGAGGTCATATAAAAATTATAATATCATTCTCATGATTAAATTCTAACCCACATACTATTTTTTCTTCAATTGAAATAGTTACTTCTCATTCTAGGTAGGCCTATAGGTTTCATTTACTATATATGTAGGGTTCGGGTAAGTCCTATTTGGTCATCTTATTATATGATTTTAATTTGATTATATTTGACATCAAGTTAATATTTATAACTTAATATTTTATTATATCTAATCCCACTATTTTACATTACTTTTTTTCTCAAGTTTGAAAACCACTTAAGCTACCTAGACCAACCTGTAGGTGGTCATTTTTGGGGTTTTGACTGTGTTTCTAGTTTAGAAAATTTATACAAATCATTGAAATAGTTTATTTATATTAATTATAATATTATGGGTTTATAACCTTTCACTATACCTCTAAAAATTTCTCGAAACCCTACATCTTCCCTTCCGTACACCTATTAGCTTATATCGTTTAAGGCTTAGCCATAGGTGATGATTGATAGTTCTTTGAATATCAAGATTTGAAACATGACATTTCCAATTAGTATATTAATACCTTGATATTAATTGTTATTCATGAATCTCTTCTCATTCAAACCTATCTTTTTATAGGCTATTAACACATTCGTATGCCTTGACCATGCATGTTCTCTCTCATGTCCTAACTATAGGTGGTGATTGAGTTCATGGTTTCATTATAGAGTTTAAAACATGCCATTTTACACTATGTCATTGGAAATTTAATAGTTATTAAACTTAATTTAATTATTTATCATATTTAGCGCAACTCTCTATATGATTATTAACACTTTTTCATATTTAGCCATACATGACAAGAACCTTAGCTTTGCTTGTAGGTTATGAATTAAATGTCTTATGCATTAGGTATTGAAAAGACTCTTATCTATTGGAATTAAACCATATAATTGTTTACACACTATATTGACTCCATTTTTAGGTCTTCAAAGTCAAGATTGGTGCATACTTCATCACATTTTTCATGAAATGTAGACCCACAGGACTACAAACCTATAGGTATGCATTTTTGGTTATTTATGATTTTAAATGATGAAATATTGATCTCTTATAACCTGATATAATTATTACATTGATATATCACCTTTATTATGTGGTCAAGACTCTCATACAATCCTGAACCATGCAAGATAGGACCACTTTAATCTACTCTACAGGGAACATCAAAACACAGTTTTCAAACATAGAACATAAATACCATTGGAGAATAGTTACAGAGTAGTTAGTTAGGTATTTAAATTTTAATTTGATGATAATATATTAAAGGCACACTCAAAAATCATATATATACATGGGAAACCATCAAACTTTCCAAAACTTAAAAGGTAGACCTATGACATGTGTCACAGTGGCTCTTCTTATGACCATGGAAGATCACACATGTGAATATATATAATAAAAGTTTAGAATGGATATGATTTCCTATAAATACCACTTAAAACATCCAACATGATTTAATGAAATTTGTACTACAATAAAATGGTGAAAAGACATAAGATTGTGGGGTTGACTAGCTATTTTTGATTGGTTATCTTGTTAGCGATGGTTCATATAGATAAGCCACTCAAATACCAAAAAATTTTAATTTATATTAATACCATGATGGTTATGTACTATGCCCAGGATAATTAATCCTAAATCTTCCTATGTTCATGAAACAATCATAAGTTTTTGACCTTCCTAGGCTTAAGAAGAGATCGTCTAAACATCTAAATATTTATCTACATTTTTTGAAACTTAAAACACATGTTCAAGTTCATTTCCAATTTTTATAAGTTGAAATGACATATTCACAAACATTTCACCTGAAAATAGATCCACTTGGTCGTACGAGTGACTTACAACTGCTCCTTTTTGCATGATTTTCCATCTTTTGGTATTGCTCTACAAGTTTCTTCTTACCTTGACTATTTTATAACCATTTTATGACTTCATTTATGTTATAAAGATTATTTAAATTTTTTTACTTTAGATTACTATGTACAATTCCTCAATTTTGGCCTAGAAAGTGATTTAAAGGCCTTGAGGTGTATGACAACCATAGTAGAAAGTTAGTGCATAAAAATTCAACCTTGAATACATGACATAACTAATATAATGACACATATAAATATTGAAACCTTTACTACACATGACAAACACATTGACTCATGAATGACCTTTAAGACTAAACAAGTACATAAGAGGCCAAACCTTGGAAAATGCCAAAAAAAGACTTAAATGGCTATTCAAAGAACACTACGAGACAAAAGTAATTATCTAAAATATTTAATAACCATATGAAAAAATTTAAAAATATATGAGTTGACCATTTTGATCTACGGGTCAAAATCAATCAACAAATTGATGATTCACAAGGGGAGCATGCCTGCAATGTTGATAGATCAGTGGCCTTATCATCCCATTACGAAATGGAGTGAGTCTTATGATACAATTTCAAATTGAAATGCCTCTTGAAGACTCAATATCACATTAAAACACTAAAAAATAATAACACACTATGCCAAAACCATTTAGGGAAAATATACAACAATAAACTTACACAAAACACTATGACAAACACTTGTGGAAAATAAATATACCTAACCTACTATATACAATACCTCAAAACATGTTTGAGGTGATGAAAAAACTCTTTGAATTCAACCAAGATAAAAAAATAATGCATCTAGAGTCATTGTTACTCCATGAGAATAAACCATCATATGGTGAATGTTTATCAAGGTGATCAAATGAATTTCCATTCTTAAAGTCTCTATCAACTACAAGTACATCACTTTAATATAATTTGAATGATCCCTTCATCTCTCTTGGAAGATTGCTTGACATTGCATCCTACTTAATATTTTCCATGCTCACTTGGAACTTCCCAATCTTCTCCTTAGAAATCATAAATATTTTTTGGACGTCACCATATTTTTAACTATGATATAATAGGTGTTTATTTGCATTAATATTTTCTTCTTTATTATTGAACACATATTCAAGTTGATTAAGGTCATCTTGGTATCTATACTTCTCCTTACCTTAACAAACCTCTATCTTGACCTGATCACATTCCTCATAGGTTTCCTTCTACTTGATAGATATTTCACACTCTTCTTTGTTCTCATTAGTTCCATCATTGACCTCATCATCAAGCCCATGTCTCTTTGGAGGAATTATAGGCCCAATTACCTATTCAAACTCCCACATTATGGCATGATATTACTCACATATTTCATCATATCCATCTTGATTCTCATGACCATGCTTATTTTCTTCTTTGGTAGGAAAAATGGCATAATCCTTTCAACTGCCATGCTCTACTACATCTGGAACATCATCATCACCATCCATATGCAAAACATATTTACCACATGTTTCTTGTTGAAAAACATCATTATAAATTACCTCAGGGAGATCATCACATTCTACATGAAGAATGTATTTTCCCATACCTATCTCTTATTTGAGTTTATCTAGATCAAACCCATAATGCCCAGCTCCCCACTCATCAAGGTAGAGATTAGCTATGCCATCAAGAGGTGTCAAAGATTATTATTCATTAGTAAGGTCTCCCTCCTCATTGATATTTAAATTCATGTTTTATATATTATGAACATAATGTTCCACATGAAATTTAGATAAATTTTCATACTTGATTGAAACCTTAACACCATACCTAGTCCTTAATGCCATATACGACCAATCCGAAGTCAAACACCCTCCAATATTACAGTAAAGACTCTTTATAATTAAAGATAAAATTGAGGTGGCACATCAACAACCACATCATATTGAGAGATAGAGAAGATAATACAAGCATGAATAATGATCTATAAACCATTGATGATGCCAAGTGTTTTAGAAACTGATCCATCTTGGTTTAACACCTCCTTGGATTTTACTTCATATTTCAAATTCAGATTGATATCTACTTGTTTTGACATGACTTGGGTGCTTTAATCACTATCAATAAAAAAATTCTGAACCAATGAGCATCATACAGATAGGTAAAATGGAGGAATTTTATCTACTATTTTAGTTTTGATTAGTTTCCCATATTTAGTCTTCAATTAATATTCCAAAACTACCCCTCTTTCACTAGGCTACTTAGGTGTTACATTGGGCTTGGGGAAATCATTTTGGAGCATGTCTCTTTGTCAAATAATGGATAATGTGTCCCAAATTTGGATTCATAAATGTACCTTATTCATTTATTCAACAATGTTCATAGGAATACTACTAACCTTATCATGTCCTCTAGTAGCCATATCATTTCCATTACCTTGTGTCACTTGATGCATAGGAGGAGCCTTAGAATTATGAAATATTTGATTAACCTAAGCCATAGGGCATGTATTTGAAACACTTTCTCCTTGAGATGCTTGATACTTCATGTTTGGACCACTATTTGTCCCTTGTACCTCTTATTCTTTGACCTTGTGTTTACAACTATATAATTTGAGGCTATGTTCAAGTTCCCTTGGTAATTGAATGCACATGAGTCTTCTCAAATGTAGTTTATCAATGGATAATTTTATTGAACATTATTTCCATTAATTTCTCTATCATTAGGCATATCTTATTGAGTCATAGTAGGCATTATTCCCCACTATGTCATATAAGCTTGATTGAATGTCTAATTTACATATGTAGATGAGTCATGAGGCTGATCCCATAATGGATAATCCAAATTATCTTACACAATATTATTTTGGATAGGTATGAGTGCCTTTCAAGTAGGAGCATTCTGATTTTGACAATTGTATTACTTTAAATGAGTTAGCTTCTCTTGTCTTTGATAGTGGCCTTGAAATGGTAGGCAAGGAGCTTGATAATACTGATAAGTATAACAAGGAACTTGAAAAGATCTCAATTTCTATTGTCATTTACTATTGAGAGTTTCTTTCTCTTATCTAATATCTTTTATCAGATCTTCATATCTTGACTTGTTTGGCTTATTAGAGGCAGTTTTTTTATTCTTGGGTATGGGGATGTGAGTAATAATAGACATAAGAGTTTGCACATAAGGAAATAGAGGCATAAGTGGTCTAGTATCTAGCTTCCCATATTGTATAAGTGAATTTTTATCCATTATAATAGTCTCATAAGCATTAGGTAGTGTATCCCTTCCCATAGATTGAATCATCAGGGATATGTCACTATTGAAATCTTTGAGATATTAAAGCAAACCATGAAGTGCAATAGGCCTTACCAATATTGGGATCCGATACCAAGTATTTTGTAATTTGGGTTTGAAGTCTTTTAGTCCTCATGAGGTTCCCTTTTTATGGTAGTTAGATGTTGGGTCAAAGACAAGTGATCATATTTATCTTCAAATCTCCTCCTCAAAGAGTCACCCAATTTGTCCCATCTAGTGATAAAATTGGGTGCCAAAGTACCATATCAATCAAGGGCCTTAATATTTAAATAGACAACCAATAACATGATGAAAACATTCTCTTTGATGATTCTATGTATGTTTTAAAAGTTGGTAATGTTCCTTATATGTTCAATAGGAGTAATGATAGTTTCTCCCATATAAAATGACACACTTTTGAGCATTGACATAGGAATGCCATCATATTGATAAAGTGATAAATTAATATGGCCATTAAATTAAACAAAGGGTAGGTTCATTGGTGATACCATCTTGCAAATTGGACCCAAAAAGAGTCTCATAATAGGTATGTGAACAACAAAATATTTTAATATGAATGGGTGTTAGCAAACCTATTTTATTTTATAAATAGTAAGGTAAGTCTAAAAATTAAAATGGAATGCCTTTAGTATAATATATTGTTCTTACCTTAGGAATGAAATTGAGGCACTACTTTGTAACCAAGATCCAATGATTATTGGAGTTGCTACATATTACATGAAGAAAGCTTTACAAATTTATGTTTGTTAAGATTAACATCCACCTTAGACAAATTATTGGACCATAAGGTCATAATGGGGATGCCAAAAATGTTATCACAAATTTTTTTACCCTGAATAGGGATACTACATCCTCCTCAAATTTTTAATAACATTGAAACACCTCATCTGCTATGGGTGAAAATTCTTATAGGTGAATCTCTAGATTATGGGCTAGCTCCCATACATAACACCTAAAACTAACCACTAAACTATTTTTTTTGAATAAAAAATGATATAAATATATTGAAACTAATCTAATGGAGGTGATGTATTAATATAACATCCACAATCCTACTTGAACATGCACTATGGAGGATAATTTACAAAATTGATCTCAAAACCCAAGGTTCTCCTCACATAATGCTTCAATATGAAGGTAGAATGTAAATTATTATTCAAAGAATATTATTCATAGGTATGATACTAGAAATAATAACCTTATTATACACTTGAAATACTGAAAATATATCATCTACACTTCATATGAACTTCTAGAAGATATATTTATCACACAAAGTATGAATGAGATAGATGAATGCAAGGAGAGAGAATTGTCACTTGTCACTCAACAAAAAACTAAATCACACACTTATATAAAACATTAATAAAGTAAAACCATTTTTAAATATTTATTCAAAGGTAAAAATCAATATTAACTCAGTATAGCTTCATCACACCAAATGTGGATGTCTTACAATGCCAAAAAAGGTAGTATATATAGAGAAAGAGGAAGAGAGAGAGGGGCATGGAAAAGGGAGATTTAAAAGTGTCTAAAAGAGTTATAAAAAATAATGGATTTAGATATAAGTCAAAATATATCTATAAATACATGTGTTAATCATTTGAGTATGCTTCATCTCCCAAATGTCATAGGGCTTTCAAACTTGGCTTCACACCTTGTATTTGCACTTCAAAACTACCCTTTTAGACATGGGAAGATTGAAAAATGGGTTTATAGATCATTATAATACCATGAGATAACTTTATACATTTTATTTAGCATCTATCATGCATTTTTAAACTCCCTTATTTTAAAATTTCATGGTCAATCATCACACAACTCCTTAGTTATCTTGAAGCCACTTTGTCTACTATGCCTATCCTTGCTTGAGAGATTAAAAAAATGAATTATTATTCAAAAATGAAATATTTATACATGAAAGTAATATTAAAACTTTATTATATAGGAATAAAATCATTTGAATCCCTAAAACAACTCCCAAGACTTAATATTGCACCTAAATCTCTCATTAGCCCTGAAAACACACAAAGCTCCTTGTGTGGAAGGATGTAAAAATGATCTTGGAAAAATGGGTGTGTTTTTGAATAACTAATATCTCCTTACAACTCCATTCTATGTTTCATGACTTGAAACCAAGTGAAAGTGTCCTTATTATTTTTCTATCTTCCCTCAATTAGGGCTCTACGCCTAGAAAACTTAGTTTTTGATCAAGACTTATCCCACACATGTGAAACCACTAAAAAGTGTTTTATTAACTTTAAATAGAATATATCCATCTTCCATACCATATTTTATCTTTTTATACCTTGTGTAGATATGAGAACCATGAAATGGTACAAGAAAATAGCCTTTCCTAAGCCCATTTTAGACTATCTTCAATAATCAAAATTGTAGGTGTACTTTCATGTTATATTGTTCTTATTTATAGATTTGGAGAGGTAGAATACAACACAAATCATCTCTTCAAATGGGTTTGAAGTGTTCAATTCTCAAAACCTTGCATTTCACCTTAAAACCTTGTGAAACATAATATTCATTGCATTCCATACAGTTATAGGTACAAGAAAATCATATGATGAGAAATTTTAGGAAGTCAAGAATTATGTTTGAGAGGTTTCAAGAAAAATATAAGTCATTTTATAAATTTTGGAGTTCAATATTTCAAATCAGGTCCTTATTAGGGTTTTAAGATGTTTTAGACATGTTTGAGTTTTTAATTATTGTTCATAACTCTTGGGCCCTTAAATCCTAAACCAATGCCATAATTTTCAAGTAGAAAAGTCTCCTCAACTTTTCCTAGGAGCACAAGATCCCATGAAAATATTCTCTATAGTTTTTAGCATAGGAATGTGCCTCTCAAGTTGTAACTAGCTAGTTTGGGAGTGGTCTACCATCTTAGCCTTTGTTCATAAAGGTTTGAGTCCTAAACCAAAATCCATTAATCTAAGATCTAAGAACGAGGACCCATTCAATATTTATAAAACCACTATACCCCATTCAATATGTCAAGGTCACACCAAGAAATAGAAGGTATAGTTTGAATTGCATTCCTTTACCTAGAGATCTCGAAGAGGTCTCATAGTCCAAATTGGTACTTGTCTCATTTTTCCTATGACTACATATCGAGGGTCTATGCTAAATTTTTTAAAATCCCAATGCCATCAGGTCCCATTTCACCTTAATAAACCCACTCTTCAAATGAATTTTCATATAGGTTTGTGTGTGTGTTCTTAGGCTCTATAAACCTAAATAGTATTATCAACATATGTATCACTTTTGTTAATACCAAGGGATATTTGGAGGTTATAACAACATTATGATATCATTATCATGATTGGATTATTGCCCTTAGACTACTTTGTCTTCAAACCAAATAAGCACTTCTCACTCTAGGCAATCATGTAGGTTTCATTGACTATGTATACAAGGTTCAAGTGAGTCTTGTTTGGTCATCTCATTCTCTAATCTTAATTTGAGTCTCTTTGACCTCATATGAATATTTATACCTTAATATTTCTATCTGAGATATGATCTGACTATTTTATTTTGCTTCTTTTCTCATGTTTGAAAACCATTTGAGCTACTTAGACAAACATATAGGTGGTTATTTTTGGGGTTTTGACTATTTTTGTAGTTTATAAGATTTAAACAAATCACTAATATAGTTTAATGATATTAATCATATTATTAAAGGTTTAAAACCTTACACTAGTCCTATATAACTTTCCCAAAACCTTTCATGTTCACTTTTATACACATGTTAGCTTATATCTTTCAAGGCATGGTTGTAGCTGATGATTGATATATATTTGAATATCAGGATTTAAAACCTTGCCTTTATAATTAGTATATTGAGACCTTGATAATTCATGAACTTATTCTCAGTCAAAATTTATTCTCTGTAAGCTATTAACACATTCATCTGCCTTGACCATGTATGTTCTTTGTCATGTCCTGCCTATAGGTGGTGACTGAGTTTTTGGTTGTATTTTGGAGTTTAAAGCCTCCCATATTGAACTAGATCATTATAAATTTAATAGTGATATAAATTCATTGAATGATTTATCATATTTTTCCTAGTTCTCTATAGGATTATTATCACTTTTTTTTTAATTTATCCATACATGACAACAACCTTATCTCTGCCTATAGTGATGAATTGATTGTCTTATGCATTAGGTCTTGAAAACACTCTTATCGATTGCTATGAAACCGTATACATGTTGACACTCTATATTGAATACATTATTAAGTCTTCAAATTTAATATTTGGTGCATAATTCATCACCATTTTTCATGAAATGTAGACTTACAGGTTTGCAGACTTGTGTGTCTATATTTTTGGTGCTTTAGGATTTGACATGATGCAAGATTGACCTACTATTACTTGAGATCATTATTTAATTGATTTATCACCTTTATTATGAGTTCAATACCCTTGTACAACCATGAACCATTCAAGAAAAGACCTCTTCCATCCATTATATAGGTAACATCAAAACACAGTCTTTAAACATAGAACATGAATGCCATTGGAGGATTGGTATGGAATAGTCATCCAAGTATAAATATTTTAATGGTATGATAATATATGTAAAAAAAATATACCATCATATATATGCATTGGAAACTATCAAAATATCCAAAACTTCAAAGGCAAACTTGTGACATGTTTGATAGAGGCTCTTCTTAAAACCGTATTAGCTCACACATGTGAATTTTGTGAAAAAAGTGTGGAATTTATCTGAGTTCCTATAAATATCCCATATAACACCCATGATTCTTTAATGATCTTTAGAATACATGAAAATGGTGAAAAACATAAGCTTATGGGGTTGACTAGCTATTATTGTCTGGTTATATTGTTAGCAGTGGTTCATACAAACAATCCTTTCCAATCCTAAAATATTTTCATGGATAGAATACCATGAGGGGTACCTCCTATTCCTAGGATCATTTGGCCCAAATATTTCATACGTTCATGAAATAAGCATAAGTTTCTAGACTTCTTGGGCTTGTGAAGAGCTTGACTGAATGTCTGATTATGTCTCTTCATTGGTTAAACTTAAAACAAATATTCAAGTTCATTTACAATGTTTAGAAGCTGAATTGACACTATACCATACATTTCACCTGAAGATGGATACTCTTGGTCCTATAAGTGACTTAAAACATCTCCTTTTTGTATGATTTTTCATCTTTAAGTGTTGGTCTACAAGTTTCTTATAACCCTAACTATTATTTGAACATTTTATGATGTCATTCATGTTATAAAATTTATTTAAATATTCATCCTTTAGAGTAGTATGCAAAATTCCTCAATTTTGGCCTAAAATGTGACTTACGACCTTGGGGTGTATGACAAACATTATAGAACGTTAGTTCATGAAACTATAACCTTGAATACATGACAAAAATCATATAATGAATCATCAAAATATTAAAACCTTGACTATACATGCTAACCACATTGACTCATGAATGACCTTTAAGACTAAATAACTACATAAGAGGCTAAACCTTAAAAAATGTTAATCAAGGACTTAAATGACCATTATAAGACCACTAAAAGGCCAACACAATTATCTATAAGATTTGATAACCCTATGAAAATGTTTCAACCTATAAGGGTTGATCATTTTTATCTAGGGGTCAAAATTGGTCAACAGTTTCATTTAAGAATTTATAATAGATGATGCATAGCATGCATTATGTCTTGATTTGACCAATTGGAAACCAATTCACCTATCCAATCATGGAGGAATTAACATGTGTTTCCAGGCTAGATCATCATCTTAAAAATTCCAATTTGTCTAAGTTAAATTTTTTAGCATGTTATATAGTTGGAAGGATATAGAAGAGAAAATTTCCTTTGTGTTTAAAAACATTAGTTGATCTATTTAAATACCTTTTGAAGCAATGTTATCTTTGGATATCAGACTATAAAATTTCCTTTCTAAAATACCCTCAATAAACAAACTGAAGCATTATAAAAATGAAAGAAAACATATATATAAATTTTTTATTTTTGCACTATATGATATCCCATACCATACGTGAATGGAGAGATATGTTAAAGAATGTTTTAAATTTTATTACTGAGAAGTTTATGATGTTGTAAACAACTATTGAGGCTAGACCCCATGGTAGCTGCTACCAAACTTCTTACACATAGGAAAATGATTGAGACATGTAAACAATTTAACATGCTTGCTTCCTCATGGATTTAGTTCATGATTCATGATTGGATTAACTATGTGGAAGACACCAACCAAGTAAGATCACTATTTCCTCGTATCTCTTTTTATATATTATTAATTACTAATATGATTTTATCTAATGAAGCATTATTTATAAGCTGAATTAACAACCACACAAAAAGTTACACAACAATGGCCACTAAATGCCTTCATTTTTTTTGAAACCAAAGAAGTACCTACCAGATTATATGATATAAAAAAGTGGTCACCTTAATAGGAGGACTACCTAATGGTAAGAATACTTTATTCAATTAGAATAGACTAAATTTCAATTTAATCAAAACTTTTTAGGAAGTGGTTAATTGTCTTGTAGAAAAATTTCAAGCTTTTTTATGTTTATCTAAATCATTTATTCTTTATAGTCATTCCAAACAAGTTTATGAAATTTATAGAATGTTTTAAATATAATTTAAATACTAGTAAAAAAGTAATTCTATTTTGCAGTGCGATTTTGCAAAGAGGTAATTGTTTCCCTTTTTTTCAATGCTAAATGAGTAAATATAATTTCTATATAAGTATCAGTGTAATTTATGGAAGAAAGAAAACAACAAAGGTCATAACATTCAAATATGGTAAGTTAAAATTTTGAAAATATGGCTTCTTCATTCACTCTGCAAATGGCATTCCCATCTCTAGAGATGTATGCAATTCTTGGGTGGGAATGTCAGTGTTCCAAGTTTTATTCATCAAACAACACAACTCCATGTCTGACATGCTCAAGATAATTAATTTACTTATAAATCTAGTATCCTCCTTTGGGATAATGCCTTTATTTTTGAGTTTAAGGTGTTAGGGGAAGGGGACTAATATTTGAGGACCTAATAATTGATTCTAGTTGTGATCCCTTTCCCTATTTGTTATGGTACTAAAGTTTATATAATTTTCTTAAAATCTATCTAAACATTTTATTATTATTTAAATAAATAATATTAAAAATATAATTTTTATATAAAACTAGATGTATATATTCATCTTCATATTAAAAAAAATGAATATCACATTTATACAAATGATTATCATATTTAAAAATGAATACACTTTTGAAAAATTACATCTTTTCTAATTAATAAAGGAAGAGATGGCACACATTTTGGCATCCAGTGAGTGCACTACCTTGGTTGGGAATGATGTTTTGGCTTGGGAAAGTAGTGATTTGTCTAGAAAGTTTTATGTTTATACAAGTTATGTTGAGCTAGTGAGACATACTTTTGGGGATGGGCATGTCTCTTGGTGGAAGCAAGTTTGGTACAATTTCTCATGGCCCAAGTGCAATTTTTTCATGTGGTTGGTGGTCCACAACCGGTGTATTACTTGGGATAATTTATTCAAACATGGTTTCCAAGGCCCCTCGATGTGTGTGTTGTGTCAGGATAGTGAAGAGAGTGTCTCTCATCTCTTTTTCCAGTATTCTTTCACTAAACATATTTGTTACTTTTGGTGGGATGTGTGGAATCAAGCTTGTTGGCATGTCTCTTCTTTAGCTGAGTCTTTTGTTCGATGAGGCAAGGCCCCTATAAAAAGAATTCTTCTCTTCATGTTGGTTGGAATCTTGGCCCTTATTTTATTATTTGGAATACCTGGTCAAAGAAGAATCATTAGATATTTCAAGATGTGATGTTGGGGACCCACCACTTGTGGTAGAAAATTCTCTACTCTTTGGGAGAAATTATCTTGACAAAATGTGACTTGATGGAGGCTATGGATCTTGGTGATGTTATTTGATACAATCATCTCTATCTTCCTCCTCCAAATGAACAACTCATGATAAATAGATTCAGACATCCTATTCGAAAGATAAATAGGGTGGGGAGGTGGAGTCCTCCACTAAAATTCATTATGAAAATAAACACGAATGGATCTTCTTGGGGAAACATCGGTCCTGCTGCAATTGGTGGAGTTGGTAGAGATAACTTGGGGATAGTTCAATTTATTTTTTCTATTTATAAAGGTCATTATACTAATAATTTGATGGAGGATCTTGCTATTTTATATGTTTTGGAGTGTGCCTATGCTCTTGAATGGTATAGGCTCATTTGTGAATCTGATTCATAGGTGGTGGTGCATTTTTTGACCTGGTAACATTCTGAGGCTATTAGTTGGTAGTTAGTCTTGTTGCTAACTAGATTCTTAGTTTGTGTACTTTTTTGGATTTTGTTATTTTCACTCATATCCCTAGGGAGTGGAATGGTGTTACAAATTGTCTAGCCAAATGATCTTCTGATAAAATTCAAAACTAGAATATTGTGGATAAGGGTCAATTACCTTTGGGTTTGTCTCAATAGTTAGATCACTTAGTGGATCTTGATAGGGTTGTTTGCTTCCCTTGCTTTGTATTGATTCTTGTTTGAATAAATTTTAACCCCTCTTTTATTTAAAAAAAGGTTGCCAATAATATTTAGATGTCAACTTTAGGTTTCAAAATTTCCCTCCAAATTATTCAAGTTTCAATATTTTAACTCTAATTTTTAAAAATTTATTTTTTTGGCTCTAAAATATTCAAATTTCAACCTTTTTTATCCAAAAAAAATTTGTCACTCCCATTTTCATCTTCACTACTCAACAAAAAAATTATTTGCATTGGGGTTTAAGCATTTTGTTCGATTTAACCATGCAAGAAGTAGGTTAAAGTCCAAAGAGGCTTTATATGTAGGGGTTATTCAACACTATTGTTAAACTCAAGGAGGGCTATACTATAGGATTAATTAGTTAATACTTTGACTTCATTTTATGTTATAGTTTTGAATTAATGAATCTCTCTAAAAACCTAGACCACTGGGAATAACTGAATGAGTTATCCCTGCACACTTATGTCTATATATGTTATTATTATTTATATAAATATTTGTATTATTTGTGTTAGGGGTGAAAAAGTAAGATTTTCCTTAGTTTTTATTTTCTTTGGGTGTTTTAAGAAATTTGAGGTATGAGAGTAGTGTGTGATGATACCATTTTTTTTCACGTAGCATGTTGTAAGAAAATTATTAGAAAAATAACAAACACGAACAAATTTTTTTTCCAGTAAATAACTGTGAAAGTATTGGATCACTAAACTTAAATGAAATTTTGTCTATTTTCTGGGTAGACCTCAAGTACAATAAAATCTAGGCCTATAATTCCTATAATATTTCACATCTTATTGCATCTTATAGTGACGGTAACACAGTGTTTAATATTCAACACATTGGTCCCTTCATTTTCATCATAAGAGCTCCTGGTCACTATACTCAAGGCTATAAATTTATTATTGTTGTACTGGGTCCACCCTTTTCTAATAACGTGGTTTCACCATCTCCGTATCATATCATTATGAATGACACAAATGCTAATGTCAAGTAAATTTATAAGTGGATTTTGTTGAAAAAGTTTCTCATAAAAATATGGTAAACCCCTCAATGTCTACCTTCATCAAAAAAAAAATATTTGTTAAAAGTTTTTGGATGGAATGTGTATATGCTCTTTGTATTATGGATTTATTATTTCTCTAAAGACCATAGATGAGCTTGTTTAGATTCAAATATTTGCACCATTGAATGGTTAGGTCTTCTCATTATTTTAAGATGTGTTCACAAGTTTTGAATGCTAAAGATGTGCCAAGTGGATCAAATTTATTCTTTAATGTCCTTGATCAATTGTTATGTGAAGATACTTTTCTCAATCTTTGCTAGGTATGTAATCTAGCACCATTTCCATCCTCGTAATCCTATAGTTTAATATTTGAAGGAGGGAAATTGCCAGTCTAATTTTCTCATCTATATATAAAAATATGAATGTGAAGAACATTTAATGGATTAGAACATAAATACTTGGGGGACAAGAGATGCTTAGATTTTTCCACAATGTAATTGTATAATTTTAGTTCTTGACAAGAAATCAATTAATTGAAGTAAATTTTTAAAAGTTATTTAAAATGATAGGATTAACTTGTCTAGATGTAAGATTTATATTTTTTTAAGAGTCCATTGATGTAAGTGCAACACTCAATATATGTTTGTTGAAATACTTGTCCTATCATGTAGTTTCAGTGGCCATAAAACATCAAATGAATTTGTGTTATATATGAAAGAGAATCCAAAAATAAATTCAATCAGGGATGCTTTCATTTTTTAGATATTTTTAGCTATGAAAACCTACATGGGTATCATTGGTCATTGTACCATAAGATATAACCACTACATACAAATTTGTCTATAAAACATGGCTCATGTTAGAGTTGGTAAATGATTTACTGAGTAGTAGTAATTTGTTTCCACCATAAATTTTCTACTTCAATCCATTCTAGTTGTAAGATTGCTATCACACGTCAATATTACATTAAAAAAATACCTTATTTTATAATATTAAAAGTGCATTGGCTAAAAAATTCTATTTTCCTTTATTATAGATGATCTAGAAGTTTAAAGTCATAATCTAGAGTAATGTGTTGTCCAAAAGTTTCCCAATATCTTATTTTGAGGTGACACTAGTCTGATTTCAAGATGTTTCAATGAAATTATTTAGGGTATGAAACCCTTAAAAGTTTTAGAAAATCTCATTTTAGGATCTGATTGTATTCAAAACTCAAGTGGTATATTATTTCATATATTATTTCATTTATGTTACTACTATATTCTCTCATCTTGAAAAACGGGTATTGTGTATTTTGGTACACCTTGGATTTTTAAATGATACTTTAATAGGGAATAAATTTATGGCATTGGTAATAGGGGAGGCCTAATCTTTGGTACTTTATATTTTGCTACACATTGGATGTTTAGTTGGTAATTTAATACGGAATCAGTTTCTACCATTGGTAAGACGGGAAGCCTAATCTAAAAAGATACAAGTAACTTATAGGTATTTCTAGTTTGTGTGAAAAGAATATTATATTTTAGTATGGCATGTATATTCAATTCTAGTTTCTATTAGGAATAGAAAAGGCATTTTGAGATGAGGATTTATTTTTGCAAGATATATGATGTAACTGATATGTTGAATTAGCAATGTAGGAAATTGATAGTTGTAGGAGAGAACCCTTCATTTCATACAAAAGCTTTGCATGTGAATGAAAAAATGAACAAAAGAAACAATGCCCTGGTAGAAATGCAATGATGTTTTTTATAATCTTGTTTTATTTTTGTAAAGTCTTTTTGTTGATTTACAACATTATTAGAAATAAATGCATTAGATGTCCAAGCAAAGTTGCATTGACGCAACCTCAATTCAATGACACTTACTTTACTTGATACAATAATATCTAAATTGGGATCTACAAGGTAGTAGGAATTGCTCAAGGATATCATATAATAGAGGAGGAAGAAGGGACATGCATACACACATAGCCTGTTCACTCATATCATTGAAATATATGTAGAATGTGGATTTCCAAATCAAGCTCTTAACATATTTCACTATGTTTTGGATTTTTTGTTGCAATCCATTGGAAAATAAATTGAAGTTATTTCTAATGTTGTTGTTCAACACAAGCACCTTTAAGGGTAAATTTGAAGAGGCTGGTGAAGTTCTCGGCATAATAAAAAAGAAATCTTTTTCTCCCATTGAGAGCACATAGAATGCTCTTATCATAATGATATTCGATGTTAGTCAAATAAAAGCCATGAGACTTGTGGATCAACTATCTAATTAAAAGTGATGTTTCCATTTGGTTATCATTAAAGTTAGTGTAATTCATTGGTTAAATAGGGGAATTACTAAGTAATGTTATTTTAAGTACAAGGATATTGAGCTACCAATGAATAAATTTACCAATATATTATTTTGAGGTAATTCTAGTTTTAGTGTAAGGAGACATGACATAGGTTGTCTAAAATACATTGGATTCACAAACCATATGTAGTATAGGATAATTTTTTGAGATTCATATATCTCTAATAAATTTTGATTTATAAATATTTTATTGTTTCCTCTTTAAAACATAACTTCATCTTCTCCACTTAAGATGCAACATCAAAACTCTATTGGATTTATATAATTTTAGTGATTGTGGCTTTGAATTTATTTGATGTAATATGAAACGACATGGGAATGCTTTTTTAATTTAGTTTTATATTTGTCCCGTTAGTGTTTATTAATGATCACTTTTGTTTTCTATTGTGTCCTTAGTGTTTATTAATGGTAAATTTTTATTTCTAGTATGTCCTTACTTGGTCAAATATTCATATCTTAATAAATACAATAAGTATAAATGTATTCAACTATTTGTCCTAAAATGGGCCTTTTATTTTGTATTGATGATATTTTATTTTGTATTAATGATATGTAAATTTTTGTATTATGTTCTTTACGTACATATTTCCATATTAGATTTACAAATAATGAATGCCATTACTAAAATAATGTGTTAGTTTGAAAATTATTATTAGTCAAATTCATAAAATTAAATGTTCCCTTTGGTCCAAACCATTGGTCACACCAAAAATATGGAGAAAAAAATGACATGATGTCAAACATCATCATATGATGTATGAGAATGTTAAATTTTCTTCCATATGACATTTTTGAACTTAAAACATGTTAAACTATTTAACTAATTTTTTTCAGAACATGAGGTGACATAATCTGAAAGATAGATGAACCTAAAATTAGGGTTTCTAACTACTAGTCCCCTTCCCATAATATATTAATATAGGTAACACAAATTGGATATGGTTAGTACCTTTAATGTGCTCACTTTGGAAATTGATAGGCTATAGGTTTTTATCTTTTAAATTGTATGGTGACTGATAAAATTTGTATCAGGTCATAAATAATTATATGTTTAAAAAATAGTAGACCATACAATTTATTTAATATATTCATTTGAATATATAAAAATAGATGTCAAAATTTATAAGAAATTAAATATTGGGAAGAAATTTTGAATGATAAATATTATATTTGACTTTTTTAGAAAAAATTAGTTGTTAACAAATTTTAAATTGGAAAGAAAGGTTAAATTATCAGTTGAGAATTTTCATTATGTAATGGAGAAACTATGATTTTATTGCATAATTATTATCTACATTTTAATCTACCTCTTATGTTCATTGTGAGAACAAAAAGAGTTCAGTTGAAAATCCCCACCCACTTTAAATAATGTTTAAAATAAACAATTGAAAATATATATATGTAAATATGCTATTTTATCCTATCCAACAAGAAACTAAGGAAATTTGCCACAAAATGTTATCATGAGGTAAAGATTCTCCTCTTCAAGTTGTTATTTCTTAGCCTAATTTTTAATCTACTTGTCAATTGATCAAATAATTATACCTCATAAGCAACTTTGTTGGCTGCATTCTTTCTGAAAGCATGCTAAAATACTAGGTTCAATCCACTTAGGTGACCCATGACATTAATCTCGAAAGCATCTAGAAAATTACTAAAGGATTTTTATATTTAAATTTGTTGAACCCACTCATGGAGGTGTCATATTATATAATTTAGCCACCTGGTATGTTTGAAACTCACTCCTAGTGTTATCCCCTTAGAATAAAGACTTTGTTGTCTCTGAACAAGCTATTATTAAAAAACCTATCTAGGTTGAATTGTTAGGTTTACCCCTACCTTGATGTCTATTATTAGACCAAATATATGGCTTTATAGGCCAAACTATCACTAATGAATCCAAAATATTCTACTCATCCTGACGACAAAGGAGGGTATGTGAGGAAGTTGATATTTATAAAGACCTTAAGGACTCTTTCAAAATACAAGTTGGTGATTCCTGGTACTCTCAAATAATATTTAATATAAACATGCCTAACACATATTTCTATTGCCAATCCACAAACCACAATATTAAGGACTACCCATTGTACCCACCCCATAAAAAGACCCCTACAAAGATGGCGACTGCATCTCCTAAGAATACCCAAGAAGATGGATGGTAAAATTTTGGGGGGAAGAAGAACAATCATTAAAAAAGACCAACTCAGATAAGTAATTAAAATATTAGCAAGACTTCCTCTAGTTCCATGCCTCATGTACTTAAACTCTCAGTTTTATTGAATAAACAAGTTCCTCATAGCACAATCCCCATCAAGAAACTAATGGCTATAAAAGTAGAATCATCTAATCCTTGTTTTCAAATCATACCCATAAAGATGAATGTTTTTCTAGTTCTTAAGTTTCATCAGACATCTTTACAATTAGTCTGGTTTTTCTATCACACTTAAATTGAACTAGCACTGGTAAGTGCTCATAGAGCCCCTCCTAAAACTTTTCGATTTGATCTCAAATTCACATTCATCAATATGTTTCTAAGGATTCAGAGTATGCAATATCATGTGTTTAACATTGATAATTTATTATTTCTAACTCATATAATTTACTAAAGAATATATATGAATCCATTGAATGGATAGATGTAGAGGATATGTTTGTTGATGCCCATAATCTATGAATTGTTTCTCAAGGAATGTTTTGGGTCTGATAGACTCATTATGTGGTTCAATATTTTAGAAATAAGTTTATCTATTTGGATATTCTTGACCTTCAAGAAGTAATAGAAATGGGATTCCTTATCATGAATGTTGCCAATGTTATCTAATTTGTTAATTTAGTGCTTTCTAATGAACATGAGGTGGGCCATGGTGGTGTTATGACATTTATTGCACCCAAATGGTAGCCTCATTTTATGACTTCTGGAAAGGAACCTTCTCAACATGTCATACATGCCCTCTTTAATATTGAGAATTATATTTTTAGAATTATTAACGTTTATGTTTAGAATGACGATCATGAGAGTACAACCAACAATGACTTTGGTGGTCATCGATCACAAACACATATGCAAATCCTATGACCTAAGTGTCTTAGATTCATGTACTTAGATTCTATCATAGAGGTACCCACACCATGTAATACCTTTTATTCAAAGAAACTTAGTTTCATTTCCCTTAGAATGCCTTCGAAGCTAAGTATAAACTTTATCTAGCTGATAGAGAATCTTATGATGAGATTGTGGAAATAATGATAATGAAGTTAACTTACAAGATCTTTGTCACCTCTACTATCCCTTGGTGAAAGTATTGGAAATGGTAAAAAGAGACTCATTTCTAAAATTATACTACCCAAAAAAGATATGAATGGCTCTATCCATATATGGATATGGTGGATAAGCTCAACCAGGGGTGGGATATACATTCCTCCACTTCTCTCTAGGAGAAATGATTTTGCACTATCTGATATGCTAGTATTGAGCCCAAAATTTCTCACTTCAATTGGTGTTTTCTTTATCAAGGATTACCTATGGGTAGAAGGATAGTCCAATTCAGGATTTTTCTTCCCAAACTTCCCTTATGTGGCCATATGTAAACCATATTTCACCCTTTATGGCACTGCAGAAAGTCCCAACATACCTGGTTATGGATTCATTTTTTTCAACCACTTCATTCCATTCCCTTCAACTAGTGACATATTATCTTTGGGGATAATCTGAGTCTACATCCTTAGTTCATCTAAATTTGGAATGCTTTTAGAATGGAAATTTTATTTTAGCTCTAGAAATAATGTAATTCTATGATATTTTCTACTAATTTAGTTGACTCTCTATTTTTGACTTATGATAAAGCTATAATTGATTCTAGTGTTATTCTGTAGATTCAAGTGGAAATAAATAAAATTGATATAAAATTTGATTACCTATAGTGGATCCTCCATTACTTGAGTGACGTGACTTGAACCATTACTCACATGACAAATTCACTACCTAGGGACACCCCTCCTCATGGAAAGGATGGTCCTCGAATGGGTGGATCTCACCACAATTAACCGCACCATCATTCTCAGTATTTTTATGCCTCATAGTAGCATTAATCTCCCCATCACATTCAATAGGGTGGTTGGGGTTCCCCTTTGTTTACCGATGTGTTGGATGGGGATCTCCACCTCTATCACCTCAGTATAGTAAATGGTGGGTCTCCTGCCTCCTGTGGCCTAGCCCCAAGATAAGTTGTAATTTGGTGGTTCTTAGGATGGTCCCTTTTATCCTTTCAAAAAAAAATTACTACAACTTAATTTAGTCGTTTCTCCCCTGCATCCTACTAAAGAAAAATATAATCTTGACCAGGTGGAGATTGATGTTGGATGAGACCAAGTGGATAATGGGAAAGATCTTAAAGGATCTAGGTGGGTGGTCCTCCTGACAATGACCCACCCCTAGCTAGTTTATTTACTATTTCTGATTTAGTTTCTCTCTTTTTTGATGCACTAGAGCTTTCTCTAGGCATGGTCTTTGTTTATTTTTTTCCTTGTGCCTTTTCATTCCTAGTTGATGCCTAGTTTGACCTTCATGGCATGCCCTATTCCACCTTTTTTATGTGAATAATATTTTACATATTTTATTTATAATAAAATTTTAAACTTTATTTCATAAAAAAAAGGTTAATTAAATCATGTTGAAAGTGCATTGGTTTAAATAAGTCACGAGTCTCAAACTCGCATCAAGATAAAATTGAAAAACAAGTTTAAAAATTCAATGTAATTCAATATTGTTTCCAAGTAAATTAACTAAATTATTATGAAAATAAGACAAATTAGTTATTTTATTTTTCTCTTGACTATTATAAGCATAGGTGTAATTTTATATGGTAGGTTCCATGTTTAGGGCTAATTTTTATACATATTTATAGTCCTATCAAAATGAAAATATATTATTGTCTTGATCAAAAAATATATATTATGGTCATTCCAAAAAAATTTCCCTAGTTGTTTTGAGCAGTAGTTGCTTCCATATAAAACAAAATCTACCTAGCTAAAATTCCTATGTTTTCTTGTGTCACATAATATACTTGTTTGTGATTATTTTCAAAATTCTCCCTAGAATATATTGTTTAAAGTATTTAACATATTAAAATGATTTATAAAACTATTTTCACAAAATATGAGTTTTCTCAACAATATTCCTTTATGTCTCACTTTCAAATATTATCTTTTATAAAATTAAACATATCATTATAATATTTTATACCATGGACCACTTTTATATATTATTCTGTTTGAATATTAATTTATTTAATAATATCAATTTGTTTACAAGTAGAATAAATTAATTTGATTATGTAATAAGTTTAGGACTATCACCTTGATTTGGATGATAAAGAACTATATCTCCATGCAAGATTCATAACTTATGCAATAATTTAAAAAATATAGACCATTGATTGGAGTGTTGATATCCTCAAAATGGACATTATTCATGATGGCATGTGAGTGAATTGGTAATAGGTCTTATTTTATAAACTTCAACAGTTAACTCTGAAAGTTTGAAACTAAATTAGATTTCTATGCAATGGAAGACAAGATATGGAATTGATTGACAACAAAAATATGTTTGTGTAATATAATATGAATGAAGGACTATGGAAGCTTAAAATTTTTAAATTTATTGGTAATTTACTTATTCATATCATGAGAGAAACTAGTTGATTGTGAGTAGGTATGGGGTTCTAGATTAATCAAATATACATTTGGTCATACTAGGAGTTCTATACTGAGTAGATTTGTTAGGATAGGTAAGCCTTCAAAACATGGAATTTCATTCTCTATGATAGATAAATTTGTAAGCGTATATCAAATACACAATTTGATGATAGAAAACCTCCTTTTGATGGGCAATAACGAAATTCCTACAAAGAACAAAACCCATCAACTATTCAAAGAGTGATATTTTATTAGTTTCTCAATATCAAGCGTCTTGTTATATATAATAATTAATTGATTACCTCCAAGTGAAACCATGATGTGGGCGATTTAAAGGGGAACTATCCAAGTTACATTGGAGGGTGTATCATAGGTTACACTTAAAATATATAACTTTTTTTTAGTTTAATTGTTAACTACATGGTGGTAAACTTGAAAATTAAGAGGTAATATTTAAAATTATAGAATTATGAGTATTATTCAGATTTATATAAATCTAGTTTTCACTGGCATAGAAAAAGGCTAGGGACAAACAAAGATCTGGGTCACCCTTCTAGCAAGTTCCAAGAATCAATAAAGAAATCCACTTTTGAATGTTGGTGTGGGATCTAGCCCTAGTCAAAAAGGGGGTCTGGGTCTCCCCCTTGAGTAGTCTATAAATATAAACTATATAACACATGAAGGAGAATAAAGAACCAACCAAATGGCAAACCAAACTGACCCCCAAAGAGAACCAAGCAAATGGACAACCAATCTACTACCTTATTCAAGAAACATAGACCCTTTGAGGTTCCCAGGGGACCTAAACCACAAAAATAGAAGGGATATGTAGGGCATCCCACCCATAGTCAGTGGGAACTTCAATTGAACTCCACAAGGTTCAATTTTGAAATTAAATCCTCCTTCTTATCCTTAAAATTAGAAAAACACATACCTTCAAACTTCAAAACCTTATTTCTTGGGGTAAACTGATTGTATACCTTACCAACATCTTATTTATTAAGCCATCATTTCCTTTTATTTATAAGCATTGTCCAACTTCCCTTAATGGGACATGGTGAAAGTGGGATAACAAGGTCATCACCAACAGAGTCAAGACTTCAATCACAAGAATTATTTTTGGAGATCTAAACCTCCTTATCTTGCTCACTCTCCTTTTATCAACTTTGAATCTTCAAGGGGGATTTAATCAACTAGGGGGATTAAAGTATAATTCATTTGTGGGATTACATTTTCATCCATAAAAACTAGTTCATCCTTTTCCATGGTAATACTACAAGGAAGAACATCCTTCAACCAATTTTTTGTCTTCTTCAACTTATTTTTAACATTATGGTAATCCTTTGAGAGATGAGTGATCTCAATAAAATCTTGACAATGAAAAGGGATACCTTCAAAGTTAAAAATTTGAAACCAAGAATGATCCTCAATTTTAAGTTCAATTTTATCATGGGCCCTTGGAGGTGTTGAGGAGAACAATTAATCCTAAATACGTAGTGTGGGAGGAAAGATTAGTTTTAGAATCAACAAGGTGGAACTCTCCAATGAGATTCCCAATGGCTTTGAAGTAGGGGTGACCCAAAACTGAAGGGGTATTGTCTAAGACATACCGAAGTGGTTCCAATATTAAAGGGCCTAGAAAGTGGGTCAAACAAAGGGAACCAAGGATTCATCATCAAAGGGTGAATATCAAAGCTCCACGAAACCTATTGAATATGTGCCTTATCTTCAAAGTAGTCAAAATCAATAATATTTTTTTTTTCCATGGATAGATTTATAGATTACCTCTCATTTGGGGGAGCCAGTTCAGATGAATCTATGCATGGAGTGAATATATTTTAATCCAAAAGTATCAGTATTATTACCTTTACTATACATGACATATTTTCATATATAGACATTAGATTAGCTATATTACATATTGGTATAAATCAATCTTTTTTATGATTGATTTAAACATCATAGATATGTGTTTGTATTTTTATTGCTAGTTCTACTTTGAAATCTTGAAAGACAATATCAAATTTTGTTTTATTTAGATATTTTAGAGAGGATTTAATCTTTAAACATGATACTTGTGTAAGACTATTTTTCACAATTCTATTTATAATAGAACCTAACATTACAGAGTAACATGTTTAAAATTTTATTACTAATTTTAAATATATATTTTGATGATCTTTCATAATTTTTATTATTATTATTTTCTAAAGATCTAGGATAATGGCCATTAGGCATGTGCTAAATGACACTAATAGCAAAATCTTATAGGATTTTGGACTGGTCAATTTACTTTTCCCATTTTTACCACTAGAGATGTGTCCTTTAGTAGATCATTTAATTAATAGAAATCGTAGGGCCCATACAAACACCAATATATATGTAAATATTAGACATGTGAAGCCTATTGAAATTGAAATCCTTCTACATAAATTACATATGAGTGGAACACAAAAATGTAAGAATACACCCCACTTGCAACATAGAATAGTAGGTCACTACATGACATATTCAAAGCTAGTAGTGACCCTATTGTGCTTTCTAGGTAGAAGTGTTTTTTTCCTATGATGGGAGACATGATAATATGTAGGAAATGACTTCTTTTTGTTAGGATTTAATCCATAATGCAATAATGATTCAGAAGTGTAGAAGCACAATAGAAATAAATTTGGAAGTCAATCAATCAACTTATGTTTATTCATTGTAATGTTTTACATATATAATATCCTCCTATAACCATACACCTAGAAGATAGATAATTTGTTCTAACAATGTACTATTTTACACTCTTCTAGAATCTCTCAACTTTTCTAATATATCACTCCCTATACAACCTACTTGAGATAATATCTCACTTACAATATTTTTTAATTCTCCACATATTAATAAAATGTTCACATTAAATTATTCTATCATTCCCTCCCCTAATGTGAACTTAGGGATGTCAATTACAACCGATAATGCATCCAAATATATTTAATTGGAGAGTTTATTACAATGCCGAGAACTTTTATTTTTATTTTTATTTTTTAAAATGCCTTTATAGACTTTTTTGAAAAATTTGAAAAGTGAATTTGACTCTTAACAAGATGACACACCTTATAAAAATGACTCTAAACCATAGATACGACACTTAAAGACAAAACATATTTTGACAATAATACTAAAAAAATAACATAAAAAAATTATATGACGATAACAAATATAAAAAATAACAATAATCCTAAAACCTGACACTTTTGATTTTTTATTAATAAAATCAATAAAATTATATAACTAAAATTAAAAAATAAACAATATTAAAACCAAAAAAAAAAAAGCAAATTATAATATTATAAACAAATAACTACATGCCAAAATCCATGGATTTAATAATCCTTGAAAACAAAACTAAAAAATATCGAAAAAAAAATTTAAAAAAAAAAAAAATAATCACGATTACTTAAAATCTAAAGAAAATTTAAATAAAATACTATAAAATACAAAACTTAAAGAAAACTAAACATAAAAAGCAAATAATAAAAAACTTTTCCACCGCCATTTTCTAAGGCCGCCATTGAGGATGAGTGGCGGTGATCTGAAATATAAAGCCGTGGAGTTTGGAGGAAACGTGATGTTGATAAATAGTTCACCAGATCTAACGTCACAGTGTGCCGAGGATAGCAGCAATGTGGATCTTCTTATTTCTTCCACGGAGTACAAAGTGAGATTTCCAGGTACGGCAGCAGCAGTTTGTAGTGGAGGAGCTTGGTTAGATGGATGGAGGACGTCACGCCATAAAAACAGTGCTTAAATACCTCTTTTTCTACTATGAACTGCGCTTTGAATATACAGAATTCTTCCAAACAATTTCTGCGTTTGCTTCCCTTCTGAAATAGCTTTCCAGAAAAATTTAAATCATCCAATTTTGTTGAGAAACGAAAAATATATGATGATTTCTATAAGCTGTAACAAACTATCTGTTTTTTTTTTTTAAAAAAAAAAAATACTATATATTTTTATTATTATCATTTTAATACAGAGACATTTTTTCTATTTTCCAAGTCTTGGAAGCAAACTGCTCGAAAAATAAACACACAAAAAAATGCTCTGTATATATATTTTTATTATTATTTTATGATATGCAAACTGTGGACAGGAAGGTTGAGAAAAAACTGTGGACAGAGGTGAACAGGGTGGAAGAGAGAGAAATATGAATGATGAGTACCAAGATCTTTCACGTGGTCTACAATGTAGGTAATTGGTAAGATGCAACCAAAGTTGAACAAACACAGTGATGGCATTTGCTTATGGTCTTCATAGCATAGTCATACTGTCGTGTGGCAAAACAATGAGTGGACAAAGCACTATACTCAGAGAGGCCAGACATTTGCTCTGATACCACTGTTAGGATTCAATCCATAATGCAGCAATGTGTAGAAGCACAAAAGAAATAAATTTGAAAGTCAATCAATCAACCTAATTTTATTCATTGTAATGTTTTACATATATAACATCCTCCTATAACTATACACTTAGAAGATAGGAAAATTGTTCTAACTTATTATTTTACACTCTTCCTAAAATCTCTCAACTCTCCTAATATCTCTCTCCATATACAATCTATGTGAGATAATATCTCACTTAAAATATTTTTATTAATCATCCACATATTAATAAAATGTTCACATTAAATTATGTTGTCACGATCTAGCAAAAACATCTCATTTTAAAAAAATACATAAAGAACATCATGAATGATCAAATGTTGAAGTATATGAATAAAAATTCATTGCCAACGTGTACAACAATGTTTAAGACATATTTCCATTAAACAACTTCAAAAGGAGATAAAGAAAATTGATTACTACATTTCCAAATGGTAATTATGTTTAAACCCATTGGAATATTGAGATGAAGTATGTAACGTAAATTTAGCATGAAAAACTTATATGGTAATGGTACAAACATAATTACGAATTTAGTAAATCTATCCTTATAGTCAAAATTTTGTTCATAGTTATGTGCATGTTTTTTTCGGTTACGAATGACATAGAAGTAGAAAAGGGTTTAATGCTTGTATATCAATGAATTAGGGAAGGGTATATTATGACTAATGACAAATGACTACGTAAACATAAAAATATTATAATTTATAGTCATAATTTCATCCATATGTAGTTGTTATTAGTATGTTGTAATGAAAAGACAATCATGAAAGCAAAGTTGTAATGAAAACACAATCATTTAAGGTGCAATGGTCTATTATTGTCAACTTTGTTACATTTGGAAAAGGACCGAATGAAGAACAATTAGTATGTATAATTATTTGTTTCTATATACCTTATTGGAATCTTTATAATTACATGCTTCTTGCTTGCTTGTTAAATACCCTTCACATTATTTGTAATGGTCTATTATTATCTATCTCACTACAATTCCAAAAGGAGGTAGTGAACCATCAGTCTTTATAATGGTCTAGTTTTTTTGATGCAATGTTATAAATTTTGACAACACATTGATGTAGAAGAACCTATACACTCAATCATTCCACAATATCTTTAAACTTGCACAGCGAAATTTTTTATACCTAATGTTGATGTACTAGGCCTAATGAAAACATAAATCTATATGAAACATAAACTTGTTTAAACTCTCCAAATGGAACTTATTATTCACATGATTTAGACTTGAAAATAATGCTTTCAGTAAATTTGACTTGACAACATTGACGAAAAACTCATTACAAAAAAATAACTTCTTTACTTCACTCTGAATTTGAATCACCACAATTCTACATAACATTTGAATCTATAAACATGCATGTGTAAATAATATAAGTGCATACAAAATCATCTACTTATTTGTGATAAATATGCTAACATGATCATTATACTTAGGGAGAAGGCTTTGTTCAATTCCTCATTCCAAATGCTGAGAAATACACAAGTTTGCTTATGAGGATTACAACTTCTTACACATATCTTCGCTCTCTTTGATTTTCTTAAGACCTATAAAAATCAACTGAACTTCAAAACTTTATCAATTATACATTTTACATAAATAAGTCCCTATTATGTAAAACTACTTCATGTGGACCTAAAAGACATAAATTTCTCTTCCAATAACATTAAAAAAGCATATTGAATCTTCACTCCTATGTTAGATTTATAGGATTCCTTAGATCATATTTAGTTGATTTGAACCTAATTATCTCCTTAAATTTATCCTCCTTCATTCTATCTTGATGATTCATATCATGATCCTCTCTAACTTCATAGATTTATCCCAAATGAATAGGATTTTAATCTTCTCAAATGTTAGAATCTTCCTCAAATCACATGTTTTCAAATATTATTCCCTATATAGTGTTTATTCATCATATTGACTCATCATCCCATTTTTTATACCTCTTGATGGATAATTAAGACAAATTTACAATGAATTAAGCTTCTCAAACATGAAAAACATCGTATAATAAACTTTTACAAGATCTTAGCACTTAAATATGACCAATGAACCATTTTACAAGTTTATTAGAATATCAACATGACATTTAAGACATACCGAGTTACAATATATACAATAATTGATTTCTCTTGTGATCATGCACCTGCATTAGGTGACTAAAACCATACAACTTTGACCAAGATACCTTTAGGGATGATATAAATTTTAATATACATTTTTGGAGGGAAAATGGATTATAAAATATACAAGGCCAAGATTTGATCTGAAGCAATGTTTTATGATTCTCCTTCATCAGTTTTGCACCTTATTGTTATCTATATACTGCTATGCATTTTGATTGTCTATATAATACAATTTACATTTGTGTAATGGTATATTATTGTCTATTTTACTACAAAAAGGATAGGAAGTAATGAACCTGCATTTCATTATATAACATGATTGTGTTTGTTTAATAATAGATACAAATAAAGTAAATGTAAAGGAACCAATGCAGTTTTCAATAGAAAATTAATTGATATTCTCTGTGGAGATTGTGATCCCAACAATTAGACTTCAAGTGACAACCATTAATAAAACTAGTTGTTTATTAATTATTTTAGTGTCATGTAATTACTAAATTTCCATGCCTTTGATTTTGTGTAGCTTCCAGGAATCCCAATCCTACTTTCCCAAGTAATGTTTTAGACAAATCTAAAAGTATTGAACAAATGAATGCAAAGGTGGATGATGACATTCGAGAATGCGAAGTAAAGCATTTGAAGACTAGGTTAGATGTATGGCATCAATTGGAAGAGGTTAGAAAATAAAGGGAGGACAACTTGGAGGAAACCATTCAAGGAATGAATACCAACATATCATCTCTAACAAATGAGAACAACAAGCTAAATCTTTGTATTGAACATGTAGGAAAATAAAAACTATAGGATCAAGATTTGGATTGAAGACCAAATTGAATAATTTAGAGTGTATGAAGTTGTTTCAAGTGATATAGATATTGCTTTGGAAGTAGATAATTATAGAAATGCAACACATAAGAAACTATATGAGGAAGAGATCAAAGTGTAGACAAACTTTGAAGTCCATCTTATGAGTTTTCTAACATCAACTCCTACCCCATCCATGCTTCCAAACTCCAATGCCAATAAAAATCAACATAATTAGTGTGTTTCTTTACAATGCTTCATTTCATTATTGTCAATAACTTTTACTTGTATATGGCTCATTTAATTGTAGTTTTCAACTTTGTATTTATTCAAGGTTCTGAGATTTGAGAGTGATCTACAAGGCTATACATTTGAGTCATGATTTAAAAGGTTTATGTTTTGATTGAAACCATTTTTCTATTTTATGTATTTATAGTTATGTAATTTTATTTCCAATAAGCATTTTAATTTTTTAAATTTAATTTTTATTTGTAATAGTAAATGAGATATGTTGAAATTTTTGTTGTCCATTACCCAAAATTATGTTGAATTAGAATATTTAAATTCATATGTAATTTTTTTCAAGATTAATATTTTAATATAATTCATTATATACTTATAACTTTTCTCTCATAAGTGTGGTGTATGAGTCACAATTCATTATTAGTATTTATTTTTTTTGGAAAATAATAAAAGAAATTCGGTCCTTATTTTGTCATATAAAAATATTTAGGAAGTGGATGAAACAAAAAAAATTCGAAGAGAATAAAATTAGACATGTATAAACTTTGAAAGAGTGAAATAGCCATAAAGCCAATAAGCCAACAATTAAAGAGAGGACTAAAAAATTAAATCCTAGAATATTCATAAATAATACCACTAATCAATAATAGAAACCTCATATCAATCAATTAAAGAGAGTAAAAAGGAAACACCTATATGGAACATCTATAATAAAGTATGAAAAAATCAACTACTAAAATGCTTGGAATCCATCAATCATACCAATCTCCATAAACTCATAACGGAGAAGAAAATGTTGCAATACCTTTGGAAAATAGGAACCACAAATCCAACGAGGATTGTCAATACTATGGGCAAAAAAATTCAATCCAAGGCCTCACAAACTCTTAGAGCCAAATAAAACCAATGCTAATATAACCCACTATTAATGTTATTAAGCTTCCTTAAAATTTATCAAGAAGTTAGATAACATTTTTTAAATCTATGAAGTCAAATAACCTCTCATTTTAAATTATTTTTCATCATTAATTTATGTAATAAGATATTTTTGTGATTACTTTTTAGACATGTCATAAGTTTTCCATATTAAGTTTTTTCTTTTTCCATGTGAAGATAAAATGATGAATAAACTAATATAAAAATACACAATATTAGATAATATATAATTTTTCTCTTATAAATAATAATGGGAAATAAATCATTGTAATAACCTCTCTTTAACGTTATAATAATATATTTTTAATTTTTTTTACTTTATTATATGTGTGAGTATATGTAAGTATATCAATAGGTAACAATGTAAGTAAACTCACAATATCATGAGAACCAAAATCATGATTAAAAAAACAATTTTTAAACTATAGGTTATAACATTACCCATATTATATATATAATCACAAAAATGTACATCCATTTTTTTTTAATTTTCTTGAAACAAAACTGCCAATTACAATGATTCAAGATTGTAAAATATATAAATTACACAACAAATATTCAACATCATAATTAATTTGTAAAAGGGGCAACGTAGGGTGGGTAGGGCCATGGGAGCGACAGTTAACACTACCTTATTTTTATGTATAAAAAATGAAATATTATAAATTCAAAATCACATAATATCTAAAGCACAAAAATAACTATTAATTAATATATAAATTAAAAATCACAAAATATCTAAAAACACAACAATAACCATTAATTACTTGTTTAATGAAATATTTAAAGATTGAAAAATAGAGGGATCACTTGTTTATGTATTGTTATGTCTATTGCGTGAAATGTACATCTCAAAATATATGTATATGACATTGAAAATTATAAATAATATGAGATTATTATTAAAATTTTACAAATATGTCTTAAAAGTTATTTATCAAAATAAAAATACAAATTTCATTCCCCTATAAGATTAGATAAATTTAAAGTGAAAAAAACAATGTAAGATGATTTCTATAATTTAATTAATATTTAATATTATTTTATTTAATATTTAATATTATTTTATTTTTTATATTTTATTTTAATTTTGGTTGTCAAAATACGTGATAGAGTTGAGTTTAATTCATAGATTTTTGTACCCTAGGACAAATCATCTTTATTTTCTCTAATAATGATAGGTTAAAAAATTCCTTGTTCCTCTCAACCTAGTTCTCGATCCTTATAATTCATATTTTCAAACATTCTATTTACCTTTGGATATTATTTGTTTTGAACACAAAAGGATAGAGCTTCATGAATAGTCCTTGAGTCATTAATATCCCTAAAATATTCTTATGATAATATTCCAATGTTGGTGAAAGTAGTTAGCCAAAATGGATATGTGATAGGTTTATATGTTTCCATAGTTTAGGATGCATAGCTTCATGGGGATAGTGGAAGATATCCTACACACAGTGTATTATACTTGTATTCCCCACATCCTTTAGAGATGATTTTTAGGTGAGTAGTTTCTAATGACTTCATTGAAGAGAGTGAAAGGATATCATGATGTAGATATTTCATAGATTTTGTATTGTAAGATGAGCTTTGGGTACTTGGAAAATAAAGATCATAGCTTGATCCAACTATTTGAGATATAATAAATTGTTGGATTTCACTTAGGATGGTCACTTCCATGACTAAAGGTGGGAATTTGAGGCATTGATGAAGGGTGGAGGGTACGTCTCTCATCTCATTGAACTAAGGGGATCCTAAAAACATGTTATAAGTAAGATCAAAATCCATTACATGGATAAATGTCTAGTGGACTATAAAACCCATTACTATGGAAAGATATTTTTTCATACGGATAGTATGATTCTTAATGTCCTATCTTTTTAAGAAATTCAATATTTCACAAATTTAGAGTAGATCTTCCATCTATAAAAATCATTGGTATATTTTGGTTTACAATAGATATTTTGATGAATAGGGCATAATTATGATAAGTTCTTATTGGTGGCATTCCTAGGAACTAAAAATGTCATGTGTTGTGATGGAGACAAGTGACCCATCAAATCTTAGAATTGACTTGTATAAATATCCCTACGAACTTATGACTCATGCAAGACTTTATGTAATATCTCTTAGTGTATAGAAGAATTTTTGACAAGATCCATGAGAGATATTTATGTCGGAATCTTATCTAATTGCTAGATAGTATCATATGTTTTATTATGAATATTCTGAAATTTCTTAGGGATAGTGGCTTTTTGAGTTGAAGAGGAGCCGTGGGACTTTAGAAGGTGCTGTAAGAACTGTTATTTTTTTGTTATTTTTGGTAACTAAATAATACATAGTGGCTTTGTTAATTTTAAGGATTGGACATGGAATATTTTTGGTATCTTGGGGGGTTTTAGATCTTTATGGTGTTGATGTGGTGATATGTGATGGAATGGTAACTGATTTTGTTAGAATTAGAATCCTAACCTTGATCCCTCAATGTTTTCATTTATTTTTAGTCGTGCTTTAGTAGGGAGTCTTGATAAACTTCCCAATTACTAAGTTTTGAACCCTTTTGACTAGATTTCACCCTCAATTTCTATCTCTCCTCTTTATTAGGTCTAAGGATGAAATGTATTAACTGCATGTACTTTTCAGTATGATGCCCTTTACATGATGGTAATGACAAAAATCATCTTCAAAATACCAAATAGGGCATGGATTATTATCATCCAAGGGTTTTATCTCTAGGAGAGTTATCTTATTAGAAGCAATTAATTTCTTCATAATCATTTTAACTAGCACACCCAAAACTAGTAAGATGATGTTTCTCCATTCTAGGCCTTGGTATTCCTTTTTGGAATAGTAATGATAGAGATATTTTGACTTTTGGTACTAGGGAAAGATATTTTTTACCATTTTACATGTTTGGAATTAGTAACACCATCCTCAACCATAATTTGTTTTATTAAAGTTCTTAGGCTTACCCAAAAAAAAATATCTTGATTTTGGTTTTGGTCATTTTTGGGTATAATAACTTGATAGTCACCCTTTTGATAAATGATTTTACAATTTGGATACCCTTTTCTATAGTTTCAATGAATAAGTTGGCACATTTTAACTTTAATTGATATTTTAATTTTACATTAAGATTATTGATGAATATTTTTTCTAACATGTTTTGAGGGATGGTACATCAAAAGCAGATAGATAGGGTTCTCCATCATTGTAAGAATGATGAAATAATCTATCATTCCATTTATTTAGTATTATAAATATCAATTATATAAATTTCATGATCAATTTTAAAGGAAATGTGTCTCACAATTTTTTATATTGATTCTTCAAATGTTGTAATGGGCCCTTTAGGTAGTTGCATAAACCATTTTAGAGAGTGTCTTGTAAGAATTTTAATAAAGAGTCAAATCAAGTAAGTATCATTATAGGCAACCTCATGGCATGTAACATAAAATTATTGGACATGGTATTGATTGTCTCATTTCCCCTTATATTTATCATTTTTTTTATTTTAAAAATGTGTCAACAAGGTTTTCTATAAAACACTAATGTCTAATGCTGATGTATAAAAGTCTTCATATCTATATTACATATCCCAAGTCTGAGGATCTATCTATTGAATAAGTTCATTCATTGTCTTGCACTCTTGGGAAAAGGAAGGGTCCATTAGAAGATTTAAATTATTGATGTTTCTTAATTTTTATTTTGATGAATCAATGTTGGGGGTTCTAATTTTTCCTCTAGGAAATGTAGGTTTTTG
>JARHVA010008708.1:272500-435422 GCA_037957365.1 Torreya grandis | reverse complement strand
ATAGTATGAGAATGAAATATTTGATGTAGGATTCACCAAGGGTAGGATTCTATCCCATTTTATTTAGAACCTAAAGTTAAACTTCACCATATAATCATTAGGGGCTCTCTTGATGGTAGCATGTTATTCCATGTGAGAGAGATGGTCACTCTTATCTTAAAACTACTAAGAAAGTATCTCTCCCAACTCATCCTAGTTATTTATTATACCACATTTTAGCCCTTTATACCATTAAATGGATATTCCTTTTAAGGATGTAGTAAGAAGTATTATAGCCTCATTGTCTTGAGTGATGTTATGGACTTCACATATGTTATCAATGTCTTGTATGTGCTTTATAGGTGTGGTTGCATGCTCACCAATGAAATAAAGAATGATATTTAGAGTTAAGACTAATATATCATAAAAAATTTAAATACAAAGGGGATGCCTCCATTTAAATCTATAAAAAATGATTCCTTTGGGATACCATATGAAGAAAGGGATTTATCCTCCCTCTTGGTCTAGGAAAACTACCATAAGAAGGTGTATATTTAGCCCTTGGAGAAGGTTATCTATAACCTCTTTCTCTCCTTTTAGGAAACCTTGAAAATTTAGTTATTCTTGTTATAAGAGATAATGATAACTAAAAAAACTAAAAACTAGTACCTCTTATGTAATCCCTTATTGATTTTAGCATGAAAGTGTAAGATTTATCTTAGACCATAAATGTACGGAGTTGCTAGGTGTCTCTGAAGCATATTCAATATTTTAGCCTACTAAGGATCAACACTGAGTCCTTCACTAAATTATTTAATATTACGGACCTTGGTCCCACCAAGCATGCCAAAAACTATTTTCACTTAGATCTTACACCCGTTCATTTAATTAGTTGATCCAATGAGAACAAAGAGATCATCCCCAAGGTGTGGACCTTGGATCCTTGGGAAGAACCTCTAGAGAAGGCCAACTCCTACATAAACTAAATTTACCCAATTTAAGATCATATGTAGGCTTCAAACTATGATAAAAATACCTATTTACAGCTAAGACCATACTTTCATCAAGGAAAAGAGAGTATAAATTGAAATTAAACTAGAAGAGGTGAGGCAAAAATTGTCTAGATATCTCTTCCACTCACCTAAAACAACACAAAGGAACCTATAAGGATTGAAATTCTCATCTACAATATTCAAATTGAACCTATTTTTCATAATTTTTTTATAGAGGTATGAAACTAAATATAGAATTAGGAGAGTCATCATCTACCTTGTAAAAATATATAATAGTGAGTTTACATAACTAATTCTTGCATAAGACCAATAAAACATAGTATACAACTCACAAAATATGGCGTTATTAAATAATGGTGAGGGAAATTTGGATAAAAAATTAAGAAAAAATAATTTCATATAAGTAAAAATCAATAAATTCATGAAATAAACATAATATGAAAGTAATTAAAGAAGGAAAATTTAGTCTTTTATTGATTCTAAGGCATTAATCCAACATTGCAAGTCTCAAAAAGAATAGATTATTATCATACCCAATAGGAGGGATCATGAACAAGTAATTTTAAGTCCTATATATAAGAAAATAAGATGAGAGAGAGGAAGAGAGAACTATAAAACTTCATTAATGATGTTTTGACTCCATTAATCCAACCTATAAAAGATAAAATACATGGAAAATAGGAACATTAAGTCTCTTCAATCCACTAGGCCTACTCCATGAATATATCTCAGTAATTTTGACATAGTAGTGGGAGAGGAGGCCTCATTCTTGTTATTATTATCCTTTTTTAGAATTTAACATGATGAATGTGTTCCTTCAAGGCTACTATATTCTTAAAAAAGTCTTGAATTCAGCCTTAATTCACCCATCTCCACCTCCCATGGATGTATGCTAGAGATAACCTAACTCAATTTGACTTATAATTTCCATGTTTAGATAATTTTTGACTTAGAGGAATATCTCCTATGCCTATTTGAAGTATTTAATTGATATTCCATGACCACCACTTCATGAAAGGAGCTATATGTTTTTATGGGTAGTTTTAAATGCCTTCATACCTCTTTGTGATCTTTATGACCATTAATTTTCACCCATAATAGTTCTTGATAGGATGTAGAAGCATAAGCTAATTAAAATTTATCTTGAAATCCATGTGAGGGTCTCTAGGAGAGGTTGAGAAGTTAGTGTAGAATCTTTTTTGCTCATGAGAACTCCTTTAGAAGCCAAGAAACCTATATTTTTATGTTGTGATGGATCTATCTTACCTTACCTTATACCATACAAACCATGTGAGGAGCATGTTCTTAGCTATTTGATTGGTATGAGAATGTTGAAAAGGACTTGTAACATTTCTTGACACTTAAATATTTTCTTAAAGACCTGTAATTGTATTTCAACCTGTAACTTTCAATTTAACATCATACATGCTTATTGATACTTTTTGGAGAATCATATATACTACTATTAATAGTTTTTAGTCACATAACTATTGAAAAAACCTTGAACAAGATGCAAGCTTATTAGTGAGGTTTCATAGACCATGAAAATCTATTTGGATTTGATACAACTATGGAGATCTTGTTAGCTCATTACGTGCCTCATAAACCCTGTATCTTGATCTTTTAGACTTATAGGAGACCCTAAAACCTAATCTCAAACCTAAAACATCTCTTGATAACTCTTTGAATATACCTAAGGGCTTTCTAGTGAGGTCTTGTCATCATGGAAGACTTGAAAATATTTTTATAGACAAAATAACCTTGTTTTCATTAAGGCATCATGAAAACTTTATATGATTCATTAAAAAACCTAGATGACTCATTGGTATACCTATAGGTCCTATTGAGGCCTTATAATAACTTTCATTTCTCACTTCAATTCTTCACTTTAAGACCTATAGTCACATTTATGCTTGTGAAGAATTTATTTGGGGCTCAAAGCCTATATAAGTACCTTGAACACACATATAAACACCTTTAAACTCTTCTTCGAGGTTAGATCACATTCTAAGAACCATGAAATCATCATTTATATGCTTGAAAACTTACTTCATGACCTTCTATCTTGTAAATGACATCTAAAAATAGACCTTAACCTATGAAAGCATGTTATAGGCTTTGTAGATAAGGTGTTGATGATATAAACCTATTTCTTGATAAATCAAGACCTCATAAGTATATAAGCCTCTTGCTTGTAGATTTTTATCTTATTGAGACCCCTATAATAGGTCTACATGCCTAATAGTAGCCTAGTCCTACAAATTTACACTATTTATGATCAATTACATGCTTTAAATCAAACCTTATAAGGCCCTTGATCTTGATCCTTTACTTACAATATAAAATTATACTTTTCCTCTCATTTTTGGACCTACAACTTTGAAACCTTCATGTTGGTGGTTTTGAAGATCACAAAAGCTACCTTTATCCCTTATGAGGCCATAAAAACTCCTCAAAAGTATTATCACAGGTTGTGGAGGGTCTTAAATCCATTATAACATCAAAACCTCTTACGAATGCATTATAATAATGATCATGCCTTCTATAAAATCCCTAAGTGGCCCTAAGATTTTATTACAAGTATTTAGAAGGTTTTGTTGACTATTTTAGGCTTGTAGGTAGATTTTATCAAATCTTATAACATCAAAACCCTTGGTCATAGTCTTAGGAATGTGTACACTTGAACGATTTAAGGACCATTAACACTTTTACTTATAGGACTAAATACCCCCATGGACTTTGAGAAGAATTTTGAGAGGTGTTGGTACACATTTTTATGATTTTAGGTCTTTGAAATTCTCTATAAGTACATTTACCTGAGTTAAGGTTTTAGCAAGGATTATGGACTATCTATAATTTCCTCTTAGATAATCATGTTTTCTTCTCTCTTGTATGATTTGATTATTATTGAAATGTGCCTCAATAATTTTTTAAACTCCCTCAACATATGTTCCTTATCATAAATCATGGGATTTATGTTTTCACATAGACAAACCTAGCTTGTAATGCCTGCAACTTAGGTTTTGGCTAGGTTTTTCCTTGATTTGAAGATTATGGGAATTTTTGTCTTCCTTAAAAGTTTTTGAAAGCTTGAAGATTATGAATGAATATCATTTGGACTCCATATTGTGTTTGAGGGCCATGGTGGGCCCTTTAACTCTTAAGAATACCTATCAAATACTTACAACTCTTCATCTACCTTCATGTTTGAAATCTATTATACCCTTTATTGCTTGTTGAGAAATAAAAAAGGCTTGAAACACCCTGTAGATGCTTGTGGAAGGACTCCAGATCTTGGTTTTATGTATATAAATTTTGAAACCCTTAAAAGCATATGCATAAAATCCCCAAATTACATATTCTTACCTTCTTTATCCATAGAACAAAGTGTCAAAGTTTTCTCTTAATGTTGAGACCTCCAATAGGGCTCAAAAACTCTGAATATATGTTGCTTTGATAATAATAGAGGTTTTTGGAGGAGTTATTATAGATTGATAGTATAGGTTTTATGCTCAAAACTTGTCACCATGACCATATTTATGTCTACAAACCTATAATTAATCATGTTATGACATTTTTGGATGCTAGGACGAGATAAGGCCTAATAAACAAACTAAAAACTTATTCATAGATTTATGAAGGAGCCTTTCTATGTTGGGAGATTAGATGAGTCAACAAGGAGGGGAGAGGAAGGAAGTGGACCATGTCAACCAAGTATTTAAACACCATCTATGGGATTTAATATACTATGAAGGAGCTTTAATACCTCTCACATGATTGAAATGAATGACTTAAAGGCCTTTTAATAAGCTTTTGCATTGAGAAGTAACTTATATTCTAATAGTCCTAAAATTGATATTGAAAATGTTAATATGACCTCATATAGGGATCTTGATACATTATTGCATTCACAAACCATGTAAATAGACCTTATACAAGGCTAATACCAACTTATTAACTCAAAATGCTTAATGGACCATCAGTGAAGAAATAAGATAGTTAGGAAAACTGAATAATTCTTTGGAATACTTGTCTCTAAGCCAAAATAATCATTTTTAAGGTGCTTTAAAGACTATACTCAACTATTTTTGGTAGAAAATGATCTATCCCATGAAAATCAAGTATCAAGAGACCAAGGTGATTCGAATAGTCAATAATAGGGACCCTAAATGACTTCTAGGTTTTGAAACACTCTTAATTTAGATTTGGGAACATAGTTAAACTTTATTATAGCTTACCATCCAAAAATTGATGGGGAAATGAAGAGAATAAATCAAGTCTTGGAGGATATTTTGAGGATTTATTGCATGGACCAGCATTACAAATGGGAGGAATACCTAAAACTAATTGATTTTGATTATAACAACTTATACCAATTAGCTATAAAAATGGCTCCTTTTGAGGCATTGTATTTTAGGTGGTGTAGAACACCAATCAACTAGGATAAATTGAAACATAAAATAGTCTTTAGGTTTGATATGTATGTAGAAATGGAAGAGCAAGTAAAATTAAAAATGTAGAGATTGTATGAGACCAATGGTAGGCAAAAAAGTTATGATCTGAAAAGAACAACAAGTACTTATGAGTTAGTGTTAAAAAATTTCTATGAGTCAAACCCCAAAAGAGTGAAATAAAGTTTGGAAAATCAACAAAGTTATCACCAAGATATGTGGAACCCTTTGAAGTTATAGAAGTTATTAATCATGTAGCGTATAGACTTGTACTTTCACCAAATTTAACTCAAATGCAAAATTTTTTTCATGTATCTTATCTTAAGAAGTATATTTTTGATCTTACACATGTTTTGGATTGGAATGCATTATAGGCTCAAGATACATGGGCAGTCATAGTAGAACCAATTAGAGTAATTTATACTTGTAAATTTAGCTTGCATAATAATTATCATAATTCAAGGTCCAGTGGAACCAATATTATTAGAATATTGATACACTAGAGGATTATAAGGAATTTTGAGGGGTTTTCCTCAATTATTTGAATAATATCTTTATTAAACATTATTTTTATTTTCATAACTATTGTTGAAATAAATGTCATCAAGACAATGGCCTATTTTAGGGGGGAAGGCTGTCACTTCCACTTTCTTCTACAAAACTATTTAAGCATTAAATAGTGGTTTATGAGACTAATTATTTGTAATTATGATATTTATTTTTGAGATAGATATATGCATGTTGTATGATTAATAGTTATATGATTTGTTTCATGACTAATATTATGTTTTGATAGATGTTTCATATGTCATACTATGCTTTATGATCATGATGAAGGATTTCATATGTAGATTATTTGTATTCATAAGTTTATATATACTTATATACTAATGACTATTATGATTTTATACTAATGACCCATTCATTTTATTGAGGGGGTTGCATGATTATCCTACCCTAACAAGAAATAGAATGGGATATTATCATTAGAGAGGCTGATTCAAATACTAACAATGGGGGTTGAGATAACTCCACTAAATGTATGAACACATCACAGATAGTTCCTTGACTGAAATGAATATTACATTCATTGTTTTTTTGGAAAAAAATGAGTCTCATTTGCTTTCTTTAGCTCATCACAAGTGATGATTTGTATATGTATGTTAAATCTCTTATAAAACATATTATGTTCATTAATCTTAATTACAATATATATTGGAAATGTATGAGTGTATTTTTCTAGTTTGATTGCTTATGCATCTTAGTTTAGTTGGTCACATTATAATTTTTATGATATAGCATAGGAAATTTATTGACCTTGTTGGGTTGCTTAATTTATCTTCTTTAACTATGCTTTGATAATTTAACTACATTCTAGTTATTAGAAGTTTAAAATTTATTTGTCTTGTTTAGTTGATTGACTATCTTGATTGGTTATCTTATGTCCACATTTTAGAGATAATTAATAGGAGTAAAAAGAGTTAGAATACCCCAAATAAAATTTATTTATATAAACTTCAAAATTTGGATATTATTTTAATACATTGTCATACATTAAGTAGTTTCAAGGCAATAGAAATACATTTTGTTTTTTGAATTTCAATACTTTAATACTAGTATGTTTATCATGGTTATATTATACTAAGTAAAATGGAAATTAGGGTTATTTATATTTTTCCATAATATTAGGAGTTGATCTAACCATTTTTTCATGATGAGAGTTTTGTTCTACTACCATGCCTAGATTTAGGAGGAAGACTACAAGTCAATGGAGGAGTGGATGAGTTGGAGAATGGGGGAATTAAAGTTACATTATGGTGAACTTGAAAAAAATAAGGAGAATAACATGGACATGCAAATTGTGCATGGAATAAGGGAAAATAATAAAATAAAGAGGATGCAAAAGTTATATATCTGTGTGTGTGTGTGTGTATGCGTGTGTGTGTGTGTGTGTGTGTGTGTGTGTGTGTGTGTGTGTGTGTGTGTGTGTGTGTGTGTGTGTGTGTGTGTGTGTGTGTGTGTGTGTGTGTGTGTGTGTGTGTGTGCATGCACGCGCATGTGTGCACGTGCATCTATGTGCACACGCACGCATGTGTGTGCGTGTGCATGTGTGCATGTGTGTCTACATATATACTTACCCACATGTATATATTTATGAAAATATTTATAGACATGTTTTTAGGATTTTAGGTAATAAAACTTGTGAATTCATGTCTCCTTTGTGGTGACATAGTACAATTATTGTTATTAATAAGGAAATATAAGATTATATGAACAACTTGTAGCTATTTATTTTTGATTCTTTGTTGACCTAGTTTTTGGGGTTGACTTTCATATGGAAAATAAATTATAATAAATTTCATGTACATATATATGTGTATATATACAAGCAGTCCTCTATTCGTTTATATACCCATGTATATATATGTTCAAATGATTATATAATATATCTATATATGGATTCAATATGCGAGGAAATATATTTTTGAGTACATAACCAGATCTATAATTTTATATATGGAATGTACTATGTCATATTAACAATAAACAAGTATACTTGTGTACATAATTATAAGTTATATGAGGAAACATTAGGATATAAATATAAGATATACACACACACACACACTTCATCATGATAATTAATAGTATATAAGTCTACAAACTTTCACTAAAACCTTCAGCTATCAATGATCGAAATGGAAATGAATGAAGGTAGATATTAGAGTCTCAATATTAATTGTTTACATATTAGCGCACACACACAACTAAATATAATCATCAAAATTTATATATATATATATATATATTCAAATTTTGATGATTATATTTAGTTTTGTTTGAGAGCTAATATGTAAACAATTAATATTGAGACTCTAATATCTGCCTTCATTCATTTCCCTTTTGATCATTGATAGCTAAAGGGTTTAGTGAAAGTTTGGAAACTTATATACTATTGATTAGAATGAGTAAGTTTGAATATATGTATATACTTAAATATCTAATATGGAGATATTAATCCAATTATATGCATAATAGAATGTATGTATACATATTTAAGTAGGAAATAATGAGAGTTCATTCACTTATGTAGGATTAAGTATTAAATTCAAGTATAGACTTGTCTCTCTTTTCTAGATAATAATGGGTTGAAGGTTATAATAGGAAAAAATTTGAGTTTGAGTTACAAGATAACTATGTATCAATAAGCTCGATAGTTAATGGGTAGAATGAATTTGATGAGCAAATATATGTATCTTATAAATATATACATTACCAAATAATGTAGTATTTGTAATGGTTCCTATTTATATGTGACCCATAAGTAAAAACTAGTTTATATAATATAATTACATTGTAATTTGTTGTATGCACCCAAATTTGCTTATTTCATTTGACATCACTAATAACAATATTAGTTGACACTAATTCCACTTATCTAATTTTATCCCTTCCCTAAACATTTATCTAATATACCCACTCATTATTATTTATTCACTAACATTAGGCCTACCCCATTTTTTCATTAATTTTCCGAAATCCCCATTATCCCATTCTAATCCCCACTTATCTATTATTGGGAATTTTAAAATTCCCATGGCCTACCTACCCATCTACTAAGCCTATTCCTAGGATTTACTACACCCATAGTACTTAATCAATAACTAATCCCTATCTAATCTCCCATATAATCATCATTAACTGCTAAGAAGGATTCTAGAATGCTCCAATTTTAGAATCCTCTCTATTCTGACCCCTCCTCTCTAGAAATCTGGAGGCTTCCAAAAAATATTAAATTCCTTTTAATTCTCCATCCTAAATCTCCATGATCTAACTTTGAATTTCAACTATTGATTTCTCCCTCCTTATTCTATTTAAACAACCCATCCCTCTATGGAAACTAACTAGAAATCTAAGGAAAATCTTCATGTCAATTTAATCCTTCAATCACAAGCACATCCTTGATCGATCAATCACCATGTCCAAATTTTGAGTCTAAGGTAATCAATCCAATCCTCTTATTTTCATATTTTGTTTAATCATGATTTAGAGCATTTAGGTATAGGATTATAATGTTGATTTAAATTATGAATTCATTTATTACATTTAGTTTTAATGGATCTAGATCTTACTTAAGTAGTTTGGTATTTTAGGTAATTAAATTGCTTAGTTTAATATATTTAGCTCAAATTTATATCTACATTTTGGAAACCATGGTGGGAGTACCACTCCCAATTTGATAATTTTCCTTGCTAGTGGTTTTTTTTTTCCAAGCTTCCAGGTCTAATTAGACAAGAATAGGTGTTATATTTTTGAATTTTTACATGCACAGGTGAAACTTGTGTCATTACTTTGGTATTCATGATATTATGGTCATGATTTTTCCATGAGAGTTATGATTTTAAAAATTAGACACTAACAATTGTCATTTTTGGTAGGTTACTATTATTCTATAATACTACGATCTCATGAATCATGATATTTCACTATAAATAGTGATTTTGCATACCTAGTCACATTTTTTTATAAACACTAATAGTCTCCTTTTGGAAAGTTTATACTCATATACAATACCGTGACTTCATGAATCACAATTTTACACTAGTAGTCATGGTTTTTCATGCCAAATCAAAGATCTTGTATCTAACAATTTTTTGATTGTAATAGGATTTTGACTATCAACAAAATCATAACTTCATGACTCGTGATATTACCCTATGAATCATGATATTGAAAATTTAGTGGTGATATTGTAATTTATCATAAAATTTCTAATGATTTTCCATTGATATCTACCCTAAAAGTTTAATCTATTAATTTTTTGTCTTACAGGAAGATAACTAATCATATAGGCCCACCTTGAAAGTTTATTTAAACATTTTATATTCTAGATTATTTTAATAACCACATTTATGATTGGAAGAATATAGTTACTAATTACATTTTAAGGGGTTTTATCTTTGTTATCTATTGTGTGATGGTTAACAGGGTCATCCGGAGAAAGGGCAAAGGCAAGGAGGGTCATTAAGTATCAAAATATCACAAGTCTTAACCAATGTACTAAGCATTGCAAAATTGATAATCAAGAAGTCGTAGTATTGACCTAAAATGGTGATATTGCATCACTAATAGACATTTTGTGATTTAATCATTTTGGGATTGATTCTATTTAATTTTTAATATCTCTAAATCTATAAGGAAAATTTAGGACAAAATCTAACTGAAAAGCCCCATTTTATTCTATAGATTATTTATAATTTTGTCTATTTTGATAAAAATCTTGCCTTGACATCCTTTTGTATAATGTTTATGCTTAGTTAATTTTTTTTACTTTGTCATAATCATCTAAAACTAGGAATTATTAATCATTAGGTAGCTTGCCAATAGTAATCTAAGCATAGATTTTGTTTAAAAACCTAGAATTTTCAATTTTTATACTTTCCTACAATACCACTAATCTATAAGTCATGATATCACCCTGAGAGTTTTGATATTAAACTAATAGTCATGGTTTTGTAGATCGACCATCATGGTTAACTATCCATTGCAAAATCACAACTCATGAATTGTGATATTGTACTGTGTATCTATGATATTTCACTATAGAGTTATGATTTTGCACTAATTTTGGACTTTAAAACTATCCTTTTTGAGTGCATTATCAGAGTCATTTTTAGTGAATTTTGATTCATTTAGGGCCTCCCATAAGGCCAAAATTTATTTTGGCATCGGGGGCTCCACTCGTCAATCCCACATTATACCATGACAAGAAACACACCTGGGGCACTACCCCTAGACCTTGTAAGGTGATCTACCTCTTGACCCTACTGAGGGATTCCACACCTAGACCCCCACATTTTGTCCCTCACTCAAATAAATTATAGAGCCAAATTGCAATTTTTTAGGGTGTTTTCTTAAGGCTTATTAGACTAACATTTTGTTTCATGCAAGGGTGGACCTAGAGGCTATTTTATCTAAAATTTTCTTTTGCATGTCATTATTTTGATCTAAAATTATGTCTTGTAGGTTTCCCCTCAAGATTATAAATCAAACTACTAATCACTTGTCTTTCAGGTTACCTCTTTTAAATTTCCACTTAAAACTACTAATCATTTTCTTGTAGGTTGTTTGTCAAAGATCCATTTTGGCATATTGAAAATCATTTTGACTTAGAATCTTAATTGTTTCTATCATATTATATTATTTATTATTTTATATTCTTGAATTTTTTATATATATCACATCTAAATAATTGGTTAGTTAATCTTTTTGGTTTACTTGTTTGTCACATGAAGGCTATGATGGTGTATGCTCTCCTCCTTACATCCTTGCAGTGATTCCTGGAGGATAAAAAACCACAAATAAATGTTCCCTAATTTTATTTTCTAAAGTTTGGTGATGTGTATTTCAAAACCATGCACTATATAAATATTCATGTTCTAGTGGAGTCTAAATATCAGGAGAGCTATCATTAGGCACCTAAGCAAAATTCTTCATAAAGCATTCCATGGAGTGAGGGGCAGTTAAACTCCAATATGAAAAGTGATTAGATATCATCCTATATCAAATTAGGACCCATTATACCTTCACATATATCAGGTACTCCCTTATAAACCTGATTTAAACCTAGCATAGGACCTTTTAGTGTAACATACATTTTACTACCAGAGTCAGGATCAACTCTTTAAAAGATTTTAAGTGTAGATAGGGTAGAGAGGGTTCAATCAATTTTATAATGGGTCACTATCATACATCCTCATCCATGAATTTTTTATATGGCATGAGTGTCAATTTATACACCCTTAAGTTTACTAATCATAGGTTTTTTGTTTGCTTCTTTGGGTGTGTCATGTTAAACTAGTGATGTTTGTGAGTTGAGTCAGCCTTTTACCCAAATCTATACACACCTATCTAGGTATTTTGCACATATCATCTTGTATATCCTTATATCATCTTTTACATCCTAATCTCATCATCCTCTTATACATATTGTCTTTTCATATTACTATCATTATCCTATCCCATCTCGCACCTTGTCTGTATCCTCTCTTAGTATTACTATATCCACTTATCATTAGTCATACCTCCATCACCTACATATCCTTATCACATCTTATCATCAAAATATTGACTGAAATCTACTCTATTAATAATCAATAATTTTTGTTGACCTTGCCTTCACCTAGTCACCTAATCCCCCATCTAGTCTAAACTCATCCTATCTTATCCTAGTTGACTCTTTAGGTCATACACATGTCAAACACATCACCATCTCCTTCACCTATCTATAATTTTACTTATATCATTATCCAATCATCTTCATCACATAATAATATCCCATAGCATGTTGATAAAATTAATCTAAGGATTTATCTAGTCTTTATGTCCTTTTATATTATCCTATCAACTCATCATTTGGTCAGATCTCATACCTAGTTAGTATCCTACTAGAATTTCATCACCTTATAATTTTAAATAAAGAATCCATTCATAATTAATCTATAATTTATTATCCATTCATCTTTCCTACTCATAATTATCACCCATCAAATCCCCTGTCCTTTTGCTATCTTGAAAACTAAGCATTGTTGATAGATCACTAGCCCTTATTATACTATCAAGTTGAAATGTGATCCTAGTCCTATACCATCTCAATCACATTTCATCCATATTATTCTCATCATAAATCTTCACACTAACTTAGTCCTTTAGACCCACTTTGTTCCATATCTAATCCTTAATCTACCTCAACATCTTCCTCTTTATCATATATCCCCATGGGTTTAGACCTAGTTCTCATAGACCAATACATCTTGGCTAACAGGGATTAAGTCCTTTTAAGATAATTAAAATTGTGTGATCACTACCTTCTAACCTTTCTCTAATTAAACCCAAACCAACCTCCAACATTCTCCCCATCCATAATCCCCCAAATCATCAGGGTCAACCTCATCATTTAGTAATATTACTACCATCTCGATAAATACATTTTAGATAATAAAGATGAATTCATATTATGGATATTGAATATGGGTGCCTTCATTCACAATGATGTTGACCCCATAAGCCTCAAGTCACCCTATAAATAATTCCATCATCAATCCTCATCCCCATACCAATCCATTCCACCATCCACTAGTCCCAATCCTAGTCATGGCCTTCTTAGTTCATAAATTTCCTTATTTAATAAGTATCTTGATAAACATCTGTAGGTAGTCTTCTTGATGCTCCTTGAGTTGGGTGTCAATTTTACCTAAGGATTTGACCCTAGTAAATTCACCTTACCCATAAAACATACCCATACATGGTTAAACCCTCTATCCACTAGTCATATTCAGTCATCTACCTTTTCTTACACTAGCAAAGGCAATCCTATCCTAGTCACCTCATCTACTACTATTCCATCCACCTAGTCACATTGAAAACCATATGATCTAAAGTATGATGCTTCCACATCTAAGTCATAAAATGAAGTGGGTCCCTATACTCCCCTTCTTATGTCCTTGGAAGCCCTTTTTAAATAGCTTATCACCAATAACATGATGGTTCATCCACCCATATGGCATGTTGATCCTACTAAACCTAAGCACTTTGGGTAGAAAGCTAATCAATATTGTTCATATCACTAGTCTTGTGGGAATACCATTAATTGATGTCAAAATTCTTATGACTATGTCAAAGACCTCATTGACTATTGTGACATAGAAATCAATGATGAACTAGATATATGTATATCCTTGGGTAAACAAGATAAAGAATAATGACATTTCATTCTTGATCATGATCAAGCCCTTCCTTTTCCAAGCCAAGGTTAAGACATCCCATCCATCTTCCTTAGTCCCCCCATCTTTGATAAATCCTCCATTAAAGACAAGTCTATTCCCTATGATCCTAGTCTTCTATTCCCTCATAATTACTTCCATGGACCTATCTTTGTTAAATCCATTATTCCTCCATCATCTCCACCTCATCTATCATATCAAAAAACCCATGATGAGAGGTCAATCATGGAAAATGAATTTTCAACTAGAAACATCATGTCTTATACATTAGATTCAGCATCATATCCAATACAAGTTTTATCTATATTTGTATCATGTTCAACACCTATATCTATATCAGATTCCTCATCAAGAACATCATCCCTCATAATTATTGTAATAGATGATTCTAATGCCTACCATTTTGAATGTACCCATAATTTAGATGATAACCAATCACCAGCATATCTTTTGATCCCAATTAGGATGATGAATTCATAATCAAGATTTTACAAGCTCTATCTATAAAATATTTTTTGAATGGATCTGATCTTACCTCAGATATGTGTCTTTCATAAATACTTAGTGATCCTTTTAAGGATATTGAGGACACTTTCTCCAACATTGAGGCTAGGGCTCCTAGTGCCCTCTTTAAGGACTATGTTTGTCATGACCCCCTTAATCCATCACACAACATTAATCATCCACCTTTCCCCCATAATCCCTATACCTCAGTCCATAAAGAGAATAAATAGTAACATGAATCATTGGATTCCCCTCTATATTAAACATTGTGTGCCATAAATACAAAGGTCCAATACCATAACCTAAAAGTCATAAATCATGATCAAATTAGCTTTGATCCAATAAGTCAAAATCAAGAAAAGTCAAATCATTGGCCTAATCAAAAAATGTTTTCCCCTAGTGAAGCCCAAAACTAGGCAATAGGGAAATGTCAAAGTCAAAGTACAAATCATCTATCTATATCCCCTATTGAAGCCTAAAATCTAGCACTAGGGGGTAGTCAAAGTCAAACCCAATCAATAAATCAAAATAATGTCCAAAGTAATAATCATATTACTAACCATCCTCTTAATATTTGGATCAAAGAATCAATAAATCAAAAGGTCTTAGATCCCTTAATCTCATGTCACCAATATAAAATATTTCCTACACTATATCCAATGGTGTATGTAACTATTGAACCCCATTTCTACTCCCCATCCCATCATATCATCCATCATGATCATATCCCTCCCTCAAATCCTATATCCCATCATCACAATCATGACATGCTGCCATTTATAACATATCACCAATCCTTAGCTAGCATTTTCCCTCATAGGGGTTACAAAGACACCTAGCTAAGACATTCAAAGGAAATTAAATAAAGAGACAATAAAGGCCACAAAGACATCTAGTAATCTACCACGCAACACATGGTCCTAGCATTAAATTTCTCCAAAATAGGTGTCAGTTGAAGATATAGATAGTAACAACAATCCTACATCTCACGCTTATCCAATAAATAAAGATGCCCAAAAAATCAAAACAAATAAAATAGTCAAGTTTTTTTTTTTAAAAGTCAAAAAAGTCAAAAGTGAAAGAAAAATCAATCATCTAATGGTGAAAACTAGTATTCAGATGCCTTGGAAAAGTAACATGATGAAAAATAGTTTTTAGCATCATGTTACAATGATATATTATCCACATTATACCTCAACACTTGGGAGTAAAATCTATCCATCTCTTATTAATCACCCATCCATATTTTATCCCTTTTTCCATCATCTACCATCACATCATGCATCCTATCACACATCCCTTTCTAGTCTTGACCTTTTCAAGGATGAAAAAGGTGTTTTGAGAAATGTTTTGAAATTATCTTAGCATATCTTCTAATGTATGCTTAGGTACTTAACCATGTAGTTCCTTCATGATGTGGCCATTGGTGATCCCTAGTCCATCCTTCCTTGTCCCTCATCCCATTTTATGTATCAACCTCATCCTTTTTTCATTCCATTCATTATTTCACCCATTCATCCTTATCATGGTTGCTAGGCTTGGTATTCCCTTTACTAGTAACCCCTTTTATATAATGTATCTAAATATTAACAAACCCTAAAAATTGAAATATTCCGAAAACCTTAAAAATTATAAAATTTAAAAAAGCCAAAAATAATCTAGGGTGTCTTATGTTATGCCTAAAACCCTAGTTGCATCCATATCCATCACATCATAAACCACATATAATACCCATACCATACATCCCATTGTCCCTATCCCCATCCCAAATGAACATCCAATATCCATTTCCTATTTTCCCATTCCTCATCTTTGGATACTATATTTCATCCTAAAACCAAATCCTAGTGGTCACCCATCCCTTCATATCTTCCTCATCTTTTGACTAGGAATTATCAAAATACACAACTTTGTCAAAGAATTTACTCTAGCACACATCATTTCCCTATCATTGCCTCTCCATACCTAGCACCCATCCAATCACTATTTTACTAGTATGGAAGGTATTTGATCACATCATCTCCTAATCTTCTTGCTAGATTAGACTCTTGCAAGGTTTTGTATTTTGGTAACCCTTGGCCATCTAAATTATCCTCCTTTCACCACTTTTATATTTTATTTCTAAGATACACTCACACCTCATCATTTTATTTTCTCTATACCTCTCTAAGTCTTAATTCTAATCATTAGACATCCTCATCAAATCTAATTCTACCATAAGTCTAAAATCACATCATGTTTCATCATAGCCCCTCTTATCACATAATCAATCATCCTGATGTCCATAATCTAGCCATTAGACAAGGATCCATGACACTACATGTAGATACTTGTGTGTGTTTGTTTATTTTTAGATACTTGTGTGTGTTTGTTTATTTTGTTTGGATTGAATACATGTCTTTATCATGTAAATAGTTTTCTTGTCTTTATCTTTTGAGTCTGTGTTAAATCATGTCTCTTTTTGTCTATTGTGAAATTAATAATGAAGCTATGAGGTCACCACGATTATCATAATGTTTTTAGGTGCCCTTGATGATGCAAAGTTTGATAGTTTCCAATGAACTTTGTCAAAATGTCCCCTTGGTCATACTCATATCATGAGGCATACTGCCAAGTGTTATATTTATTAGATTTCTTAGACTATGATGAGCCTTATGATAATTGTGATGGCTTGATCACCTACACCCTCATCATTTATCTAATCATCTCATATCCTTATTATTATCACTCATTTAATCCTCAATATCCATTTGAATAACACCCAATATTTTATCCTCGTCTCATCATATGAGTCATATCCTTTGATCACTAACATCATCCTATAATAGCTAATCACATTCATTATCATCAACTTTAACTCCATCATTGTCATCATCCTTAAATCAGAACTACATCAACCTAAGGACTCCTAAGACTATGTAGGTAGCACTTGGACACTTTTCAATTCCCAAGGATAGATTGGCCACTCTAACCTCTTTCCTCATCATTCATCATCACATTTATCTTATCATCTTGCATAAGTCAAAATCCTTGAGCTATAATATTAATCATTATATTAAATAATACCCATCTTCACAATCCTCTTCTTAACATTTTTGTCAATCATCTACACCTATTGATTGGGCCTAACAACACCACCACATCCATATTTTATTCCATAGCACTGATTGGTCAATTAATCATTTTAAAATTTTATGATTCTCTACCTCAATTGAGGCATGACATGAACCATAGATTTATCATCGTATTATGGTTCATTGAGTTGATGTAATGTAGTTTGTTGGTCATTTTATCACATCATTATTATTTTTCATTTCCTTCATCATATCATCTGACTATAACCTTGAATTTCACCCATCATCAATATTATCAAATCTTTATCTTATCTTGTCCAATATATTTCCCTTGAATTCATATTTGCTTGGGATACATCTAAATCTTATGGCCTTTTCATCATAATTTTAGGGTTGATTCCTCTTTGGGATGTGTCAACCACCATAACTTAGTCATCTCTACTCCATGTACATGTGTCTTTTCTAGGGGAATTATCAATTTATAACTCACTCTCAAGTTTAATTAATCTTCTTCATGTTCTATCTCATATTTGGCATCCCATCCCCTTATCTATCCATCTCATCCCACCCCTCATTTATTTTTTTTAGTGGCCATCTTTCTCATTCTTCCTCATATGTCCCCTCAATGTGGTAGCATAACCACTAACATCATCTAACAAAATTCATTCATTACATGGTTTTTATTTTAAAGACCATTATTCCTTCCACTTCACTCCACTTACAATGCCCTTTCAAATAGGGGAAAATTTTATATACCCAAATTTGCTTGCTTCATTTAACATCATTAATATCACTATTAGTTGACACTAATTCTACTTATCTAATTTTATCCCCTCTATCCCACTAATATATCCCCTTTATAGTCATTTATCTAATATCACCATTCATTATTATTCATTCACTAACATTAATCCTACCCCACTTCTTCATTAATTTTCCTAAATCCCCATTATCCCATCCTAATCCCCACTTATCTATTATTTAGGAATTTGAAAATTCCCATGGCCCACCTACCTACCTACTAAGCCTATTATTAGGCTCTCATACACCCCTAGTCTTTAATCACTCACCTAATCCCCCTTATAATCATCATTAACCCCTAAGAAGGATTCTAGAATGCTCCATTTATATAATCCTCTCTATTCTTACCCCTTCTCTCTAGAAGCTTCTAGATCTAGAGGCTTCCAAGGAATTTTAAATTATTTTTAATTCTCCACCCTAAATATTCAGGATATAAATTTGAATTTCAACCATTGATTTCTCCCTCCTATTTAAACAACTCATCCTTCCAGGGAAACCAACTAAAAAACTAAAGAAAATCTTTATGTCAATTTAATCCTTTAATCATAAGCACCCATCTAACATCCTTGATCAAGCAATCACCATGTCTAAATTTTCAGTCTAAGGTAATCAATCAAATCCTCTTATTTTCATATTCCATTTAATCATGATTTAGATAATTTAGATGTATGATTATAATTTTGATTTGAATTATGAATTTATCTATTACATTTAGTTCTAATGGCTCTAGATCTTACTTAAGTAGTTTGGTATTTGGGTTGATTAAATTGCATAGTTTAATCCATTTAGATAAAAAAATTAGATACATTTTGGTGACCATGATTGGAGTACCACTCACAATTTGATCATTTTCCTTGTTAGGGGTGTTTTTTACAAGATTGCGGGTTTGATTGGACAAGAACAGGTACCATATTTTTTAAGTTTTACATGCACTAGTGAAACTTTGTGACTTTTCTATGGTATTCATGATATTGTAGTCATGATTTTACCTTGAGAGTTGTGATTTTATATCTTAGCTACTAAAAATTTTCATTTTTGGTAGGTTAATATTATTCTACAATATTGTAACTTCATGAATCATGACATTACACTATAAATAGTGATTTTACATACCTAGTCATTATTTTGTCTAACCACTAATGGTATCCTTTTGGTAGATTTTACTCATCTATAATATCATGAATTTATGAATCATAATATTACACTAGTAGTTGGGGTTTAACATACCAAAATAATTATTTTGTGTCTAACAATTTTTTGACTATAACAAGGTTTTGACTATCAACAAAATTGTAACCTTGTAACTTGAAATATTTCCCTGTGAATCATGATATTAAAACTACAGTCATGATATTGTGATTTTTCCTAAAACTACTAATGATTGTCCATTTATCTCTACCCTATACCTTTAATCTACTCATTTTATATCTTATAATAAGATAACTAATCATACAGGCCCACCTTGAAAGTTTATTTAACCATTTTATATCCTAGAATGTTTTTATAACCATATTTGTGATTGGAATAATATAGTTAATAACTAAATTTTAAGGAGTTTTCTCTTTGTGATCTATTGTGTGCTGGTTAACAAGGTCAATAAGAGAAAGGAAAAAGGCAAGGAATTTCATCAAGTATCAAAACATCATAAATCGTAACCATTTTACTAAGCGTTGCAAAACCACTAATCAAAAAGTCATAGTGTTGACTTGAGAATGGTGATATTACATCATTAGTAGTGATTTTGTGATTTAATAATTTTGGGATTGATTCTATTAATTGTTTAATATCTCTAAATCTATAAGGAAAATTTAGGATAAAATCTAACTAAAAAACCCCATTTTGTTCTATAGATTAGCCATAATCGTATCCATTTTAATAAAACTCTTACCTTGACATATTTTTGTATAATGTTGATGCTTAGTTAATTTTTTTTTTTACTTTATCATAATCATCTGAAACTAGGCATTCTTAAACACTTTGGTAGGCTATCAATAGTCATCTAAGCATCTATTTTGGTTAAAATTTTGAAATTTTCAAGCTTTATACTTTCTAGCAATATCGTTAATCTATAAGTCATGATATCACCTTGAGATTCATAATATTGAACTAATGGTAGTGGTTTTGTAGACTAACCATCATGGTTAACTATACATTATAAAATCACACTCATGAATTATGATATTGCACTATGTATCTATGATTTTTTACTCTATAGTTATGATTTTGTATCAATTTTAGCCTTTAAAATTGTCCTTTTAAGTGAATTTTTAGATTCATTTTTACTAAATTTTGAGTCATTCAATGCCTCCTAAAAGGCCCAAATTATGTTTAGAACTAGGGGTTCCACCCCTCAACCCTGCCTTATACTATGATAGGGAACATGCTTGGGGCATTTCCCTTAGACCCTATAATGGGCTCAATGCCTTAACCCCATAAATGGCACTGCCCCTTGACCCTACAAGGGGATGTCACCCATATAACCCCACATTTTATTCTGCTCACCCAAATAAATTATAAAGCCAAATCATGAATTTTTATGGTGTTTTTTTAAGGCCTATTGGACTAACATTTTATTTTTTGTACGGGTGGACCTAGAGGTTGTTTTGTCTAACATTTAATTTTATAGGTCATTATTTTTATATAAAATTGTGTGTTTTAGGTTTCCCCTTAAGATTATTAGTCAAACTACTAATCACTTGTCTTGCAGGTTGCTTATTTAAAATTTCCACTTGAAACTACTAGTCATTTTATTGCACACTACCCATCAAAGTTCCATTTTGGCATATTGAAAATCATTTTGTCTTAGAATATTCCTCATTTATATCATACTGTCTTATATATTCTTTCATCTTATATATATCACATATTTAAATAATTGGTTAATTAATCTTTTTGGTTTGCTTATTTGTCACCTAAGGACTACAATGGTGTATGCTCTCCTCCTTGCATCCTTGTGATGATTCCTAGAGGATCAAAAACCACTAATAAACCCTCCATATTTTTATTTTCTAAGGGTCAGTGACATGGATTTCACTACCATGCACTAGACCAAACTTTGTGTTCCAATGGAGTCTAAATATCAAGAGAGCTATCATTAGGCACCTAAGCAAATTTCCCTATAAAGGGTTTCATGGAGTGAGGGGAGGTTAAGTTCTAATACTCAAAGTCATTAGACACCATCCTATATAGAACTGGGCCCCACTGTAAATTCACATATATTAGGTACTCCTCTAAAAACCTTATGTAAACCTAACATAAGCCCTTTTGGTTATAATAGGAATTTTGCTACTAGAGTTAGGATTAACTCCTATGAAGTGGTCAAGTACAAATGAGGTCAAGATGGTTTAGTCAATTCCATAATGGTTCACCATCCTACAACCTCACCTATGAAGCCAATAAATAGTAAAAGCATCAGGTTACACACCTTTGAGTTTACTAATCATAAGTTTGTAGTTTTTTTGCTTGGGTATGTATCATGTTAAACTAGTGTTGTTTATGAGTTAAGTCAACCTTCTATCCAAATCTATACAAACCCATCTAGGTATTTTTTACATATCATATTGTATATCATTGTCTTATCATTATATCATCTTGTACATCCTCATCTCATCATATTCCTGTACATATTATATTTATATATCCCTATCATTATCCTATTCTATCTCCCACCTTGACTTTGTCCCATCCTAATATCACTATATCCACTTATCATTAGTCATACCTCCATCACATACATATCCTTATCACATATTATCATCCACATATTTCCCCAATTCCACTCTCTAAATAATCAATAATTTATCTTGACCTTACCTTCACTTAGTCATCTCATCCCCCATCTAGTCTAACCTCATACTATCTTATCCTAGTTAGCTCTTTAGGTCACACATGTGTCCAAACCATCCCCATCTCCTTCACCTATCTATACTTGTCCTTATCCCATTATCCAATCATCTTGATCACATATTCCTATCCCATCCCATCTTGAGAAAATTAGTCTAAGGCTTGAGCTAGTCCTTTTTCCTTTCATATTATCCTATCAACTCATCATTCGGTTAGATCTCATACCTAATCAGTATCTTTCTATCATCCTATCACTTTGTCATTTTCAATCAAGCATCGAATCATCATAAATATAATCTCTATCATGTATTCATCTTTCCTACTCATAACTAGGATCCATCCAATCTTCATCTTGCCAGTTTAAATCTAGGCACCCATAAAATCCTTTGTCCTTTTGCTAGCTTGAAAACTAAGCATTGTTGATAGATCACTAGCCCTTATTTTACTATCAATTTGAAATATGATCCTAGTTTTATACCATCTCAATCAAATTTCATCTATCTTATTCTCATCATCATTTCTCATATTAGCTTAGTCATTTGGACCTTTTTTGTTCAAGAAACCATCTCTAATCCTTAGTCTATCTCCACATCAGCCCTCTTTATCATCCAAATTTTATCATCTACCCCCATGGGTTTGGACCTAGTTCTCCTAGACCAATACACCTTGGCTAACATGGATGAAGTCCTTTTACAATAGCACTAGAATTGGGTGCTCACCTACCTTATAAAATTACTCTCATTTAACACAAACTGACATCTCGTATCCCTCCCCATCTACAATCCCCTAACTCATTAGGGTTAACCTCATCATTTATTCATATGGCTACCCTACTTAATACATACATATCAGATATTAAAGATGAATTCCTATTATGGCTATTGAAGATGGGTTCCAAACTTCCAAGTGATGTTGACCCCATAACTCAAGTCACCTTCTAAGAAATTCCATCATCAATATTCATCCCCATCCCATTATATTCCACCAAACACTAGTCCCCATCTTAGTCATGGCCTTATTAGTTCATAAGTTTCTTCATTTAAAAAGTATCTTGATGAACATCTAAAGGTAGTTTTCTTGAGGCTCCTTGAGTTGGGTGTCAAATTTAACTAAGGCCTTAACCCCTGTCATTTCACCTTACCCATAGATAGTACTCATACATGGTCAAACCCTCCATCCACTAGTCATATTAAGTCATCTACTCTTTCCTACACTACCAAAGGGAATCATATCTTGGTCACCTCATCTACTACAAGTCTATCCACCTAGTCATGTTAACAACCATCTGATCTAGAGTTCAATGCTTCCACATCTAAGTCACAAAATGAATTTGGTCCTTATACTCTCCTTCCTATATCCTTGGAAGAACTTTTTAAACAACTTATCTCTTATAACATGATGTTCCATCCACCCATATAACATATTGATCCTACTAAGCCTAAGACCTCTAGGTATAATGATAATAAATATTATGCATATCACTGAACTTAGGGGCATAACATTAATCAATGTTGAAATTTACAAGACTATGATTAAGACCTCATTGACCATGGTGACATATAAATCAAGGATAAAATATATGCATCTATATCCCTAGGTGAATAAGATAAGGAATACTAATATTCCATTCTTGATCATGATCAATCCCTTCCTTTTCCAAGCCAAGGTCAGGACACTCCATCCATCTTCTATAATCCCCTCATAATTGACAAATCCTCCATCAAAAATAAGTGTATTCCCCATTATCCTAGTCTTATATTCCCTCAAAATTCCTTCCATGGACCTATCTTTATCAAATCCATTCTTCTTCCATCATCTCCCCTATCTATCATATCAAAATCCCCATGATGAGAGGTCAATCATGGAAAAATAATCTTCTACTAACATCATCAAGTCTTATACATTAGAGTCATCATCAGAGCCAATACTAGTTTTATCTACATCCACATCCTGTTCAACACCTATATCTACATTATATTTCTCATCAAGAACATCATCCCTCATAAATATTACAATAGATGATGATAGTTCATACCCTTTTAAAGGTGTCCACGATTTAAATGATAACTAGTCACTAGGCATATCTTTCAATCGCAATCAAGATGATGAAGTCATAATCAAGTTTTTAAAAGATCTATCTATCAAATATTTTTATAATGGATCTAATTTTACCTTAGATGTGTGTATTTTATAAAGTCTTAGTGATCCTTTTGAGGCTCTTGAGGACACTTTCTCCAATGTTGAGGCTAGGGATCCTAGTGACTTCTATGAGGATTATGGCACTCATTATCCTCATAATCCATCACATAATAGTAATCATCCACCTTGTCCCTATAATCCCTATACCTTACTCCATGAAGAGAATAAATAAGAACATGCATCATTGGATTCAATTTCCATTCAAAACTATGTGACACAAATACAAAGGTCTAATACCATATTCCAAAATTCATAAATCATGATAAAACTAGCTCTAAACCAATAAGTCAAAATCAAGAAAACTCAAATCATCAGCCTAATCAAAAAATGTCTTCCCCTAGTGAAGCCCAAAATCAAGAACTAGGGAAATGTCAAAGTCAAAATCAAAATCATCTATCCATCTCCCTTGGTGAAGCCCAAAATTTGGCACTAAGGGGCAGTCAAAGTCAAACCTAATCAACAAATTAAAACAATGTCCAAAGTAATAATCATATAACCAACTATCCTCTTAATATTTTGATCAAATAATCAAGAAATAAAAAGGTCTTGGATCCCTTAATCTCATGGAACCAATCTAAAATATCCCCTACACCATATGTAATGGTGTATGTAACTATTAAACACCATTTCCACTCCCCATCCTATCATATCATCCATCATGATCATATCCCTCCCTCACATCATATATCCCATCAACAAAATCATGACATGCTACCATACATACCATATCACCAATCCTTAGGTAGAATTTTCCCTCATAAGGGTTGCAAAGACACCTGGATAAAACATTCATAGGATATTAAATCAAGAGTCAATAAAGGCCACTAGGACATCTAGGAATCTAGCATACATAACATGGTCCTATCATCACCTTTCTCTAAAATAGGTGTTGATTAAAGATCCAAATAGTATAAACAATCCTTCATCTCACCATTCTCCTATAAATCGAGATGCCTAAAAAATTAAAACAAATAAAAAAGTTAAAAAAAATTTAAAAAAAAAGTTAAAATTTTCAAAAAAGTAAAAAGTGAAATAAAAATAATTTTTCCAATGGTGAAAACCAATATTTTGATGCCTTGGGAAATTACCATGATGAAAACTAGTTTTCAGCATCATAGTAGAATAATCTATTTTCTATATTGTACCTTAAAACTTGGGGGAAAAATCTATCCATCTCTTGTCAATCACCCATTCATATTTTATCACTTCATCCATTGTCTTACATCACATCACGCATATTATCATACATTCCTTTCTAGTCTTGACCTTTTTAAGGATGAGGAAGGTGTATTGAGAAATGTTTTGAAATTATTTTGGCATATCATCCAATGGACACTTAGGCACCTAACCATCTGGTTCCTTCATGATGTGTTCATTGGTGACCCTAGTCCATCCTTCCTTGTCCCTCATCCCCTTTTCTAAATCACCCTCATCCTTTTATCATTCCATTCATTATTTCACCCACTCATCCTTATCCTATTTTCTAGGCTTAGTATTCCCTATGCTAGCAACCCCTTTTGTATAGTGTATATACATATTCCAAAAAACCCTAAAAAGTGAAATATTCCAAAAACCTAAAAATTATAAGATTTGAAAAAGAAAAAAAATAATCTAGGGTGTCTTGTCTTATGCTTGGACCTATAATCGTATCCATTTCCATCACATCATAAACCACCTATAATACGCATCCCATATATCATGTTGTCTATATCCCCATCCCAAATGAACATATTTAATCCTAAAACCAAATCCTAGTGCCCACCCATCCCTCCATATATTCTTCATCTTTTGAATAGGAATTATTAATTTGAACAACTTTTCAAATAATTTAGTATAACACTCATCATTTCCTCTCCATACCTAGCACCCATCCACTCACTATTTTACTAGTATGGAAAGTATTTGATCCAATCATCTCATAATCTTATTTCTAGATTAGAATATTATAGGGTTTTGTTATTTGGTAATTCTTGGCCATCTAAATCATCCTCTATTGACCACTTTTAGATTTTATTTATAGGCTACACTAGTATCCAAATCCTCATCCCTAAGCATCACACCTCATCATTTTATTTTTGCTCTCCCTATTCAAGTCTTAATTTTAATCATTAGTCATCCTCATCAAATCTAAGTCTACCCTAAGTCAATAATCAATTCATGATCCATCCTAGTCCATCTCATCACCTAATCAATCATCCTAATGTTTATAATCTAGGCCATTAGGCAACGCTCCATGACACTACATGTAGGTACTTGTGTGTGTTATTTGTTTTTTTTTTTTGTCTTGAATGCATGTCTTTATCATGTAAATATTTTTATTGTCTTTTTATTTTGAGTCTATGCTGCATCATGCCTCTTTTTATCTATTGGTAAATGAATAAGGATGTTATTGGGTCACCACATCTACCATAATGCTTTTAGGTGCCTTTGATGATGTAGATTTTGATATTTTCCCATGTAATTTGGCACAATATCCCCTTTATCATACTTATATCATAGGGCATATTTCCAAGTGCTATATTTATCAAATTTCTTAGACTATGATGAACCTTATGATAGTTATGTTAAATTGATCACCTAAACCTTCATCATTTATCTAATCATCTCATCATCCTTACTACTATCACTCATTTAATCCTCATGATCCATTTGACTAACATCCAATATTTTATCCTCCTCTCATCATCTAAGTCATATCCTTTAATCATTAACATCATCCTCTAGTCACTAATCATAGTCATCATCATCAAATTCTATTCCATCATTGTCATCATTCTTGAATCAAAATTACATAGGCCTAAGGTTTCTTAAAACTATGTAGGAAACACTTAGACACTTTTTAATTCCCAAGGATAACTTAGCCACTCTCACCTCTTTCCTCTTCATTCATCATCATATATATCTTGTCATCTTACATCAGCAAAAATTATTGAGTTATAATATCAATCATTCATAAATCAGTCTATTGATCAATCCCCATCCTCACAATCATCTCCTTAATTTTTTTTGTCAATTGTCCATACCTATTGATTGGGCCCGATAACATCGCCACATACACCCTTTATTTCATAACATTGATTAGTAAATTAATCATTTAGAAGTTTACAGTGCCTTCCCTTGATTGAGTCATTACATGAACCATAATTTTATCTTCATATTATGGCTCATTTATTTGATGTAATGTAGTATATTGGTCATTCAATCACATAATTATTATTTTGAATTTCCTTCATCATATCATCCAACTGTAGCCTTGAGATACACCAATCATCAATATTATCAAATAATTATCTTATCTTGTCCAATATCTCTCTCTTTAATGTGTCATTACTTGGGATACATCCAAATATTGTTGTATTATCATCATCATGATATGGTTGATTCCTTATTGGGATGTGTCTACCACCATAACCTAGTCATCTCTTCTCCATATGCATGTGTCTTTACTAGGGGAATTATCAATTTGTATCTCATTTCTCAAGTCAAATTCATCTTATATATTGCCTTCAACATCCCATCCCCTTATCTATCCATCTCCTCCCATCCCTCATTTCTTATTTCAAGTGGCCATCTATCTCATTCTTCCTCACATGTCCCCTCAAGGGGGCATCATAACCACTAACATCATCTACTAAGATTCATCCATAACATGGTTTTTCTTTGAAAGGCCATTACACTTTCCACTTCAATCCACTTGAATGCCCTTTCAAAGAGGATCAAAATGTATTCACCCAAATTTTCTCATTTGATTTAACATCATTAATATCACTATTAGTCAACACTAATTCTACTTATCTAATTTTATCCCCTATATCCCACTAATTTATCCCCTTACTAATCATTTATTTAATATCCCCATTCATTATTTTTTATTCACTAACATTAGTCCTACCCCACTTCTTCATTAATTTTCCTAAATCCCTATTATCCCATCCTAATCCCCACTTATCTATTATTTGGGAAATTTAAATTTCAGCCATTGATTTTTTGTCCTATTTAAACAACCCATCCCTCCATGGAAACTAGATGGAAATCTAAACAAAATCTTCATGTCAATTTAATCCTTGAATCACAAGCATCCATCTGAAATCTTTGATCAATCAATCGCCATGTCCAAATTCTAAGTCTAAGGTAACCAATCCAATCCTCTTATTTTCATATTCTATTTAATCATTATTTAGAGCATTTAGCTTTAGGATAATAATGTTGATTTGAATTGTGAATTCATCTATTGCATTTAGTTCTAAATGCTCTAGATCTTACTTAAGTGGTTTGCTATTTTGGGTGATTAAATTTCATAGTTAGTTCTATTTGGTTCAAATTTCCATCTACATTTTAGTGACCATGCTAGGAGTAACACTCCTAATTTGATCATTTTCCTTAATTGGAAGTGTTTTTCTTCAATCTTGCAGGTCTAATTAAAAAAGAATAGGTGTTAGATTTTTTAAGTTTTACATGCATAGGTGAAGCTTATGACATTTATCTAGTATTCATGATATTGATATCATGATTTTACCCTAAGAGTTATGATTTTGAAACTTAGCCATTAACAATTTTCATTTTTAGAAGGTTACTATTATTTTACAATACTACAACTCTATGAATCATGTCATTGCACTATAAATAATAATTTTGTATACCTAGTTATGCTTTTGTCTAACCACCAATAGTCTCCTTTTGGTAGGTTTTTACTCATTTATGATACCATGAATTCATTAATCATAATATTGCACTAGTAGTCATGGTTTTGCATGCCAAATTAGTGATTTTGTGTCTAACTATTTTTTGACTATAATAGGTTTTCAATTCTCAATAAAATATCAACTTCATGACACATGATATTTCCCTATAAATCATGATATTGAAATTGTAATCATGATATTGTATGTTTTCCTAAATCTACTAATGATTTTCCATTGATTTCTAACTTGTAGGTTTAATCTAGTCATTTTCTATCTTTCAAGAAAATAATTGATCATACAGGACCACCTTGAAATTTATTTAACCATTTTATATCTTGGAATGTTTTTATAACCACATTTGTGATTGGAATAATATAGTTACTAACTACATTTTAACGTGTTTTATCTTTGTGATATATTGTGTGCTAGTTAATAGGGTCAACAAGAGAAAGGGGAAAGGCAAGGAAGGGCATCAAGAATCAAAAAATTAAAAGTTTTAACCATTCTACTAAGAATTTCAAAATTGGTAATCAAAAAGTCATGGTATTGACCTGAGAATGGTGATATTTTAACATTAATAGTGATTTTGTGATTTAATAATTTTATGATTGATTTTAATTGTTGTTTAATATCTCTAAATATATAAGGAAAATTCAAACAAAATCTAACTAAAAATCCCCAATTTGTCATGTAGATTGTTCATAATTTTGTCCATTTTGATAAAAATCTTTTGTTGACATCATTTTATACAATGTTGATGCTTAGTTAATTTTTTTTACTTTATCACAATCATCTAAAACTAGGAATTCTTAAACATTTAAGCACCCTGTCAATAGTCATCTAAGCATCTATTTTGATTAAAAACCTAAAATTTTCAAGTTTTATAATTTCATAAAATACCACTAATCTATAATTCATGATATCTCCCTGAGAGTCATGATATTTCACTATTAATCATGGTTTTGTAGACTAGCCATCATGGTTAACTATCCATTGTAAAATCACAACTTGTAAATTGTGATATTGCATTGTGCATCTACAATATTACATTATGGAGTTGCAATTTTGCACTAATTTTGGCCTTCAAAATTGTACTTTTTGAGTGCCTTTTTAGAGTCATTTTTAGTGAGTTTTGAGTCATTTAGGGCCTCCCTCAAGGCCCAAATTTCCTTTGGCATTAGGGGCTTTGTCCCTTAACCCCACCATGTACTATGACAAGGAGCACACTTAGGGCACTACCCTTTGTCGCTGCAAGGGGAACTATCCCTTGACCCTACTTGGAGATGTCACCCCTAGACCCCTACATTGTGGCCTTGCTCACACAAATAAATTATAGATATAAATTGTGATTTTTTAGGGTGTTTTATTAAGGCCTATTAAAATAACATTTTATTTCCTATAGGGTGGACAAAGACACTATTTTTTCTAACATTTTATTTTGTAGATCATTATTTTGATCTAATATTATGTCTTATAGGTTTCCCCTTAACATTATTAGTCAAAATACTAATCACTTGTCTTGCAATTTTCCTTTTTAAAATTTCCACTTGAAAATACTAATCATTTTCTTATAGGTTGCCTATTAAAGATCCATTTTGGCATATTGAAAATCATTTTTTCTTAGACTATTCAACATTTTTATCATATTATCTTGTATATTCTTACATCTTGTATATATATCATATCTAAATAATTATTTAATTAATATTTTTGGTTTACCTATTTGTTACCTAAGGGCTATGGTGGTGTATGATCTCCTCCTTATATCCTTGTAATGATTCTTGGAGGATAAAAAACCACTAATAAACCCTTAGTATTTTTATTTTCTAAGGGTCAATGATGTGGATTTCACCACCATACACTAGACCAAACTTTTTGATTTAGTGGAGTCTAGATATTAGGAGAGATGTTATTAGGTGCCTAAGTGGAATTCCCTATAAAGGGTTTCATGGAATGAGGGGAGGTTAAGCTCTAATATGAAAAGTTGTTAGATATAATCCTATACAAACTTGGTCCCCACTATACCTTCATGTATATTAGGGACTCACCTAGAAACTTTGTGCAAACCTAACATAGGACCTTTTGGCCATAATAGTCATTTAGCTAATAGAGTTAGGATCAAATCTTAAGAATTCATTAAGTGTAGACAAGGTCAAGAGGGTTTGGTTGATTCTATAACAATTCATTGGCCTACATCCTCACTCATGAAATTTTTAGATTTTGTGATATTTAGGTTATACAGCCTTGAGTTTACTAATCATAGGTTTTTGGTTTACATTCTTTCATGTATGTCATGCTAAACCAGTGTTGTTTGTGAGCCAAGTTAGCCTTTTCCCCAAATCTATACACAAATATCTAGGTATTTTATACATATCATCTTGTATATCCTTTTTCTCATAATTTAATAATCTTGTACATCCTATTATACATATTGTCTTTGTATATCACTATCATTATCCTATCCCATCTCCCACCTTGTCTTCATCCTCTCCTAGTATGTCTATATCCACTCATCATTAGTCATACATCCATCACCTGCATATCCTTATCACATATTATCATCCAAATATTACCCCAAGTCCACTCTATCCATAATCAATCATTTGTCTTGACCTTGCCTTTGCCTAGTCACCTCATCCTATCTTATCCTAGTTGGCTCTTTAGGTCACATATGTGCTTAAACCATCCCCATATCGTTCACCTACCTATATTTTTCCTTGTCCCATTATCCAATCATCTTCATCATATAATACTATCCCATCCCATATTGAGTAAATCAGCTTAAGGCTTGAGATAGTCTTTATATCCTTTCATATTATCCTATCATCTCATTATTTGGTTAGATCTCATACCTAGTCAATATCCTACTAGCATCTTATCACTTTATCATTTTCAATCAAGCATCAAATCATCATCAATCTACTCTCTATAATTGAGTCATCTTTCTTACTCATAATTAGCACCCATCTAATAATCATCTTACTAGTTTGAATCTAGGCACCCATCAAATCTATAGTATTTTTACTAGCTTGAAAATTAAGCATTATCGATAGATCACTAGCCCTTAATGTAATATCAATATGAAATATGATCCTAGTCATATACCATCTCAGTCACATTTCATCCATATTATTCTCATCATCATTTATCATCCTAGTTTAGTCATTCTAACCTACTTTATTTAGGAAACCATCTCTAATCCTTAGTCTACCTATACATCAACCCTATTTATCATCCACCTTTTATCATCTATCCCCATGGGGTTGGACCTAGTTCTCATAAACTAATACATCTTGGCCAATAGGTATGAAGTCCTTTTACAAGCATTAAAATTGGGAGACACCTATCTTCTGACCTTACTCCCATTTAGCCCAAGCCAACATCATATATCCCTCCCCATCCATAATCCCCTAACTCATTACGGTCAACCTCATCATTTAGTAATATAGTTTCCCTAATCAATAAATACATCTTGGAAAATAAAGATGAATTCCTATTATGGATATTGAATATGGGTGCCCACCTTACCAATGATGTTGACCCCATAACCCTCAAGTTAAATTTTAAGAAATTCCATCATCAATCCTCATCATCATCCCATTCCATTCCACCATCCACTAGTCCCCATCCTAGTCATGGCCTTCGTAGTTAACAAATTTCCTCATTTAGTATCTTGATGAACATCTAAAGGTAGTCTTATTAAGGTTCCTTGAGTTGGGTTTCAAATTTCCCTAAGGCTTTGACACCTATCAATTCACCTTAACCCTAGACCATACCCATATATGGTTAAACCCTCCATCCACTAGCCATATTCAATCATTTACCCTTTATTACACTACCAAAGGGAATCCTATCCTAGCCATCTCATATACTACTAGTCTATCCACCTAGTCACATCAACAACCATTTGATCTAAAGTTAAATTCTTCTATATCTAAGTCAAAAAATGAAGTGGGTCCTTATGCTCCCCTTCCTATGTCCTTGGAAGCCTTATTTAGACAACTTGTCATTGCTAACATGATGGTCCATCCACCCATATGACATCTTGATCCTACCAAGCCTAAGCCCTCTAGGTATAAAGCTAATCAATGTTGTGCATATCACCAAACTTGGGGGCATACCATTAATCAATTTCAAAATTTCCAAGACTATCTCCAAGACCTCATCAACTATAGTGACATAAAAATTGAGATGAGCTAGATGCATTTATATCCCTAGATGAACAAGACAAGAAATACCAAGATTCCATTCTTATTGATGATCAGGCCATTCATTTTCCAACCCAAAGTCAAGACACCCCATCCATCTACCATAGTCCCCCCATCTTTGACAAATCTTCCATCAAAGACAAGTCTATTCCCCATGAGCCTAGTCTTCTATTCCCTCATAATTCCTTTCATGGACCTATCTTTATCAAATCCATTATTTCTCCATCATCTCCCCCTTATTCACCATATCATAAACTCCATGATGAGACGTCAATCCTAGATAGTGAATCTTCTATTAGTAGCATCATGTCTTATACATTGGAGTTAACATCAGATCCAATATAAGTTTTAATTGCATCCACATCATCTTTAACACCCATATTTACATCATATTCCTCATCAAAAACATCATCCCTCATAAATATTGCAATATATGATGATAATACCTACCATTTTGAAGGTACCTATAATTTATATTATAACCAATCACCAGGCATATCTTTCAATCCTAATTAGGATGATGAAGTCATAACTAAGTTTTTATAAGCTCTGCCTATCAAATATATTCAAAATGGATCTAATCTTACCTCATGTGTGTCTTTTATAAAGTCTTAGTGATCCTTTTGAGGATTTTGAGGACACTTTCTCTAACATTGAGGCTAGGTCTCCTAGTGACCTCTATGAGGAATATGATACTCATTATCTAATTAATCCATTGCATAACATTAATCATACAATTTTCCCCCATAATACCTATAACTCACTCTATGAAGAGAGTAAATAGGAACATGTATCATTGGATTCCCTTTTCCATTGAATATTGTGTGCCATAAATACAAAGGTCCAATACCATATTCAAAAATTCATAAATCATGATCAAAGTAGATTTGATCCAATAGGTTAAAATCAAGAAAAGTCAAATCATTCACCTAATAAAAAATGTCTTCCCCTAGTGAATCCCAAAATTTACCACCAGGGGGTAGTCAAAGTCAAACCCAATCAATAAATCAAAAGAATGTCCAAAGTAATAATCATATGACCAACCATGCTCTTAATATTTGGATCAAAGAATTAAGAAATATATGGGTCTTAGATCCCTTAATCTCATGGCACCAATATAAAATTTTCTCTCCACCATATCAAATGGTGTATGTAATTATTCAACCCCATTTCTAATCCCCATCCCATCATATTGTCCATCATAATCATATCCCTCCCTCACATCCTATATCCCATCATCACAATCATGACATGTTCCCATCCATACCATATAACTAATCTATAGGTAACATTATCCCTTGTAAGGATTATAAAGACACTTGGATAAAACATTAGAAGAATGTTAAATTAAGAGTTAATAAAGGCCACCAGGACATGCAAGAATATAACATACATCACATGGTCCTATCATCAACTTTCTCAAAAATAGGTGTTAGTTGAATATCTAGATAATATCAAAAATATTGCATCTCACCCTTATCCAATAAATTGAGATGCCCAAAAAATCAAAAATTAAAAAAATCAAAAAATTTCAAAAAACTCAAAAGTGAAATAAAAACCATTCATCCAATGGTGAAAACCAATATTTTGATGCCTTGGGAAAGTTCCATGATGAAAACTAATTTTTGGCTTCATGCTAGAATAATCTATAGTCCACATTATACCTCAACATTTGAGGGAAAAATTCATCCATCTCTTGTCAATCACCCATCCATATTTTAACCTTTTATCCTTTGTCTACCATCACATCATGCATCCCTTTCTAGTCTTAACCTTTGTAAGGATGAGGAAGATGTCTTGAGAAATGTTTTGAAATTATCTTGGCATATCCTCCAATGGACACTCAATCACCTAACCATTTATTTCCTTCATGATGCGGTCATTGGTGATCCCTAGTCCATATTTATTTATCCCTCAACTACTTTTCTACATCACCCCCATCTTTTTGTCATTCCATTTACTATTTTAGCCACTCATCCTTATCCTAGTTGCTAGGCTTGATATTCCATCTACTAGTAACCCCTTTTATATGGTGTATCTACATATTAAAAAAACACTAAAAGTGAAATATTTTAAAAAACCTATAAATTATAAGATTTGAAAAAGCCAAAAATAATCCAAGGTGTCTTGTCTTATGCCTAAACCCCTAGTTGCATCCATCTCCATCGAATCATAAACCACCACTAATACCCATACCATATATCCCATTATCCTTATCCCCATCCCAAATGAACATCCAATATCCATCTCCTATTTTCCCATTCCTCATCCTTGGATACTATATTTCATCTTGAAACTAAATCTTGGTGGTCACCCATCCCTCCTCATCTTTTGACTAGGACCTATTACCATACATAATCTTATCAAATAATTTAGTCTAGCACCCTTTATTTCCCTATCATTACCTCTTAATACCTAGCACCCATCCAATTACTATTTTGATAATATGGAAGGTATTTGATCCCATCATCTCCTAATCTTATTTTTAGATTGGACTCTTGTAGGGTTTTGTCTTTTGGTAACCCTTGGCCATATAAATCATCCTCATTTGATCACTTTTATATTTGATTTTAAGGCTACACTAGTATCCAAACCCTCATCCATAATCATCACACCTAATCATTTTATTTTCACTCTCCTTATCCAATTCTTAATTATAATCATTAGTCATCATTATCAAATCCAAGTCTACCCTAAGTACTCAATCACATCAAGCTCCATCATATTCCCTCTCATTACCTAATAAATCATCCAAATGTCCATAAACTAGGCTATTATACAAGGCTCCATGATACTACATGTAGATACTTGTGTGTGTTGCTTATTTGTTTTTTTTGGCTTGAATACATGTCTTTATCATGTAAATATTTTGCTTGTCTTTGTACTTTGAGTTTATGTTGCATCATGTCTCTTTTTTCTATTGGTCAATAAACAAGGATGCTATAAGGTCACCATAACTACCATAATTATTTTAGGTGCCCTCGATGATGTAGAGTTTTCTATTTGCCCATGTACTTTGGCATAATATCTCCTTGGTCATACTTATATTATGGGGATTACTACCAAGAGCTATATTTATCAAATTGCTTAGACTATGATGATACTTATGATAGTTGTGATGGCTTGATCACCTACACCCTCATCATCTATTTAATAATTTCATCATCCTTATTCATATCACTTATTTAATCCTCATGATCCATTCGACTAACATCCAATATTTTTTCCTCCTCTCATCATCTGAGTCATATCCTTTAATCACTAACATCATCATCTAGTCACTAATCATAGTCATCATCATCAACTTTTACTCCATCATTTTCATCATCCCTGAATCAAAACTGCATCAGGCTGAGGTCTCCTAAGACTATGTAGGAATCACTTGGACACTTTTCAGTGCCCAAGGATAGCTCAGCCACTTTCACCTCTTTCCTCATCATTCATCATCACATCTATCTTATCATCTTGTATCAGTGAAAATATTTGAGCTACAATATTAATCAATCATCAATCAATATATTTATCAATCTCCATCCTCACAATCATCTCTTTAATTTTATCATCAATCACCTATACCTATCGATTGGGATCAATAATATCACCACACCCACCCTTTCTTACATAGCACTGATTGGTCAATTAATCATTTAAAATTTCATAGTTCCCTACTTTGATTGAGGCATGATAGAAACCATATATTTATCAATATATTATGGCTCATTGAGTTGATGTAATGCAATCTATTGGTCATTTGATCACATCATTCTTCTTTTTTAATTTCCTTCATCATATTATTCAACTAGATCCTTGAGCTACACCCATCATCAATCTTATCAAATATTTGTCTTAATTTGGCCAATAGCTCTCCCTTTCATGTGTCCTTTCTTTGGATACATCTAAATCTTATGGCCTCATCATCATCATGTTATAGTTTATTCCCATTGAGGATGTGTCGACCACCATCATTTATTCATCTCTACTCCATGTAAATGTGTCTTTGTTAGGGGCATTATCAATTTGTAGCTCACTTTTAGAGTCAATTTCATCTTATTCATATTTTATCTCAAATTTGACATCCTAACCCCTTATCTATCCATCTCATCCCACCCCTCATTTATTCTTTTGAGTAGCCATCCATATCATTCTTCCTCACATGTCCCCTCAAGGGGGAATCATAACCACTAACATCATCCACTAATATTCATCCATGACATGGTTTTTTTTTGAAATACCATTACTCCTTCCACTTCGCTCCAATAATATTTCCCTTTTATAGAGGTAGAATATATATGCACCCAAATTTTCTCACTTCATTTAATGTCATTAATATCACTATTAGTCAACACTAATTTTGCTTATCTAATTTTATCCCCTCTATCCCAGTAATTTATCCCCTTCCTAATAATTTATCTAATATTCCCATTCATTATTTTTTATTCACTAAAATTAGTCCAACCCCACTTCTTTATTAATTTTCTTAAATCCCCTTTATCCAATACTAATCCCCACTTATCTATTATTTGGAAATTTTAAAATTCTCATGGCCCACTTACCTACCTACTAAGCCTATTTCTAGGCTCTCCTACACCCCTCATCCATAATAACTCACCTAATTCCTATATAATCCACCATATAATCATCATTAAACCATAATACATATTATAAAATGATCCAATTCTATAATCCTTTCTATTCTTAACCCTCCTCTCTAGAAGCCTCTAAATCTAGAGGCTTCCAAGGAATTTTATATTCCTTTTAATTATCCACCTTAGATCTCTATGATTTAACTTTGAATTTTAACCTATTAATGTCCCCCTCATTATTATATTTAAACAAACCATCCCTCCATGGAAACCAGCTAAAAGTTTAACAAAAATCTTCATGTCAATTTAATATTTCAATCACAAGCATTCATACAACATCCTTGATCAAGTAATCGCCATGTCCAAATGTTGAGTCTAAGGTAATCAATACAATCCTCTTATTTTCATATTATATGTAATCATGATTTAGAGAATTTAGCTTTAGGATTATAATGTTGATTTGAATTGTGAATTCATCTACTACATTTCATTCTAGTGGCTTTAGATATTACTTAGTTAGTTTAGTATTTTGCATGATTAAATTGAATAGTTTAATCCGTTTCGCTCAAATTTCCATCTACACTTGTTACTAAGGATATTTTATTATATAATAGATCATGAAGGAATAAGTAATGGGAAGATATATAATGGAAACTTATATATTGACTTTGTTATAATTTATTTAGAAGATTGCATTTATTATGTTATGAACTGAGTTATATCATTAAATACATATGTATATGAATTGTGTTAGAAGGATATGTAGGAAAGGGACTTAGAATATTTTTATTTCCTATTTTATTATATTATAAATATCCATTCTTGAATATAATTATTCGATAAAATTATGAATATCACTCTTGTGATTAAAGTGAATAAAAATAATGACATTTATGACTATGACTGTTAGTACCATCTATTACTATGTTGGTTAAATGTATGTTATAGTCTATATTATTTTGCCTTAAATCTTATGTGAAAATTATTAGATTGTATTATTAGATAATAGGTGATAGTTATATGAGTATGCCAACATGTAACTCATATACCTTTCCCCCTAATATCATTTGATAGGCATGATTTAATAGTAGAGAGTTTTGTGTAAGTGGAATTGGAACAAATTCGTATATTTGATTTATATAATGAAAACTTTGGCCAAAGTAATGTTATAGAGGAGACATTGTCATTCCAATATACTTTTTAGTTTATATGTGTATGCTAATTTCATAGTATATAAATGAGTGTATCAATGAAGTGTAGGGCCACTCCTAGTCGGGAGGTGCGTGGGAGACCATTGGTATGTGGTTGGAATTAAAACACTTAGATGATGCTCTCCTTATTTCAATCATTTGGGATCATACTCAGGATATATTTATAGATTAATGAGTTGTTTTGAATAATTTTTTGCACCATTTTACACATTATATTATATATTTGACTTTGCATTAAAAATGTAATGCTTCATAAATTATTATTTGATGAATATTCAACACAACAATGGTTAAAATACTTTTGATTAATTATAAATATTATGATAGTATTGGATGTAAGATTATTATGGCTGAAATGTAAATTATATTAGTGTTTTGATGTGTTTTATTCTTTCCACTATACATTTAATGAGAGATATTCATCTTGTAAATTGATTTAGACTGTCTTAAAACTAAATGAATCATATTTTTAGCCAATAACTTAATAAATTTACATAATTTATTCTTTAGATACATTTAGTCATCAAACAATAATCTTATATCTAGTTAAAGATGATTTTATAAGTGTACTTTATGTAAGAAAATAGTGTAACTAGTGGTTAACCCAAAGGGGTTTTAACATTTTTTATTAGAAAGGATCTATGTATTCCATTGTAAATAATCCATTTGTAGAGGATACCAATAATGATATTCTAAGTATTCTAAGGAAACCATTTATAACCTTTAGTGTAAACAAATATAGATTACCCACGCTATATAATTCATAGTTTATTGGCCCTTGGATCACCAATAGGTCCTAAAAATAAGGGGACTCTTTATCAAATGAGTTTTAGAATACTTTTGATTACTTCGATCAGTTAGTTTCTAAAAATGTTTGAGTGAGTCACAATTTTAGCCTAACATGTTTGTATTCTATAAATGACCCTCTTTATTTATGTAGGCAATATTTTTTTTTAAAGAGGAATAAAAGCTTTGAAATCACTATCTATAGGAACTGATAGTTGTGCAACTTCTACCTGCATGAAGTAATAATCTTTCCATCAATACTATAACTCCTCCCTTAAATCTATTATGACTATTGAAATTAGGTCACTATGTTCTTCTTGATGAATGTATTTTTTATGGGTTGTAAATATATTTAGTATTACATTGTAGCCTCTTTTATCACATTTATTGGACCCCTTTTTCATTTACAAGATAATGTTTCTTCTTATTTCAATATATATATTTTTTTAATTAGTATCTAGAGAAGGTTGTTGAGTTTTTATATATACATAATTTATAATCATGAAGTAATGTTCCATTATTTATTATTTAATGAGATAACATCCTCACCCTTATTATGTACCCTTTACCTTGGATATATTTACCATGTAGTAGCTCATTAAGGCCTAATATATTTATTTGATAATTTGACAATAATAGACCCAACTCACATTTTTACCTAGTAAAAGAAGTAATTTCCCCAAACTAATTAGTAATATTTTTTTATTTTTTTATAATGTGTTTCACATTTAAATGTGAATTTTATATAGACCCAAGTTTCTATCTTAATCCAATTTTAATAAAACATAGACAAAAATATTATGAATAATATAAAAAACAATGAACCTATAGTACAACCCTAACTTAGGGCCCTCATACAAAACAAAACTCAACATCATTGAATATGGTGTATGTGGATAATATTAATGATTGTAAATATAATTCATGGATTTAAACTATTTAATTTTATCTTACACAACATTTTATTTAATATAAAAATAATAGTTTAATTAATTTTTTTATGGAAAGGATAATTGGATTATAATTGGGTTAATATCATATTATTAATAATTATGAGACAAAAGTGAATTTGAATACATTACATGATCTAATAGCTTTGTAAATTAGGGAAGACTCTAGAGGGTGAGAAGAAATGCATTCATCCTTTGTCATATCTTGATTTATCTCTAAGCCTAATAACCATATATTCATGGATTTTTATGGTTATTATTTGACTAACTACTCTTTAGTTAAGCTTGATTTCATATGTTTATTATGGGCAGTTATATGTTGCTTAATTTACATGATTGATTAGCTATGGAGTTAGCTATACTTTTATATTATGTACATGATAATAATGTTTTTTAGTTATCACAATAATATTTTATGGATTAAATATGTTTTGGGATAATTACCTTCATTATTATGAGGTAGAAGCATAACAGATCCATTCCTCAAAGTGTGATAGAGGGAGTGCATCATTAGAGAGTGTGGTGTAGATGGAAGCATTGGGGGATGATGAAGAGTAAGACTAGAAACCCATGAAAATACTACAAGTAGATTAATATGTTTTAATTAATGGTTGTTTTATATAACTTTAGCATGTGTTTGATTGCTTATATATTTTTGTTATGATCTTGTTTATTGTTTGATGCTTATGTTGATCTAATTATGTGATTTAACTTATGGTTTTCATACTTAGATTGATTTGTATGATATTAATGCTATGTTGAATTAAGTGAATTTATGTTTGTTTTAATATGAATTACTTCTATCTTGGATATAACTGAGTGTAGTATAACAATGTTTTATTTTATATGCTTTGCTATAGTTGTAGATATGATTATTTTACTTTTATTGATATGTGTGTGTCAAGTTAATTAGACATAGCATGGTCTCTATGTTTAAAAAATGAATTAGTTATTTGTTTATCTAAACATTAAATCTATGCTAAAATCCATATTGCTATTCGGGATTTGCATTGATACACCCAATACTTGGAAATTATTATTGTTTATAATAATTGCATGAACATTATGATGTTAATGATATTGACTAATTATTATTATAAAGCATTTGTGATTATGAAATTCCATAATCTAATGCAAATTTAATGTCAATAGTTTCATTGTTAAATAATTAAAAGAGACATCATAATGTTCGAATTGTGTTATAATAATTGGATGACTTTTTATTAAGTCGATGTTAGAAGGGTCAAACTCATTATTAAAGTGATTATTGGGTTTGTTAAAGTCAATGTGCATGCATATATTTCAAAAGGATAATAATTAGTATTATTTTATTATTTAATTATAGCATTAGAGATATTAGGGTTAAACAGATCATTGACTTGGGTTAATTATCAATTATAAAAACTATTATTCTATTTGTAAATTTTTGTGTGAAGAAATAATGGTGGACTATTACTTTTACTTATTGTCTCTTTACATGCATCGACCTAGTCATTATTTTGGCTAGGAATTTTGGGGGGTTCTAGTAAGATGGAATATAATAAAAGGAGAAGAAGGGAGGCTTGGATGGGGGTGGACACAACACAATAGGTACAAAGGACAAGAGTGATTCAAACTATAGAGGGAAGAAATTTGAATCTTTGGCATATCAGACTTCTCTTACCATGTTTATGTTGTTTTATAATTCATATTTTGTGGATTTTTTGGTAAAATCTAGGAAATGTCATAAAGGGTTTTTAATTAGTTTAGTTTAATGAAATTATAAAATGGGATAATTTTTGGCCCTATGGATGACTTGGCCATCCATAGAACTAAATGAATATCCCAAAAATCCTAGGAATAAATGGGTTGGGAATTTTGTTCCTTGCCATAAAAATGTAAAACACTAAGTTTTAGTGAATGGATTTTTGTGTGTTTAACTTAAAACCCTAGGAAACTTATAGAAGGGTTTAACTAGTTCATTAATGGTGTGTATTCACTTAGAGATGGTAGAATATTTGCTCAATATTTTTATATTAAACCATTTTGGCCAATATGAACATAAATGCATAAATTTACTCTTAAACCCAATTAGGACATGACTATATAATTGGGAGTTTTAACTCATAATTATTAAGATAGTTTATAAAGCATTTCTATTAATAATGGCTTTGGATATATTGAATATTATTTTCTATTAAGATATTATGCTTGGTTAGGGCATGAATATGTATTTCTAGACCAAAAAATTGTGTATTAAGGCTTTTAGAAACCTTTTTTGAGTATATATAAATATGTAGGGGTCTGTTTCCTTAATATGACTTATTTGAAAAAATATACATATACAAGGATATGTATATAAAATCTATTGGACTTAAATGGCCTGTGATATATACATATATGTATGTGTGTATGTATGTATGCATAAAACCTATAGCATGCATTTATACTTATAGTAAACTTTGCACTTTTATTGAAAAGCCATAAAATTGTAAAGTATATAATTTATTACTGATGTATTTAATATAGCTTAATAAAAATATGGATGAGAATGAATATATGTATATATATAGTGAATATGATATAGACACAATTGGCTGAATTATATAATTATGGGCTAATTTTGATATCTATATGTCTTATCATTTATATACACTTGGATTATTTTGTATTATAATATTGATCTTAAAGGCATCAATTAGGTCTATGAATCATTTAAACTATGTCTTCTAAAATATTGAAAAATGATGAAATGTAGTTGGTTGAGTTTGTAAATATAATTGTATATGTTTTGTTATACCAACTATGAAATAATGGGTATATATTCAAATTACTATAGTTAAATTTGTTTTATATTTTGAATATTATATGATAATGATTAGTTGAAAATCTAGTTAATACTCCAGTCAATGGATAGAAGATTGATCCTTAGAGTATAACGTATACTATGCCTATTTATACTAGTGATTGACTTAATTAGTTATATACACAACTAAGTTATTGTTAGTTTTATATATATATATATATATATATATATATATATATATATATATATATATATATATATATATATAACTAACAATAACTTAGTTGTGTATATAACTAATTAAGTCAATCACTAGTATAAATAGGCATAGTATACGTTATACTCTAAGGATCAATCTTCTATCCATTGACTGGAGTATTAACTAGATTTTCAACTAATCATTATATATATATATATGTGTGTGTGTGTGTGTGTGTGTGTGTGTGTATATATATATATATATATATATATATATATATAGACACAGACATACTTAGTTAATAAACATTACATGATTAAAAAATATATATATGGGTATATTTAGTTATCATGGTTGAGTTATGAATGTGTTTGACTATTTGATGAAACATTCAATTATGTAGTATTTAGAGATAAATACTAAACATGTGATGATTATTAGTGTTTGAATTTGCTTATGATTTTATTTTTCATAGGTAAATACTAAGCTAGAAATAAATGCTATTAAGATGAAATAACAATTGTAGTTACATTATTTAGCATAGTATTATGGGTGATTTTTTATATGTTTAATGTTTTGTTGAAGCATTAAATATAACATATCTAAAATATTAAATATAGATAATATTATATTGTTATAAGATAAGCTTATTGTTATATTTTTGAAATATGGAATAAAGAAATAAGATGTTGATTAATGTTATTCGATGGATGAAATAAAATTTAGATTTACATGTTATTAAGTAGTAATTTTATGTCTAGATAATATCTATACCTAGATGGTATGATTTTATTGAGGACTATTTATTAAATTATTTTATTATTTAGTAATAAATTAGATGATTTATGATTCATTGCATTACATTTGATGGACTAAATGTATGTTATTTTATATTTTCATATTTATTACTTTTTAAAATTGATAGTAGGGAATATTTTGTATGAATATGTTGGTTTTTATATTAATATATAAATAGCCAAATATCACATTAATGACCCTAAATAAGTAGAGAGATAGATTTCAGTCACTTAATTAATGCCACTAATGTGTAGATGAGGTGTAATCCAATTCAATGGTGTGTATGAAATTGACTGATCCTAAAGATCAATAACTATATGAAAAATTTGGATAAAGTAATGTTTATAGTTAAACATTATCATTTCATGTGTTTGATATAGTTTATATGTTGTACAATATCAGTTATAATAAATTTATTTATGGTATAAATCATGTATTACTTATCTTACAACACACAAGTTCTATTTTGTCACTCTAGATTCCCGCACCATCATTATCTACCCATCCATAAATGGAGGGACATTCTCTTATTAGGAGATAGTGTGGGGGATCTATGGTCTATGGTTGGTGTGTAAAATCACTCAGATGACGTTCTCCCTCCCTGCAATACTACTACACTTGAGATTAATTTTGGATACTTTGAGTTCATTGAGACTCATGCTCTATGGGGATTTGTATCATTGTATTATTATTATTGAGACATTATTATTTCTAAAAATGTACTTTTTACTCATGTGTACATCTAAAATAGTGGATATAATGTTGTATCAGCCATGGTTGAATTTGTAATACTACTTTTATGAAATAAATGCAGTTTTGATTTATATATTCAACATTTTACCTATTTTGATATATTATTGTTATATTGATCATTAGATAAGTGGATTAACTATATAAATTTTTAATTTTAATTGAAATGATGTATTTAGTTAAAGATCATTTTGGTAGGTTTCATCATGGTGAAATCTGTTAGATTAATTTTTGTAATTATTATTTTTTTACCCTATTGCAGTAAAACCTAGTGGGGGTGTTACATCTTTCCTCTCCATAGTGAAAAATACGTAAGGATGATAATGATTAGACTAACTACTCATGAAAGTCATCTTGAAATGAATTAAACACATAATTAAAATCACACAAAAAATAATAGTTCAACATAAAGTAATGAACAATAAAAATAACTAATATATTCTGTTAAATTTTTCATGTAATTAACTAATAACATTTTACCATTCATGTATATTTCGTGAAGGTATTTTTAGTCATTGCACTAATTTTTTTAGAGACTAACCCCAAATTAACTAGGTCTTACACTTGATTAACTATGATGAGTAACAACCAATATTGACTAATTGATGTCAATGAAGGGTAAAACTAGCATAAATATGACAAGATTTTTTACTAATAAGGGAGAATTTATTAAAATAATGACTAATTATGGGAAATTATATGTGATTATCACAAAATCAACTAACTCTTGCACTAAGAAAAACTAATTGCAACAAATAATAGCCATTTATGTTTAACAACTTGAATGATGTGATTAGCCACAAATAATAAAAGGTTTTCATTAATAAGGGTTAATAATGACCAATACTGGCCAATTACATTCAATTAGGCCTATGTTATATAAATTAAGTGTTAAAAATAATCAATATATCTATCAATAGTGGATATATTCATAATATTGTGAAGTTTTTAATTTATTCATGTGAATTATTTTAATGTGTCACCCCTTTTTATGTGGGGTCTGACATGGTGTGATTGACCTTAAATGAACCATTTTTTTCATCAGGGATGGATAACTATGTCCAATGATGAACTAAGATTAAATTTGTGTTATTAGACCCAAATAGACATGGTCATATGAATTTTAATGTCATGATGAATTTTATTGAATAATATATAAATGCCATCAAAATAAACACGAAAAAATGAAAAAAAAAAAATGCATGGTCAATTTTATGTGTAAAGCCACAAATCATTGTTCATATCCTTAGATTGACCCTCATTAGTTTCTTTTTTTGTAATGTTTTATCAAATATTGATCTACTAACATAAAATAATGACAAAAGGGAGTCAACTAGTCATTATTGGTTATTATTTGTTACAATTGGTCATCATTAGTGCAATATTTTATCTCAATCAAGCATTGTTAATGTAATATTTTATTTATTTGGGACAGATTGCACCCATTTTTTCACATACGTTTCTAGTTTACATGAAAAACATTAAGAAATAAAATAATATGGGATGTACATCAATATATAAAAGAATGGTGGAAAAAAATAGTTATGGTATGTTTTGTAATAGATGCACAGTGTATTATTTAATTTTTTCACAATGTGTTATTTAATAAATTCATAGTGGCTATTGAAAACTCCAACCATGAGAATCTTCCACAAGGTTTAAATTTTTTAATTTTATATTTATTCAATTTTATTAAATGGAATAGTGCCTTAGTAAATCAATAAATAAAATCAAACTCTACAATTAGAAATAACACACTACACATTTACCAAATAACACAAAAATAAATTAAATAACATATTGTAGACACGTAATTTTTGCACATGACTAGTTATTTTCTATGGTATTAGTGTCTTTTGTGTTTATTATTCATTAGTTTTAGGTTAAGATATTATTGGCATGGTTTCCCTTTTTTTTTGTCCCACTTTTGTTTCCCTTTGTGTTATCCTTAAAAATTTAATTTTTCTTCACTTTGGGTCTAGGACAATATCACCATTCAATTTGAAACATTTGAAAACATACATATAAACTATGTTTTTTCCTTAACACAACTTTTAATGCTCTCAAAATTTTGAAATTGAGTCATACGATTTAGGTCACCAATAAAATTGAGCACTCTGATTTTGGCTATTTTTATGAATATATATGATCTAGACCAAATTTACATATTTACATCAAGACTACTTCCAACCTATTTTTGAGTCAATTTTATCATCTAATAGTGCACATGTAATATATAATTCAAGTAGTATGTAATAACTCTTATCTATTCCAATCATTTTAATTATATAGTTATTTTCACACTTCATATCTTTTTGTAGTTAGAATTTTTTATCTAGATCATATTTTTATTATGTAGCCTCATTTTCTTGATAATTATAGTGTTTATTAGCCATTATGCACTTTTCATCAAAACATGCATTATAAATTTGTAACAATATTACATGATAAATTTAGTAAATAACACATTATTTATTTTGTTAATGTTTTTATATAAAAATAATTATTTTAAAACTCGAAAATGTAAACATATATTTAGTCTTTGTGTTTTATTTATTTTAAGATTTGAGGTGATGTAATAATATAATACTATTAGAATTCATACTATTTAAAATTAAAAAATTACCATAAAAAATAAATGCGAAATGGGGATTGATATGTACTTACTATTTATATAATTAACTAAAATGGATATATGTTATATACTTAGGGAATTTTATTATTTATATTACTCTCTACAAACATCATGGAATTTTAAAATAATTTATAATATCTCTTTAATTATTCAAATTAGAAAATAGATTGTCAAAACTTGCATAGACACTACCAATGAAGATAAGATCCCTATAACAACTAGTATTGTATATTATCTACAAGCACTATCTAGGTATACTATGTTAGTATATTATTATATATATACTTGTGCCACCATTTCAAATGATTTATATATTTTTTAATTTCCATGTAATTTTCACATACCTTTATTTTTATTGTATTTACTTTAAAACCCTAGCTTCTTTTTTGACACTAGATTGCCTTGGAAAACATGTGTTAAAAATATGGGTTATATAACACCAAACACTCCTAATTGAGTGATTTATCATTTATTATGTTCTAATAATCCAAAAAGAGCCAAAACTATATACAATTCTACCACCTAGGTGTATGTGTGATCAATCATGTTCTACTAGAATGAAATGTAATGCTTTGGATTTAGACTCTTGACAACATGCATCTTCAACCTTTTATTAGTGTTTATCCTTGGCTATATGGTTGTTCCTTTGAATAATTTTTAGATTTTTATTCTTTTGTGTAAATATCTCAAGATATTTTAAATGTATTTCTCAAGTTTTTCAATAGTTCTCACTATAATTTCAAAGTGAGTGAGATCTTAGTCTTGATTTGTATTTGTAGATTAATATTTGACATTTTACCCATAACCTACGTATGAAACATGCTTAGTCTAACCAAATGGATATGTTTAAATTTTTAAAAAATAATGTTAAGGGTTATTGGATGTTTTTGATACAAGGTAGACACTTTTAGTAACTACAAGTGTCTAATAATTACTAGCATTATCTAGAGAGGGAAAAATAAGGATCTATAATATGGAGATAATTTGATTTAAATTATGGAGAATTATTGTAAAGACTAGGGATATCCTAAAATTTAATGATATTAAATTTGTTTTTATGAGATAATATATACATAAATAGATATGGGAAAGTGTGCATAAGAGTCAAATGTGTACACACAAGTCTAAGTATGTGAAAATATGTCAAAATTAATGTTTCCAAATGTCTAAAACTAAATTTTAGGTGTATATAAATGAATCCTTATATTATAATATTAAAAATATTAGATTAAAAGGATAAAATAAATAAATTTTAACTTGTGTCTAGTTACACTCGATGTTTACAAGTATGCCCCAAATATTTAACTTGCTACATGGAAAACTTGCAAGGAAAATTGTACAAATCAATGACCACTCATGATAGAAAATATAAAATAAACTAGATCATTGAATTCATTAAAATTTAAAATATAATGAATATATATATATATATATATATATATATATAATATATTAAGCAACAAAATATATAATTTTAATCATTTAGATAATTCCATGTGATGACTACCCTAAGGAGATGTAACTACTAAAATCATGTGCTGAGTAGTTTTTGATGCCTCAACCACCATTAGAGATTGAGAAGTACTAAACTTTGAGTAGTGTAGGATAGTCAACAACACCCATATAAATATCATAAAAAATATTTTTTTCAACCCAAAAAAAATTATTATACAAAGGTGGAACCCAAAATAGCCTCACATTTAAAAATTAGAACTTTGAAATATATATATATATATATATATATGTAAATTGAAACTTTGAATCAACTACTACATATGGATTTTAGATCCAAAGTTATTACATAGTACTATAATTATCCAATAACATAGATATAAAAGTGTTTACATGAAAAATATTCATTCCAAAAATATAATCCATACATAACTCAAAGTGATATAGAATTCCATAATCCATCTATCAATTTTCTCAGCCATATAAAATCTGCTCAAATTGACCTATAAAATTCAACAAGTGTGTCTCTTAATCATGTATAATGCACAAAATGTGCCTAAATATATTAAATATTCCCCATTTAAATCACATAATCTAACCAAAAATATAATTCATCTATCTTTCATGCCATGAATATGTTATGACCCCTTTTTGAGGTAAGGGATGAAGTTTGAGAATCGCTCACCTCAAAGAAAAGAGTTATGTGAATCATGTGTTATACATAAAAGTTTAATAATGCAAATTGTGTATAAAACATGATAATATATTTCATAATATAAATATTTTATCATTTTATCACATATAAAACATGTAATCTAAGGTAATGGGCATACAAGTATCATGCCAAGAAAACATAGAAATTAGGCATGCATTAATCAACATCATAGATGATGCATGATAGAAATAAAGGCATCACATAAATTAAAAAAATCATAATATAAATCATGGAACCAAGATTAATAATAATAATATATGTAATGAAACACATATTTTCATAATATCATGATCATGAATCACATAATCACTCAAGACATGACTTGACTCTAACTCAACTTTAACTTGAGATGGAGAAGGTGGACATGACATGGAATAGAAGATCATATACATATCTAATGAATGATGTGAAAAAAAATAATTAGTTAACTCAAATAGCATGAAATATAACATGAAATGTAATAATAAACAAAATAAAACACACAAAGAATAAACAATGTTAGTTTGCATAATTAATCAGTGCCATTATCTAGTATAAAAATGTATAATATCCATATAAAATAAAATGCTAGAAAGTATAAACAAAATCAATTCATGTATAATATAATATTATCAATGGATCATTATATAAATCACAACATGATAAGTGTGTAAATATTCCCCCAATATAGGCATGTTCCCTATTTAAAAAGGTAAATATAGACACTATTTTATGATTATATAGCACCTCAGTCTTGTATACTTGAAAAACTCACACCTTGGTTGTTCCTCTCAGTTATATACCTTTCCCACTTTTTCAAGTCTCACATATAATCTAGATTTGTTTAATTTTTTTGATATATCTTAGACTAACTAGTATTATGTTAATGATCTAGGTCTTCTATCTTATCCAGAATACTTAAAATACACTTATCTTACATCTATGTAGGTTCTGATCACGTACCTACTTTTTGGCTCCTTGGGCACTAACATCCATGATAGATAATATTGTTAATGTTATCATCCTATCCTGATGCAAGTGTCTAGTGCCATAAATTCATCTAGTTTTCAAATTAAATGTATTGTAATGGTTGGATTAAGTTATTTATTGCAAGTTATTACTTCAAAGGGATTGATATAAATACAAGATCAACCCTCATTCATTCCTCACCTAGAAAAAGATAAAATAAATCAAGGAAACTTATCAAAAACATTATATCAAATAATTCAATTGAACAAATCTTCCCTATTTCCACACAAATCATAGGTACAATACATCTATAGATATAAATTACTAAAGGAGTAGCCCAAGATCTAGATTTCACAAGTGACATGCTATGTCACTATTGTAGTTTCTTTGCACAATATTTCATAATTCATACACAAGCCATCACATAGGGGATAACTACATGAATTTGAGGCCCTATTATATAGTATTAGATGTTTAAGCATTGTTATCTAACAATGGGATCTTTAAGGTTAGCTTGACACCATGTGTCCACTATCCTAGATTTACCCTAGGTCACTATGGATATGGATAACTAGGGTTTTTCCATTTCACGAGTGATAGTCCATGACATAGATTTGAATGTAGTAGAATGAATTTGAAAAAAAAGATAGAAGCATCTAGGTGGTCTCATCCTTTTTGAATAAATATTTTTTACATGACACTTACATTTTACCTAGATAGTAGTGTCGATGTAACCATCCTAACCTAGCATTATTATCCAAAAATTAAAAAGTGTCAGATCTCTAATTTGATGATTATTTTAAAATCTCCTTTTATCCTACTTTCTACCTATTCTATATATAAAACTACATCAACATCATGAAAAGCTAATTATATTACTTATTTATCATTTACTTATCTATCATAGCTTTACTTTCCATAATTAGACTATCTCAACATAATAAATTTAGTGTATGTTTATATTTGAATTTAGAATTTAATTGGCCTAATATGGATCTAGTTATTACCCTTTATCCATTTCATTTATATATACCCATTTAATCAAATATAAGGTTAATGATAAGATCACCTTGGATCACATTTTAGTGTTAAACATTTGGTGAACCTAATCTTTGAACATCAAACCCTAGGTTACTTAGGGTTTTCTAATTTTTTTGTTTCTACTCCCTAATTTCTATAAATTTATAATCATGTTTTCCATAAACATCTCTGAAAATTATTTCATCATTCAATACCTTATAGTGTTTTTTAATTGTTTTATTTCATCCCTGATTAAATAAATCCTATCTATAAAGGATTTAAAACCTTCTATCCTACAGGGTCTTTGTTCTAATGTTTATAATAAGAACATTTTAAATAGAAACTAAAACTTGATCTCTCTTCAAAATTATTTTTTTAATGCCACAAAACTAAAATCTAAGAGATATGACACTATTGACCAATTGAGCAATACGTATGCAAAAATTTCAACCCTTGAAATCCTAAAATAATATAATGTATATAAGGATATCCTATATGAATCATTGCGTGAGACACAAGTTTCAAGTGATATTGAGCCTACTTATTTTGTGCATATTATGAAAAATCTCAACAACTATAACAAACTCATCACCTTTTATCCAATATATTTACCATCCTTAGATATTGTCGACCAAAATTTTCATTTTTTTATACAAGTGACAATACAAAATAAATGTATCAAAATATTGATAGTTGATAATGGATCAATACTAAAATTTTATAGCATACAATTCCTAACTACCATGGGCATTATTACAAGCCTTATTCAAACAATAGTTATGCACATAATTTTTTTTGACAGTTCACATAGCCATCTATTTAGTCAAATTACATTTAATATTACCATGGGTCCCCCTACATTACCCATTTTGTGCCGAGCTATGACGAATAATTCGAATTATAACATTCTATCAAGACAATCTTAGATACATGAAATGTATGTAGTGCACTCTAAATTGCATACATGCTTAACATTTTGTCATCAAAGAATTATTTATACATGTTAAAAATATCTTTATCCCTTTAAACATTATGCATTATTATAACAAATAGATAATTCTAAACTATAACACTTTGAATATGAGTCCAAAATTGATACACTAATACAAGAACCTAATCAGACTATGATATCTAAGTTACCAAAAAGATGGTTCTCATGTTTACCTAAGTCCCTAGATTAATTACTACTATGGTTAATAGAGTGTGATATTATATATCTCCCTCATCCTAATGAGGTTGATATGAGTTTAACTCTATCCAAATGATATGATGTAAATGTTTAATGTCACTATCGTCAAGGACTATAGCATTTTGTGAACCATTTCTTTACCTTGAAGCATAAGATCTAAGATCTTATCAATGACCAAAATATTACATTTGAGGATCCTCCAAAGGAATTATATTCAAAATAACCCAAGAATCAACCATGCTAACAATATTTAATAATAAAATTATACATGGGTGGTGGTTTTTTTTGGCATAACCATATAAATCTTACATAAACAAAAACCACTTGCCATATAAAGCATTTTTAGTAGCTTGGTTTTTGTTTACAAGACTTGTAAAATAAGTTAAGTTGGAAAGACTCCTATGGAAACATACTAATAATAATTTCTTATGGTATAAAATTAGTTCAAACATGGGTTTGGGTTATGCCTACCACATCTCCATATGCACTTACACTAGGATCTCTTTGGCTATACCAAATGAAAGTAAAAATTATTCCAAATCATCAAGGAATTTACTTTTACCACAAAGTAAAATTAATACATATTCCAAATAATAGCATTAATTCTTTTAATAAACATGAAAAACATGAGGAGAAACATAATATGTAACCTTTCAACCCATCTAATCATGATGTAAATAATGTAAAAGATACAACTTAAGGTTGTAAGGTTTGTTAAGCATGGGATATACTAAGAGGGGTGATGAATCAGTATATCATATATCATATAAAAATTTCCCTTAATCAAATTCCACTTAACCAAACATTCAAGATATGTAATAAATCTGAAACAATAAACACCACACAAGATAGAGAGAGACACCAGATTTAATGTGGAAACCCATTGTGGGAAAAACCATGAAGAATAATCTCAATTATATGAATGAGCACCAAATAAAAAAATAATATTCACAATCACCAACTTTTAGGAGCACCAACCCCTTTGCTAAGCACCAACATAGAAATTATTCATGAGCATTAACCCATAGGAGCACCAACCCTTTGCTGAGCACCAACACAACAACAATTCATGAGCACTAACCCATAGAAGCACCAACCCCTTTGTTGAGCACCAAAACAACAACAATTTATGAGTACCAACCCATAAGAGCACCAACCCCTTTGCTGAGCACCAACACAACAAAAATTCATGAACACCAACCCATAGGAGCACCAACCCTTTTTTTTATCACCGACACAACAATAATTTATGAGCACCAACACATAGGAGAACCAACCCCTTTGCTGAGGACCAACATAGAAACAATTCATGAGCACCAACCCCTTTGCTATGCACCAACATAGCAACAATTCGAGAGCACCAACCCATAAGAGTGCCAACCCCTTTGTGTATACCACATAACTATCTCTTAATGTTGTTATCTTAAGAAATGATAGTTCATTACCACATCTCTTTCCTATCTCTCTCATTTGCTCTTCTAAGCTAGATATAACAAACACAAATCATACTCATCTCTCCCATTGCTCTTCTAAGCTAGATATTACAATATCAAATCAAACTCTATCTCACTCATTACAAATGGCTTCTCAAGCCTTTATTTATAGCTTTACAAATGACCTTTGGCCTTCCCTCTTTGTGACCCTCCAATCCTCATGGAAAATGACACCAAACTTGCATGACCCTTTGTATCTTTTCATTTGAAAAGTCATGTGGTGATCCTTCATAAGAAAAAATGTCCTTTCCTCTTTTGTCCTTATCTTGGTGACTTTTCAAATTCCTCAAAGTGTCCCTTCACGAGAAATTGTGCCCTTCCTCTTTTGTCTTCACTTGGTGACTCTTGGAATTCCCCAAGATGACTCTTCATGGGAAAATGCATCCCATTCTTCTTTTGTCTTTACCCCGTGACTCTTTGACTTCTCCATGGGCCCTTATTTTGTCTTATATGCAACCAAAAATATATTCATTAATATTAAATAAATATTAACACACATTATCCAAGATATAACTATTATAAACATCATTGAATGCAATGGGGCCTTTATCACCAATAATGCTAGACTTTTGACATCAATGACAATATTTCCAACAATCTCCCCCTTTGTCATTGATGGCAACCTCAATCTTGAAACTACCACATCCTGAATCCTACACATACTATCATCTAAAAAACCTATAGTAACTCCCCCTTACTATATCAACTTGTACCTATTCGTTATACCTATTTCTACACCTATACCTATACATTTTATTCTCCCCCTTTGACATCAATGGAAAAGGGCCTACCTAGAGCTAACACTTAGCTCCTCCTCAACTGATGCTAAACCTCAATGGTAGGAAGTAATAGAAATTACTCCCAACTCCTCTTGTAGATCTTTAAATGTGTCATTTGATCGTGCCTTTGAAAAGATATCTGCTAATACATATAAAGTGTTGCCTATCCTTTGAGCATCTACAATCAACTCATTCGAATCTTTTATTCTAATCTCACAACCTTATGTATGAAACTTTAATGTGTATCCCTAATCACATATTTGACTAACACTCAATAGATTATGCTTAAGACCTTTTACATACAAAACATTCTTAGTCTTGGTTCTCCCATTATCCAAACTCAAAGTACCTTTTTTGGCTATCCTAGTAGTGGTTTTATCTCTAAATTTCACTATGCCACCATTGATCTTATTTAGAGTTTTGAATTTAATCTTATATCCTATCATATGCCTTGAATATCCACTATCAATGAACCATGGCTGATCTTCTTTTCTTGTATGCAAAGCTGTTTGTACCAACATAGAATCTTCAGGTTGTTTCTTCTACCATGAACATGTATGAACCTTCTTCTTGATGAATGGAACCTTTAATATTTGGTCCTTCTTGATTGATTCTGCATGAGTTTCCTTCTTATTCAACATTCTAATTTATTATGACCATATCTATTTGAAACACTTTAAAACATTAAAACACTGCATATTCAATAAACATTTTAATAGCCTATAACCTTGATACTGGTGCAAAATTTTCTTCAAAATCTATTCCCTCAAATGATATACAAATTAATCTATCAACTCACCTTCTTGTCATACAAAATAGCCAAGACCCAATAGCATCCACCATGCTTCAATTTTTCTTAAAAGTGTCTCCTTGAATCCTAGAAGAGACACCCCACATAAAGGGTCCTAGAAATAAATCTCAGGAGATTCCCACATCTCCTCTATTTCTTCCTTGATCTTCTTGTGTTTTTCTCTTAGAATCCCTTTAATCATGTCTAGCTTATTTGACTTACTAACCTCAACATTCATGATGTTTTTCATCTTCTAAACTCTTATAATTGTCTTATCTTGACAAGGATCTTGTTTAACTATAATAAGAGATTTTTCACAGTCCTTATCTGATTCTTTATCTACTATAGCAAGTAATTTATTCTCACTCTTAAACTCAACCTGATCAACCTTTACTATTTTAGGTCTCCAAACCTAAGTTTGGACCTTCTCATATATTTTAGGGGCTTTGCATCCTTTGACATACCTTGAGGATCTCTTTAATTTATCTGGACATAATTTAGTAATATGGCCAACCTTATGACAACAAAAATAGACAACATTTCTCATACCTTCTTTTTGAATGTGACTGATATCTCCCTTTCACTAATTGCTTCTCCTCATACAGTCTCTTGCCCTATGACCAACATGATGACAAACAAAACAATGGCCATGAAAAGAATTTGAAAACTTAAAAGCATTGGGATGCTTGATCAGTTTCTTTAATTTGCCTTTAAAATTTTCATCCTTCTTTCCTTGGACTAATATTTCATGATCTTTTTCAACCTTGATTATAAGTTTCTCATTATTATCCTTTAAAGAACCTAACTCAACCTTCAATTGATTACACTCTTCTTCTTTAGATTTCAAACTTGAATTTGTAACCTCTAGCTGATTCTTAAGATCTTGAATAAATATCTTATTTTATTTTACTTCTATAGCCAACCTAGAATCCAAGATACACACCTATTATTTAAGAGATTCAACCACAAATTTCAACTCTTGATTCTCCTTATTTATCTGGTTGACCATCTTTTGCTTTCCTTGATCTACCTTCAAGCTGTTAAACCCTTTCTAAAGGAACCTACTCTGATATCAATTGTTAAGCATGGGATATATTGAGAGGGGGGGTGAATCAGTATATCATATATCTTATAAAACTTTCCCTTAATCAAATTCCACTTAACCAAACATTAAATATATGCAATAAAATTGAAACAATAAACACCACACAAGATAGAGAGAAACACCAAATTTAACGTGGAAACCAAATGTGGGAAAAACCATGGAGAACAATCTCAAGTATATGAATGAGCACCAACTCAAACAATAATATTTGAAAACACTAACTTGTAGGAGCACCAACCCACAAGAGCACCAACCCCTTTACTAAGCACCAACACAACAAAAATTCATGAGCACCAACCCACAAGAGTACCAACCCTTTTGCTGAGCACCAACACAACAACAATTCATGAGCATCAACCCATAGGAGCACTAACCCACAAGAGCAAAAGCATCCTTCCCTCTTTTGTATTTACCTTGGTGACTTTTTTTATTCCTCAGAGTGTCCCTTCATGAGAAATTGCACCCTTCCTCTTTTGTCTTCACTTGGTGACTCTTGGAATTCCCCGAGATGACTCTTCATGGGAAAATGCATCCCATTCTTATTTTGTCTTTACCCCATGGCTCTTTTACTTCTCCATGGGTCATTCTTTTGTGTTATATGCAACCAAAAATATATTCATTAATATTAAATAAATATTAACACACATTAGCCAAGATATAATTATTATAAACATCATTAAATGCAATGAGGCCTTTATCACCAATAATGTTAGACCTTTGACATGAATGAAAATATTTCCAAGAAGGTTCATAGTATGGAGATATCTATGAACATCAATTAGATGGCATCATAAGATGATCTTTCCTCTTCAAAAATTCCAAAAATATGAAAAAAATAAAAACCATTCAAAATTACAAAAACATTTTTGGCACCTACATGTTATACTAGCTCCTTGACACCTATGTGTTAGTTCCATGTTGATGGATGGAATATTCATTTACTCTTACATACACATATGTGTCACACTTATACTTGAGTTTGATACAGGTATACCATATACATGATCTATTCCTATTTTTAGATGTTGGGACTTCCCTATAATCATATAATATAGACATTGGGGGAATCTACTTATTTCATCTTGATACACATAGGTTATATGTTTTGATGATCACATTTTATTATCATGTTTAAGCTTACATATGTACTTATACATGCCTTTATCCATGATTATATCTTACATAAGTTACTAGATATGTTATAGACATGACATTTTTACTAACACATTTGTTCCATGGGATACTATGATATGTGTATGTTGAATACTTGTGCTTTCCTAAGTGCACTTCCTTGAGTGTCTTACCTTCCTATTGTCTTCCTTGTTCAAGCATTTGAATATGCTCCTTTGCTTTCATCCCCCATACCTATGTATGATTTATTTGAAATTTTAATATGTTTTTTTTTTGTATTTATATTTTAATGTCATACTTTCATTTATGGACATTTGACTAAGTCATGTCCCTTCAATTATGTGACATTTGAACATGAACCTTGTTTGCGGTCTTTTTGAACCATTGATTTTTGAATTGATTTTGATGGATATTATGTGTGTGTTCTTGTTTACTCATCAAGTTTGTCATATTCCTATCTATACATTTCCATGATCCTTAACATGTATATTAGGCCTATGTGTGATCACATTAGTTCTATTCACTTCAATGATATATCTACCTAGACATGTTCCTTTTCTATGTTACATGGTTACATTCACAAATTCTATAATTATCTTATCCTTTTAAGGTGAGGTAGCTAACAGTTACTATTTTTCCATCACCTCAAAGTGGGGGTGAATATTAGTGGGGGCATGTCATAGAGGCATGTTATCCACACTTTTCATAGTTTATATATTCAATGGGGGCATGCTTTGGAAGCATGTTCTCCACATTCATTTAGTATAAGGTATTTAGATTAGTTTTTCAGATTTAGTGGGGGCATGTCATAAAGGTATGGATTCCACACATTCACATTTTCTATATTTAGTGGGGGCATGATTTTGAATAATGTTATCCACACTCATTTAATATTTGATACTTATATTAGTTTTTAGATTTAGTGGGGGCATGTCATATATGTATGGTTTCCACACATTCACAATTTTTAGATTTAGTGGGGGAATGCTTTAGAATCATGTTCTCCACACTCATTTAGTATATGATACTTATAATATTTTTTAGATTCAATTATGGCATGTCATATATGCATAGATTCCACACATTCATAGTGTTGGAAATATTGTCATTGATGTCAAAGGTCTAGCATTATTGGTGATAAAGGACCCATTGCATTTAATGATGTTTATAATAGTTATATCTTGGCTAATGTGTGTTAATATTTATTTAATATTAATAAACATATTTTTGGTTGAATGTAAGACAAAATAAGGGCCATTGGAGAAGTCAAAGAGTCATGGGGTAAAGATAAAAGAAGAATGGGATGCATTTTCCCATGAAGAGTCATCATGGGGAATTCCAAGAGTCACCAAGTGAAGACAAAAGAGGAAGGGCATAATTTCTCATGAAGGGACACTTTGAGGAATATGAAAAGTCACCAAGATAAGGACAAAAGAGGAAAGGACATTTTTTTTTATGAAGGGTCACCACATGACTTTTCAAATGCAAGGATACGAAGGGTCATGCAAGTTTGGTGCCATTTTATATGAGGATTGAAGGGTCACAAAGGGGGAAGGCAAAAGGCCATTTAGAAAGCTATAAATAAAGGATTTATAATCCATTTGTAATGTGTGAGATATAGTTTGATTTGATATAGTAATATCTAGATTATAAGAGTAGTGAGAGATGAGTATGATTTGTATTTGTTATATCTAGCTTAGAAGAGTAAAGGTGATAGAGGAAAGAGATATTGTAATTAATTATCATTTATTGAGATAGAAACATTGAGAGATATGTGTGTGGTATACACAAAGGGGTTGGTGCTCATGTGGGTTGGTGCTCATGAATTGTTGATGTGTTGGTGATCAGCAAAGTGGTTGGTGCTCCTGTGGGTTGGTGCTCCTGTGAGTTGGTACTCATGAATAGTTGTTGTGTTGGTGCTTAGCAAAGGGGTTGGTGCTCTTGAAAGTTATTTCTTATGAATATTGTGTTTTGAGTTGGTGCTCATTCATATACTTGAGATTATTCTCCATGGTTTTTAACACATTAGGTTTCCACGTTAAATCTGATGTCTCTCTCTATCTTGTGTGGTTTTTATTATTTTCATTTTATTGCATATCTTAAATGTATGTTAAAGTGGAATTTGATTAAAGGAAAGTTTATAAGATATATGATATATTGATTCACCCCCCCTATCAATATATCCCATGTTTAACAATTGGTATCAGAATAGGTTACTTTTGAAAAAGTTTCATAGCTTGAAGGTAGATCAGGAAAGCATGATGGTTGGATCACATGAAGGATTTTCTATAAATAAGTCCCCTTTATTTATTAGGATGAATTATGATTTTTGGATCATAATAATGAGGACTTATTTGATTTCCCTTGGATTTGACATATGGTAAGTAGTGGTGGAGGAATATGAAGAGCCACAGACACTTGTAATTACTCCAGTAAAAAAATAAGGCAATTAAATGTAATGCTAAATCTTTAAATGCTATTTTATGTGGTTTATGTGAATTTGAATTTGTTAAAGTTATGAAATGTAAATATGCTCATGAAACTTGGTTAAAACTTGAGAATATTTATAAGGGTGATGGAAAGGTCCAATAAGCTAAGCTTCAGACTTTTAGAAGATAGTTTAAATGTTTGAAGATGGAAGAAGAAGATATAAGTTATCTTTTACGAGTTGATCAAATAGTAAATCAGATTCAAGGTCTTGGATAAAATTTGGAAGATTCAATGGTGGTACAAAAGGTTTTGAGATATTTACCAATGAGATATGATGCAAAGGTTTCACCAATCGAGGAGATGAAGAATTTAGCCAAGCTAAAGATGGATGAGATTCATGGTATACTCATGGCATATGAGATGCAAACTGAACAAGATAAACCCTCAAAGAGAGAAGTAGCTTTCAAGACATAAAATAAAGAGAAATCTAAGATTCAATAATCAATTGATAGTTCTAGTGATGATGAAGATGACAATGGATCTCTTTTCATTCACACGCTGAAAAGGGGAATAGGTAAATATCAAGGAAAATTACCTTTTAAATATTTTAATTGTGGAAATATTGGACATTTTTTAGATAAATTCCCCAATAAGGGTAATGATGATGATGAATAAGGAAAGTCTACATACAAAAATAATTTCAAAGGTAAATTCAAAAAGGGATTCGAGCAGAAGAGCCTGTATTCTAAAGATCCTAGCTCAGTTGAAGATAGTGGAGTCAACGATTTAGAAGAAGAAGAGATTCTATTCATGGCAATAAATGAAGATGTCTCTGAAAGTAAAAGTATAGATGATCAAGAAGAAGAAGAGGTTGAAGTTGAAGTGAATCTGGAAGGAGAACTCGTTTGTGCCTTAAAAGAGTTAGAAGCTGCAGAGAAGAAGAATCAAATATTGATGTGCTAGATCAAGAAAAATCAAAAGAAGTCAAAGGAAATAATTTATGGTCTAATAGCACAATTGTAAAAAGTAATAAAATAATGTGAAAGGTATGTTATTGAAATTGCCTCTTTAAAATAAGATATTGAGAAAGTAGTCAATGATAAAGTAGTTAGTGATTCAAAATTTGAGGATATAACTAACCTATTAAATAAGATATTAGAAATTCAAAAGGCAAATTTAGATAAGATAGGTATCAGATTTGAAAATAAAAAGAGATATGTTGAAGCGTTACAAAAGAGGAAACAAAAAGGGAATAAGTGAAGAATACAGAGGACATTTCAAACAAAGAAGGTTGGAGGGAACAAAGCTACAAAAGGCAATTAGGTTAGGGATATACAGACATGTCTTACTTTTATGGTTACTATTTTTATTGTAATGGATATGGTCATAAGAAATTAGAATGTCAAAAAAGAGATAATAGTTTTAGAAATAAGGAGAAGTAAAGTCATGTAGAGTCAAGCAGAAGCTACAACTCTTTTGCTCCTCTATCAAGATTTGGTGAAGAGGCCATAATATGTTACAAATGTAACAACTTCAAACACATAGCTCGGTACTATAGAAGTGTGTTTGAGTTAGTCAAGAAGATCTAGAGTTTAAATTCTCCATTAATTAAGAAGAGGTTTAGACATGTTCATGGTAGAAGAAACAACCTAAAGATTCTATGTTGGTTCAGACAGCTTTACATGTAAGAAATGAAGATCAGACATGGTTCGTTGATAGCAGATGTTCAAGGCATATGATATCAGAAAAGAGTAAGTTCATAACTCTAAAGAATATCAATGGTGGCATAATGAAATTTGGAGATAATACCACTAATAGGATAGTCAGAAAAGGTATTGTGAGTTTGGATAATGGTAGAACCAAGACTAATAATGTTTTGTATATAAAAGGTCTTAAGCATAATCTATTGAGTGTAAGTCAAATATGTGATTAGGGATACACATTAAAGTTTTATAAAGAAGGTTGTGAGATTATAAGAAAATATTAAAATGAGTGTATTTTAGATGCTCAAAGGATACCTAACAATTTATATGTATTATCAGTTATCTTTTCAAAGGCACGATCAAAGGACACATTCAATGATCTACAAGAGGAGTTGGGAGTAATTTATATTACTTCTTGCCATTGAGGTTTAGCATTAGTTGAGGTGGAGCTAAGTGTTAGCTCCAAGTAGACCCTTTTCCATTGATGTCAAAGGGGGAGAATAAAAGGTATAGGTACAGGTGTAGAAATAGGTATAAGGAACATGTCCATGTTGCTATACTAAGGGGGAGTTATTGTAGGTTTTTTAGATGACAGTATGTGTAGTATTTAGGATGTGGAAGTTTTAGGATTGAGGTTTCCATCAATGACAAAGGGGGAGATTGTTAGAAATATTGTCATTGATGTCAAAGTTCTAGCATTATTGGTGATAAAGGCCCCATTGCATTTAATGACATTTATAATAGTTATATCTTGGATAATGTGTGTTAATATTTATTTAATATTAATGAATATATTTTTTGTTGCATATAAGACAAAATAAGGGCCTATGGAGAAGTTAAAGAGTCACAGGGTAAAGATAAAAGAAGAATGGGATGCATTTTTCCATGAAGAGTCATCTTGGGGAATTCAAAGAGTCACCAAGTGAAGACAAAAGAGGAAGGGTGCAATTTATCATGAAGGGACACTTTGAGGAATATGAAAAGTCACCAAGATAAGGACAAAAGAGGAAATGACATTTTTGCTTATGAAGGGTCATCACATGACTTTTCAAATGCAAGGATACAAAGGGTCATGCAATTTTGGTGCCATTTTCCATGAGAATTGAAGGGTCACAAAGGGGGAAGGCCAAAGGTAATTTGGAAAGATATAAATCAAGGCTTGAGAAGCCATTTGTAATGTGTGAGATATAGTTTGATTTGAGATAGTAATATCTAGCTTAGAAGAACAGTGAGAGATGAGTATGATTTGTATTTGTTATATCTAGCTTAGAAGAGCAAAGGTGAGAGAGGAAAGAGATATTGGAATCAACTATCATTTGTTGAGATAACAACATTGAGAGATAGTTGTGTGGTATAAACAAAGGGGTTGGTGCTCCTGTGGGTTGGTACTCATGAATTATTGTTGTGTTGGTGCTCAACAAAGGGGTTGGTGCTCTTATGGGTTAGTGCTCATGAATTTTTACTATGTTGGTACTCAGCAAAGGGGTTGGTGCTCCTATGGGTTAGTGCTCATGAATTTTTGTTGTGTTGGTGTTCAGCAAAGGGGTTGGTGCTCCTGTGAGTTGGTGCTCATGAATAGTTGTTGTGTTGGTGTTATTTCAAGTTGGTGCTTGTGAATATTGTGTTTTGAGTTGGTTCTAATTCATATAATTGAGATTATTCTTCATGGTTTTTCCCACATTGGATATCTACGTTAAATCTAGTATCTCTCTCTATCTTGTGTGGTGTTTATTATTTTAGTTTTATTGCATATCTTGAATGTATGTTAACGTGGAATTTGATTAAGGGAAACTTTATAAGATATATGATATAGTGATTCACCCCCCTCTTAGTATATCTTGTGCTTAACATATAGTTTTAATATTTAGTGGGGGCATGATTCAAAGGCATGTTAGTCACACCTATTCAGTATTCAACATATCCATATTATAGTAGGGCATGATTTGGAAACATGTTCTCCACATTGGTACTTATATTAGTTTTAATATTTCTCCATATATAGTGTGGGAATGCTTTGGAAGCATATTTTTCAAACGTAGTTATATAAATTGGCCAAAACACATAATTATATGATTCATATCCATTGTTGTGGTAAAATTATATGCATTGGTACTGTTGTTATACAAAATTTCAACATGAGACATATATAAGGTGCATATTCTATACAACATGTACACCTAATATTATAAAATAAAAATTATTTTTAGATCCTAAAAAGATTTTATGGATTGTTAACACATCATGAACATTTTTGTACTAATACCCCATGAATTTTTATAGAATTTAGTAAGCTAATCTACTATAGTAATTGGTTCACTTTTTCATATGTTTGAGGTGATCAAATCACACATTATTTCTAATTTTTTAGGTTGGAATTTATCATCCATCCTCACCATATTATAAGTATCATTAGGTTTCACGATTGAGATAATCTCAACTACCAGGTGGCAACTCACTTTTTTCTCCAAAGTTGGGGGCATGTGCCTTCCAATCTCTCTTTATCTCCTTGGATATATGCACTTTCAAGATTTATCTATCTTTATCTTAATCTAAGTTTCATATACTTACAATGGTACATATTTTTCAAAAAAAATTGATAATAAGCAAGGTCATTATATCAACACATAAGTATACTCCTAAAACTTGCTCTTTTAATTTCAATCTATTTCAAGTACTTTCAATCCCATATTATATACACTAATTTTATACTTTAGCATGCTTTTGGTTGTAGGTCAGTCACTAGAAAAGCACTCAAGTTGGGCACACACAAAGATAAGGTGTTCATACACACCCATATATGTATTCCTTTCCTTTAAACTAGAAATTTTGTTAATATATTAGGGGTGGGGAAAATGTAGACACTATTTTATGATTATATAGCACCTCAATCTTGCACACATGGAAAACTCAGAGCTTGGTTGTTCCTCTTAGTTCTATACCTTCTTTAAGTCTCATATTCACTTTATCTTTTTGACCCTTGGCCTATATGTCTTAGTCTGACTAGTATTATGTTGATAACCTAGGTCTTCTATCTTGTCCAGAATTCTTAAAATGTACTTATCTTACACCTCTACAAGTTTTGAGCTTATACCTACTTTATAACTCCCTAGACACTAAAATTTGTGATATATAGTAGCAATAACATTAATTTCCTATCCATATGCAAGTGTTTAGTGCCCTAAATTTATCCAATTTTCAAATGAAACATATCCTAATGTTTGGCATAAGTGATTTAATGTGAGTTATTACTCCAAAGGAATTGATATAAATACAATATCAACTCTCATTTATTCCTCACCTAGAAAAAGACCAAAGAGACCCATATAACTTATTAAAAATATTTTATCAAGTATTCAATTAAATAAAGCTTCTTTGTTTCCACAATAATAGTAGTTACATCACATCTATAAGTCTAAAGTAATAAAGGAGTAAACCAAGAGCCCAATTTTCCAAGTTATAAGATACATCACTATTATATTTGCTTTTCACAATATTGCACGATTCACACATAATCCAACACATAAGGGAGAACTACATGAGTATAATGCCCTCTTTTAGAGTATTAACTATGTAGGTAACACCCTTTGATAATGCAGTCTTTGGGTTCATCTTAACACTGTGTTCCCACTAACTCATTTTCCCCCAAGTTTACTATGGAGATGAAGAACTAGGGTTTTTCCATTTCAAAAGGAACAAAAATACATGACCTAGATCTGAATGCACTAGAGAGAAGGCAAAACAAAACCCAAAATCATCTAGGTGGTTGCATCTTTTTCTAATAGATGTTTTATATAAGACACTTATGCCAAATATAGATAGTAACATCAACATAAATGTCCCAAGTTGACATTACTATCTAGAGATCTAGAATCTAATGACTATTCTAGAATCTCATTAAAGCTTTATTTATCCCTATTTTATATCCAAAACTAGATTATCATCATAAAAAGCTAAGTACATTACTTATTTATCATTTCCATATCTAGCATAGTTATACATTCCATATTTAGATTATCTCAGCATAATAAATTTAGTGTATTCTTATATATGATTTTATCATCTAATTGGCCTATTATAGATATAATTATCACCCTTGTGCCATTTTATTTCTATATGGCCCTTTAATAAAATCTAGGGTTAATGATAAGATACCCTTATATCAAATTTTAAGGTTAAACAATAACCCTTGGGTGTAAATAATGTCCCATATCCATATGACATTGTATCATAGTAACATGTATGATTTTCATTCCACTTGTGTACAATGTGAAATGCATTAATTTGAAAAATATAAGTAATTCACCATGTATATAGTAAATAACATCAATTAATCATGTAACTATAAAAACATGTCATGCATATGTCCTAATTTTGATTTTTTATTTATTTTTTATTTTTTAATAATATCCAAAGACCCCATCAATGGGTTTATCATATGTATGTCATATATCTACATATTAGAATCATCAAGTTCATTTTCATATTCATATACTAGTATTTTATCCCAAACATATTTTATTTTTATATTAGGGTATGTGTAACCCACCACACCATATTATGGAAATAATTTATTTGATTTTAGTTATTATTCAATATATTCCTCCTCATTAGTATCATGAATCGTAGTTGTGATCATATGTAGGGAATGATTAGATATCATTTATTGATAACTCTTAAAATAAATGGTTTACACTTTCACTTATTGATTTGGAGATGTTAAATCCCTTGAAATGGAAATAGTTTTGCCTTGGATCTCTAATTTAATATAATCATGATTAATACGAAGTGTTATATTAATATATCATTTTATTAAGTTAACTTAAGGATAACGTGGAATTCCATTTGAGAAAAAGAGTTACATACCACTCAATAGATCTTATGAATTATTTAAAAAAAGTATTATTATTTTAAAGCATTTATCAATCATGACTTTGGTGGATTTATTTAATATACATGAGGGATAACAATCAAATATTATAGCAATGAATAAGGATTTTTATTTTCCACCTTAGAAACCACACTTATAACATTAGTATTATTAAGTACACATTTATTATGAAATACCTTTTTAGGCATTTCTATCTTAGGTGGATTTTCATTTTTAATTAAATCTTGTTTTGATAACTTGACCTTAAGAAATGGAACCAAAATTATAGTGGATTTCTCAACTATAGAAGGTGTGCTTGATTCTAGTGGTGCTTTAATAGATTTATCTAATGTAATTTCACCACTCTCGATAAGATATTGTATTATATTTTTCCAAAGACCAATACTTATATGTGGGATGTCCACAAACTCTATGGTATTAAAAATAGTATTTGTATATTTTCATAAGATGCATAGGAGGTAATGGGATCAATTTTGTTTGAAGCATGTTCCTAAGAGTTTCACTTGGAGATGTATTAAGCTTATGCCAATTTTGTGATGCATTATTAATAGATTTATTTATTTTATTTACTCATGTATGAGATGAAATGTTTGTAGATATATAGGTTTTGAATGGAGAGATAGAGATGAAATTTATAGTATCATGCTAAATATTTAGATTGTGTAAGTTTATCCTAAGGTGATTTGACTACTAGAGATAAATTTTGGATTTGATTCTGTAACACCTATGAGTAATGAATTGTAGTTATCATATAATGTGTATAGATGGTGAAAATATGAATAAAATGGCTGAGTCTTGTCTTGAGTTTCACACTAAGTCCATTTTTGGTCATACATTGGGAAAAGATATCATTATATTCACAACACATAAACACTACATATTTGATATTCATAAAAATTATGTAAGAATATGTATCACACCTTTTGGTGTAGTGATTGAATGGACCTCTAAATATAATATAATCCTTGGGAAAACAATATATGAGGTGTGGTAGCTATCACCACCTTGAGGTCTATGGGTAGGATAAATGAAAGGCACCACACATGGAATAATTTCATATTCAACATTTATTAAATATTTATTATTAAGAGGGCATATGAACTCATAATTATTGATATTATAATTAGTTTTTGGTAAAAAATAAAATGATGATTTTGAAATAGTCCATTCCCTTATATAGGGGGGAAAATGAAGTAGGAATCAATAGACTGAGCCAAAAAAGATAGGATAATCAATAGCCTCAACTAAAAAACCTTTTAAAACCTTGTTGACCAAAAACATAGTAATAACACACATATCCTCTACCTCAAGGTAACAACTAGAAATATAACTATTCACCAATGATAACTTTGGCCACTTCCCACTCATTAGCCATATTTTTTATGAGATTCTTCATGTTTTTTAGGTTAACCTATTCCATATCATTGTTCCTTCCTTTGTCCAAACATTTCAATATTTTAATTATCATCAAACCAACTTGTTCTCTTTCTTCATCTGGAAAGCTTCTTTAACTAGATTAGTATTTTTAATATAGTTATTGATGTTTGATCTACTTGAAAAATATGTTTGATGTCTTCCTTGATATTTAAATTTTGCTTTTATACATAAATCACCCTTTCCTCTAATAGGGCCACCTTGCTAGTTAAATTATTAATTTTAGACATATCTGCTACACACTTGGTAGATTAATTTACCTAAATGGTCCATCCACTAATTTATAATTGGATTTGATTTATTGTTTCCTTGAGTCTCTCATTATCTTTCATAATGACTTTATGAAAATTGATAATGTTAACTCTAGAGTTCATCTTATCTTGAATTTTATCATCAATGAATACAAAATTCAACTTGTTAACCTTTAAATATTCAATAAATTGAGCACATCCATTATTGTCATAATAAATCTCCTTATCATAGGGAGTGAAGTCTTTCAAATTAACAATATCATGTTTCTCTTTGATACTAGAGTTATGGCTTAAATAAATAGGGTTAGGGTATCAATTACATCATAAAAATAATTCCATTTAGAATCAAAGGATGCCTTATAAGGGGATTCCTCAACCACCCTAGATTTACCCTTGTTGATATGATGACTATCTATTTTAGGAATCCTGATAGTGATAGACTTGGGTTTATTGGAGAATTCAAAAGCTACAAGCTTAGCATAAGTCCCACCCATACCATATTAAAAAAACCTAATCATTGGGTAAGGCCAAATGGATTACACTTTATCATGTTTAAAAAGTGTATATATCAAGTCTTCATGAATATGAAACACATATTTATAAATTTTTACCTCAAGAATCAAATTTTCCAAAGATAACCAAAAAAAAGGGATGTTGAGTAGTTTATTATAGATAAAATTATTAAGAAATTCAAATTTGTAAGAGAAATACACTCTAAATATTACCTCAAGAGTAGCATACCTCATAACCTAGTGTAAAAAATCATTTCAATATGTGGGGATGGAGCCTCTCAGATAGCCTCCTTGAAATTCATTTGGTTTCTCTTGGCCTTTAGGAAACTTTCAATATATTCCTTCTTATCTCACTTAGATTTGAAAAATTTCAACCCCTTTATGCTCATCCTAGTCACTTTATAAATACATTACTTATATACCATGAACAATTCACCCCTCACTATGACATTGTAATCTTTCCAAGAATTAACAAATTCAATAGAGATATGAGGGTCATATCATTTTATTTTCTCCATGAAATTTGTGAGCTCTCATTGTTAAAAAATCCTCCTTATAGTATATTTATTTCTCAAGGAATCAAAATTCATTGGAACTACTCTTTAATTATCTCCTCCCATTTTACAATGGTAATATAGAACATAGCTATAACAACTCTAAAATATATGATTGGTTTCATATGTTATAGTTACTATAATATCCCTTTTAACACTCCAATGTAAACTTGCACTCTAACCATTCTCATAATTCTAAAATATAACCACAACAATTGAATTGATGAAAAAAATCACAATTAAAGTGGATATGATCAAAGAGATTCATGTTATAATTTGCAGGTATGTGATCCTTCTCAAAAGGCTTACTATTATCATTACTAGTATAGGGTTTTTAATAATTTGGGAAAGTGTCCACCATCTTCCCTTAAGATTAAAACTTTTTTACCAAAAAAACTAAATTTAAGGTTAACCTAATCCTTGAAATACCTATCTCCCATAAAAATGGGCTTCTTAACTCTATCAATGCATCTCATAGAATTCAAAAGGATTCAACCATTATTAGTTGACAAAAAATGATAATGGTGTCTTAGCTATCTATAAAAAATTTGAAATTATGGGAAATTACCTATTTTTTAGAAAATAAATTAGCTACCTTATTCCATTATATGTATACATGATTAATAAGCATCTATTTAAAGGATTGAATAATATTTACAGCATCAACCACTAAGTTTTTAATTGTTCCACTCGAGACATGTTTCTTTGTTATAAAATTTATGATGTTCAAAGAATCCCCTTAAACCACTAGGTGGGAGACCCTAAATATTTTTCCAATTAAATTCCCAAGAGAGTTTATTTGGATTATATCAAGCAACTAATTTTTATTCCCAAATTACCATCAAAATCTAGTATCAATAGAACTTTGTTATTCATTATAATACCAACTTTTCCTACCCTTATAAGATTTAATTTGGAAGTTACATCATAGTTTATCTTAAACCACCATAGATATAAGGATAAACAATTAAAAATCCTTCTATCCTCTTTCTTTATATTGATTATAGTTCTTCCCTCATTCAATAAATTCTAGTTAGCAACTAATTGAAGTTCATATTCTCTTATCTTATCTTGGTCATTAAATTTGATTACCAAAAAGTTTTCCATGATAGACTATATTATTTTGGAGGCAATTTTATTTAAATCACTTTTATTTTCCTAAAATATTCTTTGATTATTTTCCCACTAAATATCCCAAAAAACATGGGGAAGAATCATATTCCATTTTTTAAATAGATCATTATGACAGGGTGAGGTCCATTATAGACATACTTCAAGGATTGAATAAATATGAACCCAAAAAACTTAGAATTTATCCAAAATAAGACTCAAAGGGACATTATAAAATCATATGAAAAACATATTACCCATTTTTTTCACATAGTACACATCTATTTGGTATGAATAATACTCTCTTCATCAAGTTGTCAATAGTGAGTATATTATTTTAGATGGAAAGCCAAAATAAGAAGTTAATATTTGGGATAATGTCCTTGTCCCATAGTTTATTCCATGGAAAACCATATGGATCAATTTTAAAGCTATCATATAACCTAATTTAACACTTTAGTTCCCATCCAAAAAATCAACCCACACTATTTCATCTTAACCACCTAGTTGATATGAACCCTTTTAGAAGTTCATTGAGTTTAAACATAGTATTTATTTAGCCTTAATATGAATTGTCAAATGATATAAATTTACCTACTATATATTATCCATTATCCTAATAATAATAATATACTCTTTCTCCATATTTTATTTTAATATGTTCACTATTTTTTGCAAGCAACTATATAAACCAAAAGAGAATTAAAAATCCAAACATCTTCCCTAAAAGGAGCTCATTTAGCTGAACCAATCTTCCACTTACTAAATTTACATATAATATTCCTATTGTTAGCTAATAAATTGCATAAATAAGAAAATTTTCATAGAGATTCAACTAGAAACAATATTTATGTATCCATTCTATCTAAATATTTAGCCTTAATAATATCGATCCATTGATTAGTTTCTTTCAAGAGCCTCCATCCAAATTTAACAATTAAGTATTTATTCATCATATTTATTTTTAATATGCCTAGTCCTATAAAAGATTTCAAGATCTAGAATATATCACATGACACTAAATAAAATATGTGTTTTTATTTCATACTAGTCTAAAGTAATCTTCTTTGTTATTTCTAAATATTATCTAAAATACTCATAGGAATTTTAAATAAAGAAATTAGATACATAGAAACATTTTTTAAAGTAATATTAATAAATTTAAGCTTATAATCCTAGCTAAGAATAAATTCTTTCCATATATCCAATGATGAGAACCCAAAATGGCCTCATTTGCCTATTTAATCCTTTTCTAACTTGTTCTTTTTCACATTTTTAATTCCTAAGACTCTCAATATACTCATTTACATATTTAATTTACACACACACACACACACACACACACACACACACACACACACACACACACACACACACACACACACACACACACACACACACACACACACACACACACACACACACACACACACACACACACACACACACACAAACCTAAACATATATACATACATGATTGCATGCATGCATACATACATATAAATATTAAGTATGATATGTTATTTTTTATGTTTTAAAATGTAGTTTAATGGTTTCATAATGGTTTGATATTTTAATGGCCAAATTGGAATGTAAAATATACTTATTAGTTACATTTAGTAGCTTGTAACCATTCAAAAAGATACACACATAGCTTTGATGGCTAGAATTTTTAGACAAAGCACACAACAATTGGGAACCACTCGTAGACACTAGCCACAAGCCACCATAATAATCACATACCTTCCCTATACAAGGATAAGATTTTTAAGTGATTACTAGCATAACATAATATAACATAGATATAAAGTGAGTAAGATTTGAGAGAGTTATTTCAATCTTTTATATAATTTTATAAAAACCATTATATTCCTACAGAATTTAATCAATGTAGTTTAAGTGATTTGAGTTAAATAATTCATAATCAAGGAAGGGATCTGAAGCACAAGTATAACCAAGGAGGGCCCACTTGTGAGGATTTTATGTGATAATAAAATTCATTAATTAGATATTTCAATGTAGTTGTGTGTTTATATTCTATATTTGTATATTTATTTTGATTTTCATAGTTGGTTTTATAACAAGTAATTATTATTATGTGTGAGTAATTATTTATTTTGCATTTAAATAATATGAAGCTTCAAAAAATTATATTTATTTTATTTTTTTACTAATTTAATTTATGTAAATTCCCTTTCATCCAAATGTGTTTACTTTATATCATTTACATTTATGCAAAGTGCTTTCCTATACCCAACCATTATTAACTTAAGATTTTAAAAGATTATAATGTGTATATATAGTGTTAACATCTTACCAAAGTATATGGACCCTAGGTTGACACTTTAATGAATGAGAGTTATTAATAAACTAAGTGGCCACCCATCTGGAGAACATATGTCAGGTTGTACATAAAACAATTGGAATACATCAATTTAATTAGGAAGTATATTTTTATTTTTATTTTGGAACTATTTCTAGGGAAGGTGTCAAGCATTCAAATATCTAAAGGTTAGATAATATTCCCTACTTTCATAAAATAATATTCCCTGCTTTCTTAGAAAAAAATTTCTTACTTTTATATAATTAAAATTTCTTGTTTTCTAGATTAAAATTTATCACTTTGTAATGTAAAATTTCCTATTTCCATTTCTTGCTTTCAAGAGTGAATTCACCACTTTATAAGTTATACTTATACTCTAAACAAATTAGAATAGGAAAAACATACAAAAACCCCTTTTCATCTAACCTTGTGTAGGAAAAGACAAAAACACAAAAAAATAAGGTGGAAGTGTTTGTATGTAGTATAAAATAAGTTATTTAGGTAGAATTTTTCCTAAAATATTAATTCTATCTATAAAATAAGAAGTTGAGATATTACATACATCAATAGAGATATTTTTTACAATAATAGAAACATTTACTAAAGTAACATAGATATCACATATATAAAAATAGATATCACCTAAAATAACTAAAGAAATGAATATAGTTAATTCATAGCAACTATTGGAGATAAAAGCAAGATTAGAAGAGGAATTATTAGTTGAACCAGCAAAAGAGTCTAATAATAAAGGATAAGAGGATCATAATAACTTTAAGAATGACATCTTTGCACCATTATAAAAATTTACTTTTTGGATACTATATACTTAGGAATCCTATATTAAGCTCCATCCACCCTCACCTAGATTCCTCTCTAAAATATAATTCAAATCCCTTCGAACTCTATATAAAATTGTAGAACTATTTTAACCCACTAACTTAGCTAAATAAGGTGTTTTGTTGAACTCCCAAAATAATTTCTAGGAATCACACCCTGTCACCCTAATTATAAGACTTTCATATCCCTCTAATGAACTTAAAAACACTACTCATCCACACCAATGGAAAAATTTGAAAAAATATTTGAAAAGTGGGTGGAATAACTCTCTAGTTTATAAGTAGTTCAAAAAATCATGGTGGAAAATCATGAAGAAAACTTTGAGGCCACAACCTTTGATTTTCCAATTAATACCACTATAGGTAATGCACCCATGAAAAATATATCTCTCTCATTTTCCCAACTTCAAAGGAGTGGCTAATGAATATATTGATACATTTCTCTCTAATTTCAATGTCTTATGTTGTAATTATAATTATAACTAGGATGCTCAAAATCTAAAATTATTTGTAGCCACTCTCAAGGATGAAAAACTCATATGTTTTATGGGGTTGGTGAGACATAAAATGTCCAATTAGAAAGATATGAAGGACATATTCATCTTAAATTATCAATAATAATGCAAACAAAGGGACTATACAAGGAATGACATCTTCTAAATATCATAAAATGAAGACGAACCATTAGAAGTTTACATGGAGAGATTCATGTTCATCATACATAAATATAAATAAATCACATTGTATTTTTTGGTTCCCAGTTTTACATCATGCACACTCGGTCTTGCACACTTGAAGAAAATGACAACAAAGATGAAAAACTTTCTATAATGGCATTGTCGATGGGAAAGGGTTTTGCATCAAGACTAGACTGAATGTGAAAAATGATTGAGAGGCACCTATAAAGAGTATGGCCAGCTCCATGCTAATTTGGGATTAACCTGAACCAAGGAGAGAGGACCTATGGGGTATCTTACTCACATGGTGAGATTTTGTAATTTAACCTCTATGGGGATTTTTGGAAAAAATAACACATATGACTATGGAACAACAAAGTTTTCACACTTCACTCATGAAGGGTTGTCACAAAAAATGCATAAATGATCTAAGTAATATATAATCTACTAAATACATATGAGTAAATGATTTAAATATTCATTCCATAAGCTATTCAATAATAGGGGTTGAATGAAAAATTATAACACTAGGATTTAAAACAAAAATTACAAACACATTTCAAATATGCAAGATCTTATGCATTCTCAAGGCAAATAACACTTATAAGAAGTAAGGGGTGTATTATTTGTAGGGTAGGATAGGTTATAACAAGTTAGATGATTAAAATAAGGAAGGAGGCATGTTGGTGGTTTCCAAATAGTAGGGTATCTAGCAGTATTTCATGATAATATTCCTTAGCAAAGATTCAAAAAAAACTTCAAATTTAAGATAATAGTAAATACCAAATGATCCATGATAGACTAGAACATACACTAAAACTAATCTTTCAAATGATTTTCCCTATTAAATCCATAAACCTATGGTGCCCTAATAATTTATTCAACAACCTATCCTAAAGTAATGTAGAAAGAGTTTATAATATAAATATATGCTCAAAATGATAACTAGTAGTGAGAACAAACCCAAATATCTAATAAAAAATTCTTAAAAAACATGTTGCTACACTTTGTTGATGTAATTTTTATGTACACCACAGCCATAACAAGGTAGCTTCTAACATTTTAATATCTCAATGGACATAAACTCAACTCCAAGGAATGATTTGTAGGTATGAAGTCTTTAAAAACCTATTGATGGAATAGCTACTAGGGTATGTAGGTTGTTAACATGGTTTTTTGGATGAAAGTGTGGTCTCCTAATAGAGTGAATTCCTACATGAGTTTGATGGATGGTTGGATTCTATTATATAGTGGGTAGATCTCAATAACATAAAATAAAAGGAGAGTAGGGTAAGGTAGAAAAATAATCCTTGTAAGTCTTAGGAATTACTTTCCTAGTTGGTTTTTGGATAGACAAGTGTTTCCTTAAAACCAATACCTATTGTTAGCAATAATTACACACAAGCATTCAGACACAATTAAAGAGTCTAAGGGAATGAGGATGTAGGAAGTCCACTAGCCTCAAATAAAGGTTACTCCTATTGGGGCTATTTTTTCACACCCTTCAATTAGGAGATTATGTCTTTGACTAATGGATTATCTAAGGCAACGGTAGCATACACTCAAAAAACTACACCAAGAAAACACAAATACACATCCATAAATATGTTTCAATATAACTTGATTATTTCAATTAATACGTTTACCAATCTTCAATAGCTATTACACATATAGGATTAGCACATTAATCAAATAAGTCAAGAATATATTCATAGCATTAGCACACTAAATATTTATTAAAGAAAAAAACCATAGAAATAACAACCAATAACACAATAGTGGAAAGAAAATACTTAAACACTTTGCTTGATGACCAAAAATGGCTTGTTTCTCTGTATCCCAAAATTATCCAACCAAAAATAAATTTGGGTGGTATAATTGTTTTTGTAGATCTTGGGGAAGGGGTCACTCCATCCTCTAAATCTATGCATGATTATTACATGTGGTAGTTATAACATGTAGTTCTAATTACAGTCAAAACTATTTAAGCTAAAAAACTATAAATAGATAAATTACCTTTACAAAAGCATATAACATGTGCATGATAAAATACAAAATCAATATTAAAATTATTTGTCTATTTTACAAGGAATTTAAATATAAGTGCTACCATGATTTATACATGCATATGCCTAAGGTTGTGTCATTCAGAGTGCTATATGGGATTTTTTAGGAGTATAAGTTGTAGTAGTAATTGAAGATGTATCTCCACTACTAGAATCTTACTTCTTCTTCACCTTGTTCTCATAATAGAATTTATGGGCCACCTCATGCTATTGATAAATGATGTCTAAGTTAAGCAGTGAAGGTTGGTGGAGTATCTTAGTTAGCATGAGGATTCATTCATGTTCATCCTTAGTAAGTTGGAACTTACTTATAGAAATATCCACTTCGATCACCTTCCTTCTCACTTTGCTTAAATCTAGTTCTATGATTTCCACCGCCAAGCCTTGTATGCTTTGATTGAAGTTATTAGTGGCCTCCTAGATAATTTTGTAAAATTAATTTTACTAATCAATTTACCTATAGAATCACTTACTTTAGATAATTTCAACTCAATAAAAATTTAGAGGAGTTAGGCATCATGTGCTTGGAAATCTAATATTCAAGCTAAAACTACCATCAACCACTCCTTGACCTCTTCATGTCTAATAACAACTAGGATTAGGGAATTACATGCCTCAAAGGTAATCATTAGATCAAGATTGTTGCATAATGAGTTGCCTATGTAAACACATAGCATTTTAATCTTGGTACTATCTTGAGCCAAATATCCATAGAGTTGATATGTTTGGCTCATGTGAGGCACCATCTTGGCCTTCATGATTTTCATGGACTCTAGAGAACTCTAGTATTTTAAAGTAGCATCCTTTACCATAGCTATGATACTTGTAAGAATGTGTATTATACTAGATTATTCTTTTAGTTGTTCAATTTACGCTTATAGTTCCTACACTTCCTCCTCTAGATCCTACCAAGCTAACTTTGTACCTTCATGTATGGCCACCACCACATCCTTATTTGTTTGAGCTAGGTATAAGAGATTCACTTCATATACAAACTCCCTTGGCTACCTTGTCTACCTATTTATGAGGGAGAACATTGGTTGTCACTCTTCGAGGATGATACTTGCTCCCTATTCATGCTAAAATTTTATCTTCTTAACTCTTTGGATTGAACCCATTGAGGGTTAAACAAAGTTAACATGAATGGGAGCTCAATCACCTTATAAGATAGAATTTGTGCCCTCAAATCAATATCCCAAGGAGAAATTTTGATAGATGCCTCAACAGTTGTAACAAAAATTTCTTGTTCACCTTCTCTTCTTCCCTCTTTTGTTTCTTACTAGCCTTGGTTAATACATAAAGAAAGGAAGGCCATATTATTTTTGACCAGTCCACTCCTCCAACTTGAGGAAGTGGGTGGACTATAAGAATGTGATGTTTTACCTTCCTTCCCTTATTTATACTCACTACCATGGTTTCTTCTACAAAAGTGGAAGTGGGGAGTTGAAGGGAGAGTTTTGTGGATTAGACATGAATTTGGGGGTAGCTAGAGTAGTTTGTACCTACCTAGTTGCCTTCTTCTTTTTGTAAAGACTAACATTAGAAGTACCAGTGGGCATAGAGGGAATGTCTATGGGAAATGGTATGGTAGTGGTAGTAGAGGGATTGATGGTGGTTTTGGAAATGGAAGGGATAGATTAGGTGGAGGAACTTATATAGAAGGGATAAGTGCCTAATCAATAATGGAAATCAAAGCTAAAGGAAAAGTGCAGAAAGCTTGAGTACCTTGAAGTTGTAGTTCAATGGGGTCCCTTTAAAGTCTTAGATCTTTGACCTATTTTAAATCAGCCTCATCATCCAAATCATCTTACAGGTCCTTGATGATAACCTCATCCCCTCCACTTTCATGAGAACTTAAAGGTGGAGTAGGTAAGCCTTGAGATGCATGCATTATGGGGCTACTTGTATGAGTCTTTGGTTTACTAGTGTAAACTAGAGGGGGACTTTCTTGAGTGTGAGAGTCATGAGAGGTAGATGTTGTTTCTTGTGAAGTAGCCACCCCCGTAGATGAAATAGTAGACACATATAGGGTGGTCATAGCGACTTGAATGGTGCTAGCAGTAGGCATATCTTGCATCCTATCTAATTCCTCATTGGAGTCCAAGTTGATTAGATCTCCTATCTCTCTTCTTCTTTGTGTACTCACCTTAGGGATCCTAGGCTCTTTCTTGATTGATTTCAATTTTAATATCAATGGAAGTCCTTGGGATGAGGAAGCTTCTTTCTTTCTTGATTTCCCTATCCAAAAATATGAATGTTACAATCCTTTGAAGAGAGATATTTTTCTATCTAGTTCTTTATTTGAAATAACAAGCTCAGTTTGGATCATTCTCAAGTGATCCCCTTATAATCTAGTAACTTGGGCTTGCTCCAATAACTCTTCATATGTCTTAACATTAATAAAGAGAAAATCATAGTAATAGGGTTGATAGAAGTAAGGAATGTTGAAGCCACATATGTGTTGTTAGATCTACCCATAGGGGTCCCAATTTATACCTACCATTGTAGGGAAGCCATAATGACCCCTCTTTCTTCCAACATCCCCATGATGTTTCCTTATCTATTAGACCATCCTACCAATTAAGAATAGGCTTCCTAATAATAATCCTTTCTTTTGCCTAGTTAAATCTTCCTCAATGATGTTCCATAATTGGAAAGCAATCTCCTATTCTACTAGCTTATTAGGTACATACCTAGGGAGACATAGAGGTTCCACCTTATTCCCCTAGATCATGATAATAGTAATGTCTAGGAATAAGAAGTAGTCTCCCTTTTCATTCAAGTTCTTCATAATGTTTTCTCCCAGTCAGGGCATAGGCGAGCCATGAATGGATTTCCATACCTATGGATAAACATCCTTGCATATTCTAACCATGTGATTTTGATAAGCATATATATGTATGAATTGAAAATGGTCACAGATTCTACTCTTTATACAATTTGTTGACAAAGCCCATAGATTTCTTAATTCTTTGTAACATGTCCCCATAACTGCATCGACCAAATACGACATAATAAAAAAGTCTCCCATAGGGGTGGGATGTTTATCTTTTTGTAGAATTTGATCTCTTAGTCTCACACTAATTACCTCTTCCAAGGCATAAGGAATGTCATGTGATAGCATCATATGTAGTAGTGGTACCCAATCCAAATTTACCAAATAGATGTTGGGCATCCCATATAATCTATTAAGTAAGGGCATACCTATCTGAATTCTCATTTTAAAGTTATCTATGGGAATGGATCCCTTTGGCTTTATTCCTTGCTAGGTGATGGATTGGCCCAAGAGAAACCATGAGGAGAGAACCTTTGGGATCAAAGTTTCATCTTTGAATTATACCCAAGTGTGCTTGTCATAATAGGTGTCTAGTATGTTGAGGGGAAGATACCTTTGAAAGTCACTTTTATAGCTAGATGCAAACACTGTATCTCCATGATGATGCAATAAGTATGCATCATATGATATCTTACCAGCAAAGAATAAATACCTAAGAAAATAAATAAATGGAATAACCTCTAATTTTGCTAAGGTAAAGTACAATGTTTGGCACTTGTAGGCTAATAGTTCTTGAATAAATAGCCTTTTTGCTATTACTATCTCATCATCTAGTGAAAACATATCAAATAAGTTAATTGTATATTAGATCTATGCATAATTTTGATACTTATCTTCTAATACCCCTACATTAAACATTATATATTTGAATTCTATAGAGTTATTGATTGAGAAAGTAAATGGGGGATTAGTTCCTCAAGATGACCTAGATGAGAAAGCCATATCTACGTGTTCATACTCATACCTTGATTAACATGTTGCTTGTTATGTATACCTATATATTGATTCAATCATCTTGGCTCTAGCTTGATTATTGTTCACTATATTCTCTTTGAAGTAGAAATTAGGGATCTTAATCACTATTTAAAATGATAATTCTTTGATAGCAAGATATCTTGAATGCAAATGGTATTTTTAATAGCTATGCATCATATATATAAGATCTTGCATTGAATACCAGTTCATATGTTATTAAATATGCAACATTCAATTTTCAAATTTGTTAGCTTGGGTTCATGTGGGCTTTTAGCATTTATCAAATAAGAAATATTTTATCTTTATTTGGCTAAGTATGGCATAATTTAAATAGTGTTTTTCATAATAAATCACTTGTGAGCATAGTGTCAAAAAGGGTACTTTCAAGTCAATATTCACAGGTAATTCCTTTAGGGGAATTATTTTGGGAAAAGTGTTCACTATAATTATTATAAAAGAAACTTTTCATTAAGTAGAAACCTTGAAACAATTATCCCAAAGGGCTAATTCATGGCTTAAAGGGAATTTTCTAACTTCTCGAAGGATACTTTCAATCTGAAGGGTCCACTTCATAGGGAATTTTGTCCATGAAAAAAGTCTCAAAGGGTCTACTTTTAAAATGATGAAGGGCACTTCTAAAATTCCTAAAGGGTTGTTTAGATTCTTGAAGGGAACCTTTGATTTATGAAGGGCACTTTTGTATGTCTAAGGGTCATTTCAAAGGTCCCAAAAGATAAGTTCAACAAAACCTAAAGGGTATGTACTTTCAGCTCAGAGGGTACGTTTAGGAAGTCCAAAATGAATGTGCCCTTTGGTGGAATTATTTTAGGAATTTTTCATTAAACATAATGCTCAAAATAGAAGTCTAAATGAAATGGATATATAATAAAAGGTCTTCAGATAGAAGTCCTAAAAGGTATGTCAAAAAGGACACTTGGATATTCCATAAAGGTCAAAAGGTCCTCAAAATATTCAAAGGGTAGTTGGCCATTTGGAAAAGGGTACACAACTTAAGACAAAAATATAATAGGTTAGGTTCAACCAAATCTAAAGGGTAGGTCTGTAACAATTGGTCTAAAACACAAAGGCTGAAGGGTAGGTTGGGTTTAAGGCACAAGGGGAAAGTAAATCCATTTGAATGGTATTTCCCAAAAGATAAAGGAGATGAAACAGTAGTTCCAAATGGTTTGCCTACATAAAACTTGAAGGTTATGTGCCCTATAATAAGTGGTTAAATGGTGGGAAATGGTCAATTTGGAAAAGGCTAAATGGCTAGTTGGAAGGGTCCCAAAGGGTAGGTGGAAGGAAACCAAAGGGTTTACTTAGGGGTAAAATTTTCCCAAAGGATCTATTTCACAAGGGTTAAAGGGTAGGTAGGTAATAGTCAGAAGGGTTTACTTAGGCTAGAAGGTACTTTCAAAATTCTTAAAGGGTATTTATATACACCTAAAGGTCATTCTAAAAGTTTTGAAGGATATGTTTGAGAGGTTCAAAGGGGTAATCTATCAAGAATTTGTTCTGAGGAAAATTTATGCAGTCCAAAATCCCTTAAGTACAAATGTCTATAGGTAAAATCCTATTGGGAGAATCATTTTAGACAAGAAGCCTACAATAATTTCTCTGATAAAATTAAGCTTTCAAAATAATAATACCAAATGAAGTAGGATCAATTTTTTTTTAAAATACATCTAAAAGATACTTTTGCAAAACACTCAAAATAATTGGCCCAAAACAAAGATCTTGAAGAATTAATCTATGGTAAATATGTTAGTCTCCTAAGCAAAATAAACATAATGCCAATATCATCCACTAGAAAAGAATAAAATTCCTAGATCTTCCAAAATTTGCATAAAACATAAGAAAAGGATTCTTCACTAGGATCATATTTTAGAAAGGTGGGTCCCCATTTCCTTCCAAAAAAATTGGGGGGGGGGGGGGGGGGGGGGGGGGGTGTTGGGTACAACAAATAACAACTTAGAAGGGGAATACTTCTAGGTATTCAAGAACCTAGAACTATGGTTTACAATCCAAAATCATTCATGAAAGGTGCCACAAAAAAAGACTTAAATCAAAAACATGAAAGAGACTCCTAAGTTAATTCATACAACATACTTGCCTTCAACTTTCTTGGATTGGTATTTGTTGATTGTGTAATTCATTTACCCCTTACTATGATTAGTTTTCTAAGGTTTTGATGAGGTTGTAGTTTTCAATATAATATCTAGAAGGGTACTAAAATAAAGAGATATCATGGATTTCTCTACTACTAGCCAAGTGTCTATAGCCTTGATAGAGATACCTTGGGCCCCTTCTCTTCTCCTTCTATTACTTTCTTTTAACCATGTTGCATGGTACATTGACCTTATTTAATCATGTGAGCCTTTTATATTTTAATTTTATTTAGATCTTATTTTGCTCCTTTGAAATCATTGATTTTTTAATAGTTTAGATCAACATAAAAGAGAGAGAAATAACCCAAGTGAGCTGGTATAATTAGGAAACAAACCATTACTAGGACATCCCTGCCAGCCAAATCTAGACCTAGAATTATCATTTCTATCAATTATTATCTTGATAAGTGTATTTGATCTAATGAAACAATAAAACTTTATAAATTTATATGAATACTATGAGAGCAACTTCCACATGCCTGACAAAAGTATTTAATTATGACACCACCCTAGATAATCTCTAATTGCCTACTTTCATTCTAAAGGACTCAAAAAATAGAAATATACCTAAACTATATACTAATCTCCAAATTTGTCAATATTATAATTTTACCCCTTTTTACAAGTTCCACATTTAGTTATTTCAAATTATTTTTGGTAATAACTAGGGAAAACACAATCCTATTTATCAGAGAAAACCAAAATCAATTAATCTAGAAAGTAGGGAACTACTCTAGAAAGTAAAATACTAAAATTAGGAAAGACTAATCTAAGAACAACTCTTAAAATATATTATAGAAAACATGGAAATTTAATCTAGAAATCATGAAATCTACTCTAATCCTGTCTAAGCTTATTTGAATCCTCTAAATTAGTAATATTCATAGATGGAACAACTTTGAAGTAATGCTTTAGGAACTATCCATTAAAGGGATATGTAATCATGTTACCCTAAAGGTCTTTCACATGAAACATGTTATTGCCCAAGATCTATAAAATATGATATGGTCCAATCTATAATGGGCAAAACTTGTCATGTTGTCATTTATTTTCATGGGTTTTATCCCATAATAAAACTAGATCTAAAATCTTGAATGCTTTGAATTTTTCTCATTTATCAAACCACCTTTTGATGATATCCTAGTGCTTGTTGAATGTTTGTATATCTTATATTCTTGAATCCTCCATCTCTATTATATCAAGGAGTCTTGAATCCACTTTGTCATTAGGCTCCATGTACTCTTGTATAAATTCATAAGTAGGTAGCTTCAATGTGATAGGAAAAACTAGTCTGCATCCATACACCATTAGGTAAGGCAAAGCTTTTAAGGCTTACTTGTATCTTGTTCATTCTACCGAAATAGCATACTTTTGTAGATTGTGTTAGTCTCTAGGCTTATATCCTACTAACTTGTTGATTACCTCAATCAGATTTTTATTTTTTGACTCAGCTAATCCATTCCCCTAAGGGTAGTGGTTTGAAGCTGACATGATTATAATTTGATTGTCATATGCCCACTTAGTGAACTCTACTAATATAAATTGTGGTTTATTGTCACATACTAGAGAAATGGGAGTGTCAAATTTATTAGTAATATGTTCCTCCAAAAAGTGAATCACATCCTGTGCTCTACTATTCTTTGTGGCAACTACTTCCATCCATTTGGTATAATAATTTATAGCCATTATCACAAATTTATGATAGATATAAGAATTTGGGTTTATTACTCCAATGAAGTCTAAGCCCCATTATGCAAATGGTTTTCTTTCAACAATTGGTTGTAGAGGTATGGTGGTATTAATCTCCCTTTTGGCCAATGTTTGAAATTTGTGGCAAGTTTTGACATGAATGTGAGCATCCTTATAAATGGTTAGCCAATAGTAGCCCAACCTTAGAATTTTATGGGTTGTGGTATTCCTAGTAGGATGACCACTACCTATATTTTGATGCAAATTTTCTAAGATCTCTTTAGCCTCTTCTACATATACACATCTAAGATATATACCTTCATAGTTCCTCTTATCGATAATTACTTTTTAATCATGAAATGAATAGTCCTAAGCCTCAAATCTCTCCTATTTTCTCTATTATATTTTGAGGGATAAGTTCTTATAAGTAAGTACTGAACTATGTCTGTACACTACTCACCTTTAGAAACTTGTGCTTCACATACTTATTTGATAGTGATCCATGGGTCAGGTTCTATCATGAGTTGAATAATACCTTTTCCTATGATGATCTTAGCAAGCTTGATTTCCATGTCAAACTCTTAGATGCTAGCCATCTACTTTCCTCAACATTCCCCTAGTTTATTTTGTGATAGGGTGAGCTTGACAGTAGGGTTTATGACAACAACAATGGTCTTATTCCTCAAAATGTAATGTCTAAATTTCTTTATTTCTTTAACAAGGAAAAATATTTGCTTGTCAATAATGGATTATTTGAGTTCTACATCCTTTACATTTGTACTTATGAAGGGAATCAGATATTCTATGTCATCATTCTTCTGTGTGATTATAACTACAATTGTGTGCTCAGTAGCAAAGGAATATATATATATATATATATATATATATATATATATATATATATATATATATGTATGTATGTATGTATGTATGTATGTATGTATGTATATATAAATCCTTGGTAAAATGTAGACCAATTAATATTAGAGCTTAAAAATTTGTATCCTTGATGTCTTAAAATGAATTTTTAGCTTTATTTGTCCATTCTATCTTATAATCTTGCTTAATCATGGTGTTTAGGGGTTTGACAATCTCAACAAACTTGGAGATAAATTTCATGATGAAGTTGATCTTTCCAAAGAATGATTTTAGCTCCTTTTTATTATTTGGTGGGTAAATATTCAAAATGTCTTAGATTCTATTAGGATCAGTGGTTATCCCATCCTTAATGATGATGTGTCCTAACATTTTTCCTTTAGTTACCCCAAATATGCTTTTCTTCAGATTTAATGAAACACTAAATATTCTACACTGCTCAAATATAGACTATAGGTGAGCTATATGGTCCTTTTATTTTATGAAAATACCATGAGATCATCCATATAAATAATTATGCACTTCCCAATCAATCCCTTGAAGGCATAATCCATGGCACATTGAAAGGTATCTCTTGCATTAATTAGTTTGAATGGTATCTTTTTGTACACATAAGTTCCTAATTTTATGGTAAATGTAATCTTTATTTGATCTTCAACTTGCACTAACACTTGATTTTAACCTAAAAACCCATCTAAAAATGACATTATTTTAGAACCACTTACAATATGTATTACCTCATCTAGTGATGGCAGAGGGTAATTATCCTTTTCATAAGTTTTTTTCAGGTTTTTGAAATCCATGCATAGTCTAATTTCACCACTCTTCTTTCTTACTAGGACTAGATTGGCCACCTAGGTGGAGTGTCATACAGGGAAAATAATTTTGGCACTTAATAATTTCTTTATTTATCTATAAATAAGAGACTCTAGGATATGATTCATAGGCCTTTGCCTCTATCTAAATGATTTATGATCTTCCTTGAGGGGAATGGTGTGGGTGATGACCTAGGGGTCATACACTTATATGTCTTCATATGTCTAAGCAATAACATCCTTGTACTAAGAAATTAGATCCTTCATTTACTATCTTTCCTTAGGACTATATCTAAGACTAATATTAACATAACATAGATTATGTTCATCTCCCAAATTTTATTTCTTGAAGTATGATTCATTGACCTTGGACTACTTGAGTTACTACACCTATGAATCTAAGTCAAACAACTTTTATAGGGAAACTAAGCCAACTAGTATTCAATTATCCTTAAGCTAGAGAATGCCCTCTTTATCTATATCTTCTTGACAAAGGTGATTGACATCCTTGTCATCTATGATTTTGGAATTAAAATCCCCTGAATTAGTCAAAAACTTGATGATTTGTTGGCCATCATAAAAAACTTGGAAGTTTTCCACATTATCTAGAATAGAAGGATAAGGAACCAATTCAATATAAAATATTTTTACCTTGGATTCCTATAATGGTTCTAAATTGGTAGTAGTAGCTACTAGTGAATCAATGGCTTGATTTTTCTCTCTCAAGAGTGCTACTATATTGAAAGATTCAAAGATTTCAAATAAATCCCATACTCTATGCTTATACCTTTTCAATTAAGACAATTTGTATTGGTATTTGTTTCTTATCTGGTGGACTATCAACTCTAATTCCCTGAACACTTTTATTTGTTTTACATTGTTCTTCAATGTAAACTATAGTCATAAGATTAGAGCCTCATACTTAGATCTATTATTTATATAGGGAAGCTACAATCTATAGATGGCCAATAAATTCTTACCTTGAGGATCAATTAGCTCAATCCCCACACTTCATTCTTGCTTGTACTTAGATCCATCAAAATGCATTGTCCACAATTGGTTTAATCCTTTAGGATCTATGTTCTATAATGAATAATGTGTGGTAAAAGTATAGATGCCTGATGAGGGAGAATCATATTTTACCTCTTAATTCTTGACATTATATTCAATGATGGGATATTTCATCCTAAGATCTTTATCAATTTGGATCTAATTTGTAACTCCTCTCCATGGTAGCCAAATGTGTTATAAATCTATGGTAAGATATCCACTAATAATTTTGGACTAGTCTCTACTCAACCATAATTTTTAGCCCTTTGGTATGTTCACTTCCAAGATATCGATAGTCATCTAGACTCTTGGTTCTGATGCCAATTGAATGTGTACATTGTTTAATTCTCCAACCACTGGCACTACCATTTTATCAAGTTGAGAGACTGATCTCTTAGAAGTGTTGGGAGTAAGACCAAGATTTTTGCAAATAGAATTAAGCATAATAGTCATAGATGCTCCAAAGTCAACAAAATAGTTATTAGTATTCTTACTAAATTATCTGATGGTCAGTTTGAATGGATGTACTTTGAGCTTACTCTTATAAATGACATTAGAATCATCTACTTTCACTTCTTTCATTTTGTTTGAAGCTATCCTAGCTTTCTCTACAAGGTTCTTTCCAGTGATATATTTCCTTAACAGCTCCTTTTGTTCAATGATTTGGGATAACTCATGAATTGTGATAATCACCTTGATTTTCTTTATATCTTCCACAATGTTATATCCTCCATATTTCTTGATTCCTCTTTGCTTGGCAATGGATTGTTCCCCTTTGGAGGAGTAGATTATTATCTACTTTTGGATTAGGTAGAATTGATGTGGTATTTGGAGGAGTTGAGGTGGTAATTGGCTACTTGTTACTCAAGTTTTATGTATCTCTCTAAAACTACTAAAAGGCATGAACTTGTAAATTATCTTCTAGTTCATTATCATCTTCTCCTAGGAAGGTGAATTTGTGAATCTCAAAGAACATGGATATACTAGTAGATCTAGGGTCCTTATGGGATTCTAGTGGATTATTCATTTGATTATACCTAGTTACTTCCATCTAAAATATTTTGAATGTTTTCTATAACTCAACCCATTCAGGCTCACCATGTTGAGGTGTATTATGTATTCTGCACTAATTAGGGAGAGTTGTTTTAGTAATGTTGATCTGTATAAGTCTTTCAGATTGCTCCATATTTTTTACAAGCCTATTAAATGGTCTATTATATCTTTAGAACTTGATGTTATGATTGCCCATCTAAGTATTGGTATTTCTCAGTTTTCATTGCATGTTTAGAAAATCATTATTTAATTTTTGAACCATCCTCTTGATAGAATCTAATTAAGATTTTATGGAATCTATACCTTGTAGAAGGGTCATAAGAAGAAAACTTTAATGTTGGTTTTATTGTTAAATATTTCTCATTATGTGATTATTTATACAGTTGAGGTTCAGCTACATTATTTGCATCAATGGAAGTAGTGTGTATAAATGATTTTGATTATATACCATAACATTATGCTTCACATGTGGTATCAAGTTGAGCACTGAGATTATATTGTTGAGGTTAGGTATCATAAGTGTCTATGGATTGAGATTTCTATTGATTCTAATGGCTTATTTGAATTCTAGTGGCAAGGTATTGGTAGCAGGTGCTCTTCTCAAGAACATGGTAGTAATGGGGTCTAAGGCATTTTTTTACATCTCCAGTGCTAACACCAGTTATAGTTTCTACTTATGGATCAACTAATTGTACATATTTTTCCATATTTCATTGAAATCATGAATGGGATCATTGGGTTCTCTCTTCATGTTGGTGAAGTGTTGATATATCAATCCAAGATTGACGACCTATTTAAACTATGCAAGAAAATCTATTTGACAATCCTCCCAATTGGTGATGGAGTTTTTGGTTAGATTTAAATACCATTCATAATCAACATCCATTAAAGTAAAAGGGAATAACTAACATGAAACATATTCATCAACTACATTCATTAATCTCAAAGTAGATTTAATATTCTCTTCTACGATCCTTGACCCTGAAGGAGAAAAGGATAACTTATATTTTTTGAGGTTCTAGGGTAAATCATGCATGTCTCCTAGGATGGCAATGGTAGATCTAACTAACCAGGGCTATTGCTGGGCCATTGGTTGATTATCAAGCAAAGGGTTCCTTATAGGTGAAGAGTGTCCTTGTGGAGGTGGATTGTTCTAAACTAGAGTTATTGGCACAACTCTAGGTCTTCTATGGATTGCTAAGGGTGATACTAATAAACTAGCCTAGGAATTGGATCTAGTCACTCTCTTAGGTGAATCTATTGTAACTCTATACAAGGACTAACCTCTATTATTGGGAGGAAATTTAGACATCCTTTTAGCATTAGTGAAACTATTGATTCAATTTTTATGCACACCATAGTCATAATGAGGTAGCCTATAACATTTCAAGATCTCAATGGAGATAAACTCCACTCGAAGTCATGAGTTGTAGGTATGCAGTCTTTAATAACCTATTATTAGAATAGATGGTAGGGTATGCAAGTTATTAATAAGGTTTTTTGGATGGAGGTGTGGTTTCTTAATAGAGTGAATTCCTATGTGAGTTAGATGGGTGGTTGGATTCTATTCTATAGTGGGTACATCTCAGTAACAAAACACAAAAGGAGAGTAGGGTAGGGTAGAAAAGGAATCTGCATGACTCTTAGGAATTACTTCCCTAGTTGGTTTCTAGATAGACTAGTGTTTCCTTAAAATTGGTGTTTGTTGTTAACAATAATTACACACAAGCAGTTAGACATGGTTAAAGAGTCTAAGGGAATGGGGATGTAAGAAGTCCACTAGCCTTAGATAAAAGTTGCTACTATCAAGGCTGTTATTACACACCCTTCAATCAAGATATTATGGATTAGGCTAATGGATTATCTAAGGTAGTGATATCACACACTTAGAAAACTACACCAAGAAAAAAAAATACACATCCATAAATATGTTTCAATATAACTTGATTATTTAAATTAATACATTTACCAATCTTCAAAAGCTAGTACACATATAGGATTAACACATTAATCAAAGTAGTTAAGAATCTATTCATAGAATTATCACACTAAAGATTTATTGAAGCAAAAAACCATAGAAATAATAACCAATAACATAATAGTGGAAAGAAAATACTCAAACACTTTGCTTTATGACCAAAAATGGCTCACTACTCTATATCCCAAAATTATCTAACCAAAAATAAATTTGGGTGGTACAATTATATTTATAGATTTTGGGGAAGGGCTCATCTCTTCCTCCAAGTCTATGCATGATTGTCACATGTGGTAGTTATAATATGTAGTTATAACTATGGTCAAGACTATTTAAGATAAAAATCTATAAATAGATAAATTGCCTTTATGAAAGCATGTAATGTGTGCATGAGAAAATACAAAATCAATATTACAATGATTAGTCTATTTTACAAGGAATTTAAATATAAGTTTTGCTAGGATTTGTACATGCATACGCCTAAGGCTATGTCATTTGGAGTGTTGCATGGGATTTTGTAGGAGTATAAGTCAGAGTAAGAACTGAAGATGTAGCTCCACTATTAAAAGCTTACTTCTTCTTTACCTCATTCTCCTTATAGATTTATGTGCCACCTCATGCTACTGACAAATGATGTCTATGTTAAGTAGTGAATTTTGGTGGAGTCTTTTAGTTATTTTTAGGAGTCATTCATGTTCATCCTTAGTAAGTTGGAACTTACTTCTAAAAATATCCACATCGATCACCTTCCTTCTCACTTTTCTTAACTTTGCTTTTATGCTTTCCACTACCAAGCATTATATGCTTTGTTTGAAGTTATTAGTGGCCTCCTAGACAATTTTATTAAAATTGATTTCACTAATAAATTTACCTATAGAATTCCTTATTTTAGATAATTTTAACTTGCTTAAAATTTTGAGGAGTTGGGCATCATGTGCTTGGTAATCTAGTATTAAGGTTGTAACTACCTTTAACCACTCCTTGACCTCCTCATGTCTAATAAAAACCAAATTTATGGCACTAGATGCCTCAAATGTAGTAATTAGATCAAGATGGTTTTATAATTAGTTGCCTATGTAAGCAACTAGCATTTTAAGCCTAGTACTATCCTAAGCCAAAGAACCACATAGTTTATTTGTTTGGCTCATGTGAGGACCCATCTTGTCCTTCATGAATTCCATGGCCCTTAGAGAATTTTAGAATTTTGAGGTGGCCTCCTTTACCTCAAATTTGATACTTGTAGGAACATGTACTGTACTAGATTTTTCTTTAAGTTATTAAATTTGTGCTCATAGTTCTTGTACTTCCTCCTCTAGCTCCTATCTATCTAACTTTATACCTTCATAGATGGCCACAACCACATCATTATGTGTTTGAGCCAAGTCTAAGATATTTTATTAATATATAGACTCCTATAGATGCCTGATCTACCTATTTGTGAGGGAGAACACTAGTTGTCACCCTTAAAAGATGATACTTGCTCCTTGGTTATCCTCAAAATTTCCCTTCTTAACTCTCTATATTCAACCCATTGAGGGGATAAATAAATTGGACATAGATGGGAGCTCAGTGACCTTATAAGTTATCATTTTTACCCTCAAATCAATAAACCAAGGAAGAATGTTGAGGGGTGCCTCAATAGTTGTAACAATAATTTATTTTTTAAATTTCTCTTCTTCCCTCTTTTATTTCTTATTAGCCTTGGTCAATACATCGGGCAAGGAAGGCCATATTATTTTTGACAAGTCCACTCCTCTAACTTGAGGAAGTGCATGGACTACAAAAATGTGAGGTTTTTTCCTTCTTTCCCCTACTCGTAATCACTACCATGGTTTCTTCTATAGAAGTAGAATCAGAGAGTGGAAGGGAGAGTTTTGTTGATTGGACATGAAGTTAGAGAGTAGATAGAGTAGTCTTCACATTCCTAATTACTTTCTTATTTTTGTAAAGTCTCATAAAAAAAGTATTAGAGGGAACAAAGGGAATGGATATGGTAAATGGTGTGGTAGTGCTAGTAGAGGGATGAATGGTGGTTATGGAAATGGAAGGGATGGATGAGGTGGAGGGAACTTCTATAGTAAGGATAGGTGTTGAATCAATAATGGAAATCAAAGGTAAAAGAAAAGTGGAGAAAGCTTGAGTACCTTAAAGTTGTAGTTTAATGGGGTCCATTTGAAGGCTTAGAGCCTTGACTTATTCTAACTCATCCTCCTCATCCAAATCATCTACCAAGTCCTTGATGATAACCTTGTCCCAACCACTTGACTAAGAACTTGAAGGTGGATTAGGCAAGCCTTGAGATGCATGCATTATAGGGCTACTTGTAGGAATCTTTAATTTCTTGGTGTAAATTAAGTGGGGCTTCTATTGAGTGTGAGAGTCTTAGGAGGTAGATGTTGCTTCTTGTGAAGTAGCCACCCTAGTAGATGAAATAGTAGATGCATAGGGGGTGGCCATAGGGAATTGAATGGTGTTATCAGTAGGCATCTCTTGCATCTTGTTTAATTCCTCATCAGAGTCCAACTTGATTGGATATCCTCTCTATCCTCCTCTTTGTGTACTCACCTCAAGGAGCCTGAGCTCTTTCTTGACTAATTTTAATTTTGATTTCAATGGAAGTCCTTAGGATGAAGAATCTTGCTTCTCTTTAGATCGCCCTATCCATAAATCTGAATGCTACCATCCTTTGAAGAGAGATCTTCTACTATCTAGTTCCTTATTTGAAATATTATGCTCAATTTGGATAATTCTCAAGTGATTCTTGTAATCTAGTAATTTGGGCTCATTCTAGCACCTCTTCATCCATCTTAGCATTCATAAAGAGAAATTCATAGCAATAGGTCTGGTGGTAGTAAGGAATGTTGAATCCATAGATGTGTTGTTACATCCACCCATGGGGGTCCCAGTCTCTACATACCATTATAGGGAAACCATAATGACCCCTCTTACTTCCAACATCCCCAAGATGTTTCCTTATCTAGTATACCATCCTCCCAATTGATATTAGGATTCTAAAGAATAAGCCTTTATTATACCTAGTTAAATCTTCCTCAATGTTGTTCCATAATTATAAATCAATCTCTTTTTTTACCAACGTATTAGTTACATACTTGGGGAGACATAGAGGTTTTACATTATTCCCTTAGATCATAATAAAAATAATGTCTAGGTAAAAGAAGTAATCCCCCTTTCTACTCAAGTTCTTAAAAATGTTTTCTCCCAATTAGGGCATAAGAGAGACATGAATGGCTTGCCATACAGTGGATAAACATGCTCACGTATTCTGACCATGTGCTTTCAATAAGCATATATATACATGGATTGAAAATAGTCACAGATTCTATTCTTTATGTAATCTATGGCCAAAGCCCATAGATTGCTCAAGTATTTGTAACATGTCCCCATAACTACATTGATCAAATACAATATCATAAAAAAGTCTCTTGTACGGGTGGGATATTTATCTTTATGTAGAATCTAATCTCTTAGTCTCAAACTAATTACCTTTCCCAAGGCATAAGAATCATCATGTGATAGCATCATATACAATAGTGGTATCCAATCCAAATTTACAAAATGGATGCTAGCCATCCCATATAAATTATTAAGTAAGGCCATACCTATCCAAATTCCCATTCTAAATTTATCTATGAAAATAGCTCCCTTTAGCTTCATTCCTTATCAGGTGATGGATTGGCTTGGGATCAACCATGAGAAGAGCACCTTTGGGATCAAAGTCTTAGCTTTAAATTATACCCAAGTGTTCTTGTCATAATAGGTGTATATTATGTTGAGGGAGATATACCTATGAAAGTTGCTTTTAGAGATGCATATGACCATTGTATCTCCATGATGATGAAACATGTATACTGTTGTCCCCAAAAATGTCACTCATTTTTAGGACAACCTATGAACTATTTTGGTTCAACAGACCAAAATCCTCTCTCCCACTTTCAAAAATTATTTTAAGTATTCAAGTTCTTCATTTTTCAAAGCTCTTCCAGAAATCTATACACTCTGTAAGCTTGAATATACAGACTCTACAGGATTAAAACTATAGACTCTATAGGCCCATTTCTATAGACTCTATAAGCTTGAATCTATGGACTCTATAGGCTTGAAACTATAGACATTGTAGGCCCATTTCTACAGACTCTATAGGTAAAAATCTATGGACTCTGCAGGAAGAAATAAGCTCTCAACACTTAAGCAATTTCAACTACTTTAAAGGTTCAATGCGTGGTTGGTTCAAGTAGACAAAGGACTTACCCAAATAAAGGGATTGAATCGATTTAACCATTGAACTGTTGAACCAAAGTTGGTTCAATTAGTTAGTTCAATCATCAGGTTCAAGGGGCTGCCCCAAAGCCAAAGGAACAAGTGCCCTTGCGGAGGGTGGTGAACCAAGGTCAGACAACCCTTATGGAAGGCAGGTGAAGGGGAAGGACTATTAAAAAAGTTTGAAGGATAGTTATGGGCATGAATAGTCCTTGTAGAGGGCACAATTCTCTTTTAGGAAAAGAATGTAGCAAAATGATTAAGGCATTTCCTTCAAACAAAAAGTATGAAGGAATTCCTTTAGACTTTTGCCCAAAGGAAAAGCTCAAATAAAATTCCACCAAAGGATGAAGCCCACCAAAGGAAAAGACCGAATGAAGAGAAAATCTCAATAAAAAATGCTTGATGGAAAAAGACCAAGTGCAGCAAAAGCCACCACATGTCCATTATAAAGCAGAGTGAAAGCTACCACGTGTCATCTTTCGTAGGACTCTCAAAAGGTTTCTAAAGCTTCTATAAGTTAAGTGGAATACGTCATGTGTCTTGTTATGACTCATCAAAATGTGACAAGTGTTTGCATCCATGTTCCCCTTTTGAAGTTGCTCAGGAAAGACATGTCATGGATCCCATTTTCCATAAGTTTCTGATGAGTTTCATAATAGCAGAACTTGCCACTTGTCAAAGACATAGAAAGGACCCCCCTAAAGACATAGACAAGAAGGGCTATAAAGGACAAATAAGCAACATGGATGGTTCCAAAGGCAAGTTCAATTAAAGAGATGATTCAACCAGAGAGCAAAGAAGCGCTTAAGTAGTGAAGAGAGGAGTGAGACCAAAAGACTAGAAATATCTTCAAAAGAGTTATTTATAATAGGTGAAACAATGGATCAAGTAGACTTTTGAGCACACCAAATCAAGGATGCAAGCCTATTTTTCTTCCATGAAGTAATGGCAAATTGGAAAGTTGTGTAGATATCAGATAAAAGACCAGACAGTCCATATTAAGGAAGAGACATTAGCTGAATGGACATACCATAGTTGAGGCAATGTGTTATTCCCAGCATGGTCTCTCCAGATAGAACTAAAGGTGCATTGAAGACGTTGACTAAAGTATGGACCTTTTTCATGAAAATAAGTGCCCAAGTTTTTCTTGGAGTGCTATATATTTTAATCTCTCATTTGTTACAAGAGAGATCTTCTCGAATATAGAAACAAAAATCTGCCCAAATTGAATGGTGAATATTGAGACTTTGAGATCAGATTGTATTTCATATTATTTTATCTGAATGAGAAAGCAATTGATTCACAGACTTTGTGCTATATAGCTTATACCATTTTAGGAGATTTTTCTTATGTCTATCTTTTGAATGTGTTCTTGTTTATTTAATTTAACAAGTAGAGCTAGTGGAAGTGATAAGGAAGGTGTCCTCAAACTAGTTACTTTCAGACTTTGTGCTAACATAATTGTTTTCAGTGTGTGTTTTTCTTTTTTGTTTCTATGTAAAGGACCTTGGGATGACTTTGTGCCCCCATTGTTCTTCATACCTCACTCTAGGGTAGTCAAGGTGGAGACTTTGAGCTACATCTTAGATTGTTGGTTACTTTGGACCTGGTTATTAGTCACTTATTACCAGAAAGAGTCCTATTATTTGCAAGAACAAGTACTTCTAAAAGAAGAGAAGTGCCTTCTATCACTTCACTAGGATTTATACTATCTAAGAAGGGATCTGGCTCTTGGTTGAATGTTACTTCTGAAAGAAGAGAAGTGCCTTCACCAATCACCTAAGATTTCTCCTCTATTTTTTAGCATCATCTCTAAAAAATGATAGATGGATGGTTCATTCCACCCCTGTGTCTTACTTTCTACTTATATATATAGTATATAGCCTCTACATATTTAATAGGGAACATCCCCTTGATGAGAGGAGAGATTTGTCCCCTTTGGATATGGTAAACCTATAACATTGGATGACTAATCTCCCTATGCTATGGTGATATGAACTATTTTGGTCACCAGTTAGCTGGCCAACAAAATATTCACCCAACAATTTTTGGTGACTCCACTGGGGACATAGTAATTTTGTGTAATTTGGAACCTCAAGTTTCAAATTAAAACATCACCTGTGTCTTACCCATAATCATTATAACCTTATCCATTACATATGCTGGTGACTCTATTCCATGTCTTACCCATTATCATTATAGCCTTACCATCTTCCTCAATCTCCATTATTTAAACTGGTCTGCAAAACCATAGCTGTTAAGAAAGAGTGCATAGCTTAAAGCCTCAAGCCTCAAGCTGAAGCAAAGCTAGTTCTTTTTCATTTTTATTCTACAATCTGGCCACTCCACCTAGATTTGTTATCCCTATTTTTCATAATTAAATCATGGTAGTTTAAGGCCCCTAAGGTAACTCATTTGTCCCACTCAACTTAACTCCACCTCTACATGAACTTTCATGCAGCTCAAGAAATAACTTCCCTAAATTCTTTGGAGATGGGAGAGTTCACCTTGATGAACACATTACAGCCCTCAGCATAGGTTGTGGTGTGATAGGGGTGGAATTTGAAGACATGGAAATCAAGATTTTTGTGGAGACCCTATAAGGTGCTATTATAGAGTGGTTCTACCATCTGTAGGCTCGATCAGTGATAGACTAGAATACCCTTAAATCCAATTTCGAAGCAAGGTTCAAGCTTGCAGAAGATGCACATGCCTTTCTAGCCTAGCTTACATAGATGAAGAAGGAGCCCCATGAACCTATGAGGGACTTCATTTCCAAGTTCAACAAGCTGAGGCATAGGATTCCCATGGTTGCCTAGCTGACACCTCAAAACCTCAAATGCTTCTTCATCAACTCACAGCTACCTAAAGTGAGTTTTCTGTTGAGACAAGCTAGACACATAGACCATGAGGCTACTCAAGACTTGGCCACTAAGATATAAGATGAACTTATCTTGGTAGGAAAGATAAAGAGAGATCCTAATATAGGTAAACCCTTTTCATCTTCTGAATACTCACCCACAGCCACCATTGACCCAATGGTATAAAAGCTGGAAAATGAATTGCTAGCCTTAAAAAGGCATATGGCACAAGGTATGTCTTCTGCTCCTTTATATAAAGATATACCAAGGAGGATATTCCCTAATCAGCCATATCAAGGCAATGCTACTAGAAGTTAAGGGCAACCAAATCATCTTCCTCCCCCACAGAGGAACCTTGCCCTTGAAGTACCTCCAACCAACTCAACAGTGGGATATCTAGAAATAGAACATGTTTCCTATTTCCAACCTGAGTTTGAGCAAGAAAATGATGTTGGTCTCTTCATGGAGGATCAAGAAGAATCAGCTGGTGACTCCCACATCAGTTTCCTAAATTACCAAGATGAACCCAAAAGTGAAGGTGAAGTAGATGAGGGATCATACACAGTATTCACCCAGCCTAAGAATCAGTTAGCCCAGCAAGCTGATAAAGGAAGAACAGAGGAATGAACTCAGCCTACAATTCCAATTGCTAAGTGGGGAACCACTTTGCCTTTCTAGTCAAAGGACCCAGTGATTGCCAAGAAGGTTAGTACATTAAACATCTCTGCACCTTCTACTTCAACTTCATAGAAAAGTCCTCCCCCTCTAAAAAACCAAAAGGATGAACTCCCATCCTCTCTTCCAAGTCCATCTCAGTCATTTGACATGATTGATCATGTCAAGAAATCTAAAATTCAAATGGCTGAGTTTGAATCCTTGTAAACCAATCCTAAGCAGTTAAACATTGGTGAAGAGCTAGGTGTGGACTTGTCTAAAGCAAAGATTGTGGTCACCCAAATGTCATCCCCTACTGCTCAAATTCTATTTGAACCTTTAGGCAGGGATAATTACTCCTTAACCATTGAGGATGTTCATGTCTCAGCCAATCAAAGTCCTATGGCTGGCAATCTAGGATTTGATCCAAATCAGGCATCAAAAGAATTGGTAGGGTGTAGTACAAATCAAAGGATCTTCCATATCTAATGAAGATAAATCTAATAGAAGATCAACTTCTGATGATGTTTGGATCCTAGAATTTGATGGTAGCAATTCTTACATAGCTAGATGTGGATCTCTGTTACTCAGATTGAAAACTGCTTAGGATGAAGAAATCAAACTCCTTCACACCAAAGGAGATGTTGAGCTGATGGTTTTTCAAGGGTTTAATGCTGACAATTAAAGCATGTGCTAGACTGAACTAGCAAAACAACAAGCTATGGTGGTGGACCATACAATTGTATTCCAAAGTCAGCAAAAGGAACTCTTCATAGAGAGAATAAGGAGTTACGGTTTTTAAAGAGAAGACCACATCCCACCATGGGGAAAGAAGAGGAAAGAGCCAAGAGGAAAACATAGAAAATTAGTTTCCTAGTGGAGAGTTCCATCGCCCATCACCATTTATGGGGACAAAATGGTTTCTTGCTAGTTTATCATGATGACATCCCCTTTTCTTCATCCCATGATGAGTAGCGGTTGAAGTACTTCAATTCTTGAAGTACCAGATATGTTCACCTATATATATGTATATCTGTATAGTATTTAGTTCTATTTTGTGTTTTTCATTTTCATTTTTTAGAGCCTTTATTTTTGGGTAGCATGACTCCATAGCCCAATGGCATACCTCAAGGAACTAGAGATTCTAGTTTGTACTCCCCTCAGATATTCCAAGTTTTCAACTAAAGGAAGTTCCCCAACTGGAGCCAGCTATTGTCCCCAAAAATGTCACTCATTTTTGGGACAACCTATGAACTATTTTGGTTCAACAGACCAAAATCCTCTCTCCCCTTTTCAAATTTTTTTTTGAGCATTCAAGTTCTTTATTTTTCAAAGCTCTTCCAGAAATCTATGGACTCTACAGGCTTGAAACTATGGACTTTGTAGGCCCATTTCTATGGACTCTATAGGCTTGAATCTATGGACTCTATAAGCTTGAAACTATGGACTTCATAGGCCCATTTTTACAGACTTTATACGCAAAAATTTATGGACTCTACAGGAAGAAACAAGCTCTCAACACTTAAGCAATTTCAACCACTTCAAAGGTTCAACACACAGTTGGTTCAAGAATACAAAGGACTTATCCAAATAAAGGGATTGAACCAATCAAACCATTGAACCATTAAACCCAAGTTGGTTTAATTGGTCGGTTCAATCGGCAGGTTTAAGGGACTGCCCCAAAGCTAAATGAACAAGTACCCTTGTAGAGGGCAGTGAACTGAGGTCAGATAGCCCTTGTGGAAGGCAGACAAGGAGTAGATGGACCATTGCAAAAGTCTGAAGGATAGTTCTAGGCTTGAACAATCCTTGTAGAGGGCACATTTCTCTTTCAGGAAAAGAATGTGGCAAAATGATTAAGGCATTTCCTTCAGACAAAAGTCTAAAGGAATTCCTTTAGACTTTTGCTCGAAGAAAAGTTTTCCAAAGGATGAAGCCCACTGAAGGAAAAGCTTGACTGAAGATAAAATCCCATAGAAAAATTCCCGATGGGAAAATACCAAGTGTAGTAGAAGCCACCACGTGTCTATTATAAAGTAGAGTGGAAGCTGCCACATGTCATCTTATGCAGGACTCTCAAAAGGTTTATAAAGCTTCTGTAAGTTAAGTAGAATATGTCACGTGTCCTATTATGACTCAGTAGAATGTTACAAGTGTTTGAATCCATGTTCCCCTTTTGAAGTTTCTCAAGTAAGATGTCTCATGGATCCCATTTTATATAAGTTTCTGATGAGTTTCATAACAATAGAACTTGCCACTTGTCAAAGATGCAGAAAGGACCCCCCAAAGACTTAGACAAGAAGGGATATAAAGGACAAAGAAGCAACATGGTCAATTCCAAAGGCAAGTTTAATTAAATTGATGGTTTAACCAAAGAGCAAAGAAGCACTTAAGTAGTGAAGAGAGGAGCGAGACCAAAGGACCAAAAATATCTTCAAAAGAGTTATTTCTAGTAGGTGAAATAGCGGATCAAGTAGACTTCTGAGCGCACCAAATCAAGGATGCAAGCCTATTTTTCATCCATGAAGTAATGGTGAATTAGATAGCTATGCAGACATTAGAGAAAGTACCAGATGGTCCATACCAAGGAAGAGACATTAGATGAATGGACACGCCATAGTTGAGGTAATGTGTTGTTCCCAGCATGGTCCCTCCAGATAGAATTGAAGGTGCATTGAAGATGTTGACTGCAACATGGACATTTTTCATGAAAATAAGTGCCCAAGTCTTTCTTGGAGTGCTATATATTGTAATCTCTCATTTTTTATAAGGGAGATCTTCCCGAATATAGAAACAAAACTCTGCCTAAATTGAAAGGTGAATACTGAGACTTTGAGCTCAGATTGTATTTCATATTATTTTATCTCAATGAGAAAGTAATTGATTTGTAGACTTTGTGTTGTATAACTTGTACCATTTTAGGAGATTGTTCTTATGTCTTTCTTCTGAATGTGTTCTTATTTATTTAATTTAATAAGCAGAGCTAGTGGAAGTGATAAGGAAGGTGTCTTGAAACTAGTTACTTTCAGACTTTGTGCTAACATAATTATTTTTAGTGTGTGTTTTTCTTTTATATTTCTATGTAAAGGACCTTGGGATGACTTTGTGCCCCCATTGTTCTTCGTACCTTACTCTAGGGTAGTCAAGGTGGAGACTTTGAGATATATCTTAGATTGTTGGTTAATTTGGACCCGATTACCAGTCACTTATTACCAGAAAGAGTCCTACTATTTGTAAGAACAAGCACTTATGAAAGAAGAGAAGTGCCTTATCTCGCTTCACTAGGATTTCTACTATCTAGGAAGGGATCTAGCTCTTGGTTGAATGTTACTTCTGAAAGAAGAGAAGTGCCTTCACCAATCACCCAAGATTTCTCCTCTATTTGTTAGCATCATCTCTAAAAAAAGAGAGATGAATGGTTCATTCCACCCCTGTGTCTTACTTTCTACTTATATATATAGTATATAGCCTCCACATATTTAATAGGGAACCTCCCCTTGATGAGAGGAGATATTTATACCCTTTGGATGTGGTAAACCTAAAACATTGGATGACCAATCTCTCTATGCTATGGTGATAGGAACTATTTTGGTCACCAGTTAGTTGGCCAACAAAATATTCACCCAACATAAACATCTTGTGATATCTTACTAGCAAAGAATAAATCCCTAAGCAAGTCAATACATGACATGACCTCTAGTTTTGCTAAGGTGAATTGTAATATTTAGTACTTTTAGGCTAACAGTTCCTAAACAAATAGCCTTTCTACTAGTACTATCTCATCATCTAGTGAAAACATATAAACTAAGTCAATTACATCCTAGAGCTATGAATAATTACAATACTTATCTTTGAATACCTCTACATTAAAGAATATATCTTTGAATTCTATAAAGTCCTTGATTGATAAAGTAGATTGGGGATTAGTTCCTCAGGATGCCCTAGATGAGGAATCCAGAGATATGTGTTCATTCTTGTACCTTGCTTAACATGTTGTGTGTTATGTATACTTATATATTGATGCAATCAACTTGTCTCTAGCTTGATTGTTATTCACTATATTCTCTTTGAAGTAGAAACTAGGGCTCTTAATCACTATTTAAAAATGAGAATGCTTTGATATCAAGATAGCTTGAATGTAGATGGTGTCTTCAATGGTTGTGTATTATCTATATAAGATCTTATATTGAATACTAGTTCATGTGATATTAAATATGCAATGTTCACTTTTCAAATTTGTTAACTTGGGTTCATAGGGGATTTTAGCATTTATCAAATAAGAAATATTTTATCTTTATTTGGCTAAGTATGGAATAATTTCAATAGTGTTTTTTTGTAATAAAGCACTTGGGAGCATAGTGTCAAAAAGGGTGCTTTGAGGTCAATATTCATAGTTAATTCCTTTAGAAGTATTTTGGGAGAAGTGTCCACTATAATTATTCTAAAGGAAACATTTCATTGAGTAGAAACCCCAAAACAATTGTCCTAAAGGGTTAATTCATGGCTTAAAGGGCATTTTCAAACTTTCCAAAGGGCAATTTTGGTCTGAAGGGTCTACTTCATAGGGAATTTTATCCATGAGAAAAGTCTCTAAGGGCCTACTTCATAAATGCTAAAGGGTACTTCTATAATTATTTAAGGGTGGTTTGGAGGGATAAAGGGCACCTTTGATTTCTAAAGGGCACTTTTATATGACTAAGGGTCATTTCAAAGGTCTTGAAGGGTAAGTTCAAAAAAACCCAATTGGTATGTATCTTCAACTTGAAGGGTAGGTTCAAGAATTCCAAAAGGTATGTGCCCTTTGGAGGAATTCTTTTGGGGATTTTGCATCAAATGAAATTCCTGAAATAGAAGTTTAAAGGAAATGGCTATATAGTAAAAGGTCCTGAGATAGAAGTCCTAAAAGGTATGTCAAAAAGGGAACTTTGATATTACATAAAGGTCAAAAGGTCCTTATTGAAATATCTGAAGGATAGGTGACCATTTGGAAAAGGTCACACAACTTAGGACAAAGATTCTATAAGGTAGGTTCAACCAAATCTAAACGGTGGGTCCATGGAAACTGGTTCAAAACATAAAGGCCAAAGGTTAGGTTAGATTTGAGGCATATGAGGGAGGTAAATCCATTTTAAGGGTATTTATTAAATAATAAAGGGGTTGAAACAATAGTTTTAAAGGGTTTACCTGCATAAAACTTGAAGGTTATGTTGCCTAAAAGAAGTGGTCAAGAGGGGGAAAATGGTCAATTCAAAAAAGGCCAAAGGGATAGTTGGAAGGATCCCAAAGGGTATGTGAAAGGAAGCTAAAGGGTCTATTTAGGGGCAAAATTTTCCCAAAATATATACTTTACAAGGGCCAAAGTGTAGGTTGGCTATAGTCAAAAGGGTCTATTTAGGCTAGAAGGCACTTTCAAAATTCCTAAAGGGTACATCCATATGCCTAAGGGGCATTCTAAAAGTTATAAAGGATAAGTTGGAGAGAGTCAAAGGGGAAATACATCAAGAATTTATCTCAAAGAAAATGTATGTGGTCCAAAATCCCTTAAGGCCAAAGGTCCATAGGCCAAATCCTATTGGGAGAATTGTTTCAGACAAGAAGCTCGTAACAATTTCTTTGATAAAATGAAGATTTAAAAATAATAAACCTAAAGGGAGTATGACAAAAAATTTACCAAAATAATAAATCTGAAAGATGCTTTTTCATCACACTCAAAAGAATTGGTCTAAAACATATATCCTAAATAATTCATCTTTAGTACATACATTAGTCTCCTAAGCACAGTAAACATAATGCCAATATCATCTACTAGAAAAGGTAAATAGTCCTAGATTTCCCAAAATTTACATAAAACATATGAAAAGGATTCCTCACTAGGATCATATTTTAGAAAGGTGGGTCCCCATTTCCTTCCAAAAAATTGGGGGTGTTGGGTACAACACACTTCATCTTACAGGAAACAACAAAAAACTATAAGCATTTTCATTAACATGAAAAGAAATATTACAAAAATCAAGACTTAAAAATGCTACCATGGGGATAAGTATGGTGAGATTATTCTTTTTACAAGGGAGACATGAACATGCTCTCAAAATTTGCTAATGGCTATACGACAATAACCACCTTAGCAAGGGAGACAAAATCTACACATAGCAATTGATCCCAATTTTTTTTTGTAGAACCTAAACATAGAGATAAATTACACCTAAAACAATGACCATAAATAACCAACATAATGGCTAATCAAACCCTTGAATAGAGGAGAAACCATGTATTTATATATTTTCAAATTTGGAATTATTGGTCTCAACTTGCAAAATTACAAAATAGACTTTCAACTCTACCAAGATGCTTCTAGTTGGAAAATATTCCTTTGCCATGCCTAAAATCTTCATCCATTAGAAAGAAAAATCATTTCTCTAACTACTTCTATAAATAATGATGAAGCTATGAAACAAACTCTTTGATCTCTTAGCTAGAAATTTTCTCAAATGAGCTAGAAGGAGATATTTGTGGTAGAGGGAAAACAAACTTTGTTTTTATGTGGAATTGCTTGAAAATACCTTGGAACACTTGCTTGCAAATCTTAAAATTATTGGAAAACTTCCCTCCCTCTCATGCATTCCATGGAACAACCTAATTTTTCCATGATTTCTTGTGAATAATCTAGATCTATGACCCTCTGAGTGATCTTCTCTATAGTGGCCCACCTTGGACTTACAAACCTGTAATATCTTTTTATGGAGGATCTTGGGAAAACATATAAAATGAAACAATGAAAAAGACTTATCTCACTTTTAACCTTTAAATTTTGGCTCCAACTTGTTTTTTCACATTTTGCATTTTTGCTTGTGTACATATGTCCTTTTTAGGGGTTCCTTCATATTTTTAATGAAAAAATGCATTAGTTTTAACTTTTGATTTACTTGGGTAAATATTGGTCCCTCTCACACATTTTCAGCTTGAAAATTTCCAAGCTACTATCTATGGTTGAAGCCTTAACTAACTATATTACATAAGGTCCTTAAACATGTTGTACATGCCTATGTGGCATTGCCATGTCATTTGGTTCACCACTATCTTTGATTTACACTGACCTCAACATCACTTATCTCCATATGTAGTTGAAATTTGTTGAAATGTCCATGATCATCCTTACCATCATATCTACTCACCTGAGTAAATATGGACCATATATCTATGTCTAGCTCATTATGGTTATGACACATATCACTCCCACATTCAAATTGGACCTTTGCAAAAATCCATCTTGGTTCATACTATTGGATCTATGTGTATAGACTGAAGTGGACCATCGATCTTGATCCAAAAGACTAATCACTATTGACTACTAGCTATCTTTAGCCCCAAGGTCATGCCATTTTGTAGCACCATGAGATTCCTATGTACCTTGTGAGAAGTATCTATTACTTTGAGCACCATTTTGCTATGTGGCAGTACCTCATGCTTCTATTTGAAAATAAATTGCTACCTCATAGGGCTAAGTTTGATGCTCATGCAATCATCCTAGAACATTTGAATCCTAACAACTAGTTATTATACCTTAAAATTGACATCTGCATACCTATCAAAAATGTCTGTGAGACCATATTTGATGGGCATGTGACCATCAAATTTAATCCCTAAGAAATAATAATCATGGCTTAAATTTGACATTCATACACCCATTATTTAATGTTCACATGACCATCAATTTAACCCCCAAATGAATACTGGGTGAGCTTAATTTTGACATCCACACAATAATCATACTATTGGTTCTACTCAATTAGAGTTCCATACATGTCCTCTTTGCATTCATCTAGAGGTTCCTTTGACTTCATTGACCCTTGCATGTCATTAGATCATTAGGCAGCTCATCAAGATGGTGACACTTTTCACTCTCATAGGGATCTTAGATATTTTGATGATTCAACATTGCTCCTACATCATTCAATCATTTTACTCCATGTTGACATGTATTTTCTAATCATGATCCTCTAGCCTAGCTATTATTAGCTCAAATTAGATAATAAAAAGTGCCAAGTTCAAGCTTGGGACATAAAAACTTAGGATAAAGGACTTAGCCTAAGTTTTTAGGGCATTAATAAATATGAAGAGGACCTAGGAATTTTATGCTAAGCATATAACCATTACTCAAACCATGATAATAAATAAAATGGACCATGTGCATTAGCCAGACTATGTAAAATAAATAAAAGGGACTAGACTATGAGATACAAAAAGGGACCTAATATGATTTTTTATATTGAGTTTTGGTCATGTTAATAAACATGACCAAGCCTTAATATAAAAATAAAACTAAGTCCTTGCCATATTTAAAATGTTTCTACTTAAATTTCTCCCACCAAATTTGATTTTAAATCAATAGGTCTTAGCTAGGGCAATTGGAATAAGGATTTAAAAATGATCAAACATGAACTCACTTGGATTTTTGATAGACCAAAGGCACTTGAAAATTGTAATTGAGCAATAAACATAGGCAGTCATACTTGACAAGGGCTCAATTACTTCAATGTAATTCTAGGAATTAACACTAGCTCTCACGCAATGATATACACCCCCTATGAGTATGCAAAGAACCCCATAATTCAAGACCAAGTTCCAATACAATAGGCCACAAAGTTAATACTTATTAATATATCATCAAAACTCATGAAGGCCCAACAAAACAAGGCAATTTGATATATATATATATATATATAAATATATATATATATATATATATATATATATATATATATATATATATATATATATCAGGAAGATCTAAAAATGAACACAAGATAAAAGGAACTATAAAAATAAGGCCCAAGGCAAAGAGGAAACAAAATAATAGAAGGACATAATGACAAAACATTATATAATTAGGGACATAGTTACATGCTTAATCAAGGAAATGTTTTAGATACCTACCATTAACCAGTGGCTTTGGAATTATTCCATCCCTTAATCTCTTAAACTTTTTTAGCATCTTGATGGCCAAGATGAAGTAAAATAATCTCTGCACATGTCTAAAGGTCCTACTACTAGGTTGTAATAGGATGACACATTGAAACAAATCCTCTTTGCATGATCTCAAATTTGGATAAGACCAAGCCAAAATATTTTGGTACTCCTTTAGTAGTTGTAAATAAACTTGATTCTCAGCTACAATTAGGTAAGTACCAAGTAAGAGTGTACCAAGATCAACACTATTGTTTGTGCACTCAAAGTATTAATTGAAATAAAAATAAAATAATTCATCCTTAGGGGCATACAAGACAACTCCGTCTTCATCAAATGACATCTTCCAAATAACACCTTTTTTATTTTCAAACTCAACAACAAGAATAGTTGGCTACTCAACAACATCCACATTCCCAATGGAGTCATCCGATGCTACATCCATGTATATCTCTCTTTTCAAATTACACTTTGGATCTATGATTACTTAATGATTGGGTAATTAATTTACTTGTGTTATAATATCATCACAAGTAAACTCATATGTTGGGAACTTCTTGACTGCAATCCAAAAATGATCAATAGTAGTAGCATTCATTATTTCCATGGAAGAAGAAAACTCACATTTGGAGTCTTGATAAGTGAACATCATAATATCATTATCATGAGATGCAGACTCAAGATCATCTACATCTTCATCACTTTGTTTAATAGTATCACATAGGGGATGTGGAATTAAGAACCTATCACACTATTCAATGTCAAGATCAAAATTCATAACATTTATTTTGGGGTGTAATGGATCAGGCACTTCTATTCTAGCCTCCAAACTTGTCTCCTTAATATTTGATGCAAATTTAGGGGTAAGATAAGTTGTTTGATGATTCACCTTTGAATGATGACCTTAGACCTTCCAACTTTGTAGACAATAAAATACTCAAATCTGAAACTTAACTAAGATATTTAAAATAGGTAGTGATCTTCTTTGAAACTAGATGATAAAAATGGAGTTGCCACTAAAAATCAAAATTCTAGAATATTGATTGTGATACATGCTAAAATTAAACTTGTTGAAGCTTATTGATGAGATACAATGCAAAGACACTAAAATTTTTAGAATAGTGTTTAAAAGGGTAAAAATAAACTTCCAACATACAACTTTAATATCTCCTTTCATGAAACTTAGTTGATGTCAAATTATCAAATCTCCAAAGTTCCTAGCATGTCCCCAGTGGTGTGTTATGGCATTGACAACCAAGATAGTCAAATTGGTGCAAAAATAGTAGAAAACTTCATAACATGAAATACTTATAACTCTCAACAAGATTCCATGGTACACACAAATAACCAATATTTCAATTTAATCCTTGATAATGGTGCTAAAAATAGTGTTGATTCCTAGTTGCACACCTCGCACACTCAATCTTACACACTTGAAGAAAATGGCCATATAGAATAAAAAGCTACTATAATATCATTTTAAATAGGGGAGGGTTTTACATCAATATTAGACCAAATGTGGAAAATGACTGAGAGGTGCCTATAAAGGGTATGGTCAACTCCTTGCTACTTCTAGCTCTACCTGAACCAAGGTGAGAGGACATACAGGGTAGCTTGTTCACATGGAGAGATTCTACAATTCAATATCCATGGGGATTTTTTGAACAAAAAACACATATGACTAGGGAAAAACCAAGTTTGTGCACTTCACTTGTGAAGGGTTATCACACAAAATGCACAAATGTTATAAGTCATATAAGCTACTAAAGATAGATGAGGAAATGACTGTAATCTTCATTCTATAAAATATTCAACAATAGGGGTCGAATAGAAAACTACAATGCTAGGATTTAAAGTGAAAATTACAAACACATTTCAAATATGTAATATTTTATGCATTCACAATGTAAATAACACTTATAGGAAGAAAGGGGTGTATTATTTGTAGGGTAGGACAAGTTATATGATTAAAATAAGGAAGGAGACATGCTGGGGGTTTCCAAACAATAGGGTATCTAGAAATATTTCATGACAATATTCATTAGAAAATATGTAGAAAAAACTTCAAATTCAATATAATGGTAAATACCAAATGATCCTTGAGAGACTAGAACATACATATAAACTAATATTTCAAATGTTTTTCCCCATTAAATCCATAAACCTAGCGTGCCCTAACAAGTTATTCAATAACCTATCTTGAAGTAATGCAAAAAGAGTTTATAATCTAAATCTATTCTCAAAATGATAACTAGTAGTGAGTACAGACCCAAATATCCAATAAGTTATTCTTGCAAAACATGTCACTACACTTCATCTTACATAAAATAGCAAAGAACCATAAGCATTTTCATTAACTTGAAAATAAATATTACAAACATCTACACTTCAAAATGATTTCATGGGGAAAAACATGGTAATATTACTCTTTTGATAAGGGAGATATGAACATGTTTTCAAATCTTGCTAATGGCTATACGACTGCAACCACCTTAGCAAGGCAAACCAAATATACACACAACAATTGATCCTAGAAAATTTTCTATAGAACTTAGACTTAGAGAGAATGGACACTAAAACATTGACCAATAACAACCAACACAATGGCCAACCAACCCATTGAATACAGGAGAACCCTCTATTTATACATTTTCAGATCTAGAACTATGGGTCGCAACTTAAATTTTTTAAAAATAGACTTTCAAGTCTACCAAGATGCTTCTAGTTGGAAAATATTCCTTTGCCATGCTTAAAATCTTCATCCATTGGCAATAAAAATCATCGCTCTAATTTACTCTACAAATAATGATGAATATATGCAACAAACTCTTTGATCTCTTGGCTATATATATTCTCAAATTATTTGGAAGGAGAATATTCATGGTGGAGGGAAAACAAACTTTGTCTTTGTGTAGAACTACCTGAAAATTCCCTAGACCACTTGCTTACATAGTTGGAAACTTTTGGACAACTTCCCTCCCTCTCATGCATGCTATGGAATAACCTAATTTTTCCATGATTTCCTAGGAATATTCTAGATCTATGGCCCTCTAAATGTCTTGTCTAGAGTGGCCCATCTTGGACTAGCAAACCTAAAATATCTTTCCATGGAGGACCTTGGGAAAACACCATAAATGAAACAATTCAAAAGACTTAGGTCACTTTTTACTTCTGGCTCCAACTTATTTTTTCACATTTCACATTTTTTATTTTTCACATTTGGAATTTTTAGGGCTTCCTTTGTATTTTTCAATGAAAAAATGCATTAGTTTAAACTTTTGATTTACTTTGGTAAATCCTAGTCCCTCTCACAAATTTATTACTTGCAAATTACCAAGCTAATATATGTGGTTGAAGCCTTCATAAACTATATTGCATAGGATCCTTTAACATATTATGCATGCCTATGTGGGATCACCATGTCATTAAATTCACCAATATATATTTTTTAAACTAACCTCAACATCACTTATCTCCATATGTGGTTGAACTTTGTTGAAATGTCCATGATCATCCTGCACCATCAGATCTACTCGCCTAAGCAAATGTGGACCATAGATCTATGCATAACTCATTGTATTTATGACACATGTCACTCTTACATTAAACTTGGACCTTTTTTAAAAATACATCTTCGTTCAAACCACTATATCTATGTGCATGGACTAATGTATACCATCGATCTTGACCCAAAATACCAAGTGCTATTGGCTACTAGCTATCTTTGGTCCCAAGGTCATGCCACTTGGTAGCCCCATAAGCTTCTTGTGTACCTTTTTAGAAGTATCTATTACTTTTATCACCATCATGTTGCATTATAACACCTCATGCTTCTATTTCAAAATAAATGACTACTTTAGAAGGTTAAATTTGACACTCATGCAACCATTCTAAAACATTTAAATCCCAATGACTAGTTGGCATGCCTTAAGACTGACATCTATGCACCTATAAAAAATTTCCATGAGATAATATTTGATGGGTATGTGACCATCAAATTTAATCCCCAATAAATAATTACCATGGATTATAATTGATGTCCACATGCCTATCATTTGACATTCACACAACCATCAATGACGTATGTATGACCATTAAATTTCATGCCCAAATGAATATTTGGTGAGATTAATTTTGATGTTCACATGACCATCAAATACATTTTAATGGCCATCACACTATTAGTTCCAATCACTGAGTGTTTAACACATGTCCTCTTCACATTCTTTCAAAGGTTTCTTTGATTTTGTTGACCCCTACGTGCCATTGGATCATTAGGCAACTTGCTAAGATAGTGGCACTTGTCACTCTCATGGGGATATTATAACTTTTGATGATTCAACACTACTGACACATCATTTTCTCATTTTATTTTGCATTGACATGTACCATTTGATCACAATCCACCATCCCAACCATGATTGGCTCAAATTGGACAAGGAAATATGCCAAGTTTGAGCTTACAACATAAAAAATTAGGACAAAGGACTTATCCTAAGGTTTTGGGACATTGAAAAATATGAATGGGACCCAAGAATTTTAATCTAAGTGTATAATAAAGGGACCAAACATTAACTAAACCACACAAATAAATAAAATAGTCCATGGGCATTAGCTAGACCATGTGAATAAATAAATAAAAGTGACCAGGCCATGGGATACAAAAAGGGACCCAATATAAATTTTTATATTTAGGTTTGGTCATGTTAATAAACATGACCAAGCCTTAATATAACAATAAAACTAAGTCCTTGGCATATTTAAAATGTTCATGCTTAAATTGCTCCCACCAAATTTGATTTTAAATCAATAGGTCTTACCTAGGGAAATTGGAACAAGGATTTCAAAATGCTCAAACATGAACTCACTTGGATTTTTGACAAACCAAAGGAACTTAAAAACTAGAATTGGGAAAGAAACTCAAGAATTCATAATTGACAACGGTTTGATTGCTTTAGTGCAGTTTTGGGCACTAACAATATCAATAATATATAAAATTGGTATTATTAAAAGGAATCGGGGAAGAATGTATTGAAGCACTGGATATAATGAGTAGAGGATATGTCTCATAGATGTCATGTAAATATATCACTCTCTTATGCATAAATTACTCAAGGTTAATGATGGAAAAAAATTATAACAATTTAACTTCATCACTATCATCATCTAAATCCACCAATGGACTATCATGAATAGTGGTGATTTTCTACAAGACATGCATTAGGACATAATTAGTCACTTGGTTACATAGTTGGATACATTACACACACAAAGGAAGTAAAAATATATGGAGTAGACCTTGAATATAATACTCTCTATATTATGGTAAAAATAAATATGATTTTAAATGACATGTTTCCAATGTTAAAATACCCAACAGAACAAAATAATATCTTGATGCATTGAAAATTCATGCCATTGGAATATATCAAGAGAATATATTTTATTTATCCTAATGAAAAATATGGTCAAAATGCCACAATATTTAGGTATGTCACATATTTATCCATATTTTAATTCATAGTTTTCTATTCCTTCTCATTTTCATGCATATACCCCTAAAAGCAACCACCCTAACCAAAACCCTAAAATTTAGATTGGCATTAGAAAAATCCTTAAACCCAAACCAAAAAACAAAAATTTCAATAATAGACATAATAATAAAAAAATAAAATAAAATAAAAACTATCAATGGAACACACCCTCTAACTAATGGCAACAGTGATGGTGATTGAATCAACCATGACTCAACTGAAATAATTTATTTAAATAACTTACATAAACCCACTTATAGAACAACAAAAATTAATGCCAAGAAATTCCACTCCACCTCCACCTCTACCAAGAGCCCCAAAATTAGCTTACTAGCCTATACCTAATCCTAAAAATAATTTAGTTTAGATGAAATATAATATTGATGTGATAACTTACCCCACTTATTATGTTAAAGTTGACAACATTTCACTTAATTCATGTAATACTCTCCTAAATCCCACTTTTACCATAATAATGGATCGTCTTGAGGATTTCCCAAATAAAATAACTAACCATCCAATAATATACCTACTATGAACCTACTACATCCACCAAATAAGTAGCACTAAGTAATCCTCCTTTTTTTGGAGAGACTCATTTTGTAAAAATAATAACCATAATAAGAATTTAAATTCATAGGCCAACGGATGAATGTTTATGTCAAAATTCCTTTATTTCAAGTAATTAAGGATGTTCCCATTTACATTAAATCTATATGATAACTTTGGCTAAAGAAATTTGGAAACAAAAATATCCCAAGATTATCCATGTGGTTGGGTAGTTTATAGACATCATGTTAGGTGACATTATCCCAACTCACTATTGTAACCTAAACAACCCAATTTTTGATGTTTGCATCAATAGAACCATTTGTAAAAACACTTTAATTTATTTAGGGGTAGTTTTTAAAGTCATGACAAAAGGAATTATGAGGAAACTTAGACTTAGAGGCCTTCATGAAATACCCACTATTATATGAATGGTAGACCATTCAACTGTAAAACCTAAAGGAATCATAGAATACCTTGCTATCATAGGATACTTATGGGAAAATACCACTAATTTCATTATATTACAAACAAAATAAAACCTAGGAAGATACCATCTGATCTTAGGTAGATCTTTGATGGTTTCATTTGATACATTAATTCATTGTATATGAGGGAACAAGATCATTTCCAATGGAAACATCACAAATAAACTTCTTTTATATATACCTACCCAAACTTCATCAAAATGGGAGAAATATATGTGGGTATAAGTAGAGGGTGATGACCAATTACCTTAAGAACATTTATCACCATTTAACACAACTCTTCCTTGAGAACACAAGAGGAAGACAATGCCACTTCCAACATCATAAAAACATGTATATAACATAATATCACACTGAAAATCTCTTCAAATGCAAAAATTTCCCCCTCACTAATATATTTTCACTAGAAAACTCCTTAGATACAAAGGAGGATATTAATATTTTACATCACCTTATACCACACGTTTTATGCCTTGGAATTATTATAGGGAACATTTAATTTATGACAAACTTATCAAAATAAGTGGGCATACTACCAAGAAGACCCCTGAATATAAAAAATAAACTAGATCCCTAATAAGAAACCCAACTAGTTATCATTCCAAAAAAATCATTTGCATGGGACTATCATGATATGCAAGGAATAAACCCAGATCTATACACTCACCATATATACATTAAATAAGAGTTCAAACCCATTAGTCAACTTAAATAAAAGGGTAAGCTCTAATGTTTGATAAATTATAAAAATTGAATTACAAAAAATCCTAGATGCATGCTTCATAAACCCCATTTATGAATTCAATGGGTCTATCCATTGGTCATTATCCCAAAGAAGAGTGACAAATGGTGCACTTGTGTGAAATATAGAGAATTAAACACTACCAGAAAGAAATATCAATTTACTCTCCCATTCATTGACCAAATCCTTGAAACCCTCTATGGAAATAAATACATATCCTTCCTAGATACTTTTAGTGGATCTAATCAGAATAAAATTCCCATAAGACCAAGATAAAATAAAATTTAAATTCCGTTTGGGTATTTATGCTTTCTTGATCCTCATATTAAATCTATGTTATGACATTGACACCTTTCAAAGTGTGATCTTGAGAAATTTTTATGATTTATCTCATGATTATCTTGAAATATATATGGATGAATTCATGGTATATGGGGACACTTAAAATGGTACCCTCACTAACTTTGATAAAATTTAGTAATGTTGTTAAGATAATGTCTTGTCATTTAGTCAAGAAAAGTGTTCCTTGATAATGGAATAAGGTGATGTACAAGGGCACCATATTTTAAATTAATTAATTAAGGTAGACCTTGCTAAGATGAAGGTGATAAATAACTTACAAATAATAAAAATCAATATATTTGATATTTTTATTAGGACATGCTAGATATTATTGTAGGTTCATGAAAGAATTTAGAAACATTTATTATTTCTTCTAATAGGAAAGGATGTTAATGTTATATGGATTGATGCATGACAAGAATACTTTAAAAATCTCAAATAATTACTTATGAAAACACCCACGTTGATAGGTCTAGATTGGAAAATACCCTTATACATTCATATTGATTCATCTAGCACAACACTTAGGGTATTCCTTAGGTAAATCGAATGGGTCACTCAACTATGTTATCTATTTTTATCACTAGGAATATACACCATGAAAAATGAACTACATAGTTACAAATAAGAAATTCCTCAACTTAGTGTATCCTATTAAAAAATTAGACATTACATCACTAGTTATCTTATTTATATTTATATTGATCATGTTTCTCTTAAATACCTAATTAACAAACTAGTAGTAACTAGAAGAACAATCAGATGGTTATTATTCTTGTCATAATTTAACATTACCATTATGGATAGATCTGGTAAAGAAAACATAGTTGTATGTCTTCTATCTAGAATATAATATGATGAAAATAAGCCAATATTAGATGACTATTTTCTTGATGAACATGTCTTTGATTTGACTATTAATAATATTTGTTTTATATATATATTGATAATTATTTAGTTTAATGTTAAAATACAACACATTTTTCACCAAAGTAAAAATGAAACTTAGTGGTAAGAGCATCTCATATTCATGAATTTTTGGATAATTCTTTCACACTAGGATTGATTTGATCATGCAAAGATGTCTGAGAGAGGATGAAGTTTTTGATATGCTTCATGCATTTCATGATGAACCCTACGAGAGACATTTTAAATAAAATTAGATAACCTACAATATCCTTACCAGTAGTTACTATTGTTCTAATCTATATGGATATTTTATTTCATATAATCATCAATGTGACTGATGTTAACATATGGGGAATGCACACATTCATATTAGACGTTGATTCATCCATAAATAGTCTTAGATCCCTTTAAATAATGGGGGAATGATTTCAAGGGCCTAATAGATCAAAATTTTCAAGGAAAGTAGTATATTTTGGTATTTACTAACTACCTCACCAAATTGGTATAGGTTAGATCTTTGACTTATGAATGAGATGAAAAGGTAGTAGAATTCATTTATGAGTAAATATTCACAAGATATGGAGTTCCATGAGAGATAGTATCTGATCTAGGTCCGCCATTCATGTATAACGTAATTACATCTCTTGTACTAGAATACTAATTTATGCATAATAATTATACTTTGTATCATACATAATTTTTATACAAGTATAAATCACTAATATGGAGTTAGAAAACCCAAAATAATAGCTATACACTATCATGATTGTGTAGAACCCATAGGCTATATGGGATTATAAGATCTAATGGAAGAAAACCAAGGGGTTCACACCTTATGAATTGGTCTTTGGTAATAAATTTATTTTTTCTACTAGTTTTGAATTCAAGACTCTATGGACTACCCTAGAACTTGGCATGGATTTGATGGAAGCACAAAAATAAATAATCAAGAAACTAAACTATCTTGATGAGTTGAAAAGACAATATATACACCATACATAAATAATTAAATAATAAAGGATCAAATGGCATGACAAGTTCATTCAAACAAGGAAGTTTTAATTAGCTGATTGGATTTTTTTAACTCCAAATATAAGGACCACAAAGGAAAAATTTAGACTAGAAGGTTATACCCTTAAGATTTTTTTTTCGATAATGTAGTTTTAAATCTACATATAATTGATCCAGTTAAATTATCTTTTATGGTTAATGGACATCATCTCAAATTGTACAAGAAACCTATTCTGATAGAAGAACCCATTAAAATTACTAGCATGAAATACCAACCTCATATGGACATAGAACTCAAATGTATACTAGATGGGCATGATGAATAGCCTGTTGATCAACTAATACAACTTTATGAAGTCTTGAAAGGAAAATTTAGCACCATTTATTCTGGGTAAGATCATCACATGTGGTCATTTTAGTTGGAAAACCATCTTTCTACCTATAAAATATGCATAAAATGGGCATGAGTGGAAAACCAACATACTAGACATTCATGAATAAAATTAAAAAACCAAGGTGGAAAATTATCTTACTAAACACTTGGAAAAAAAATCATCTTCTTTGAGATCATGCAAACTGCAAGATGCTACATGTCAATTTTCAGTCTCTATATTTAAATTTCAACCTACAACATCTGCACCTAAAACTTACTATTTACAAATTAATTAATTGTGAATTAAATTTTTTGTAATTATAAATTTAAACTATTGAAATATTATCTATAATAATATATGATATATAATACAACAAATTAAAGATCTACAAAATTTGTAAATTGATACAAATAGAAAACTAGGGTTAGATAATTATCCTTGAAACTAATTTATTTATGACTATATTGAATTTATATAAGCTATGAATATATTAAAAAAATAAAAACATAGATACATAATAAAATAGAGGCTTATTTTCTATTAGGACAAGTCCACATGAGGAAGACAAAAGCATAGTTTGTTGTTCTCTATTACTTTGACTTTATCATGCCAGACTATGTGTTAGATATGAAAATATTAGTTTATTCACATGTGGATGAATGAACTATATTTTTTCATAGATCTTGATTTGACATGTGGAATACACATAAAATCATAAGCCTAGTCCTATACAATCACACAAAATAATATCAAATGCAAAAGAGGAAAAAAATGGGGGAAGTGGGAATGGCCGAGCTATCCTCAGAAAACCCCTTATTGACTAAGTGTTTCCTACATAGCCTAAAGGGCCTCAATCCATTATCTTTATCCATTTAAGGAGGATAATATGAATTTAAAAATAAAATTATATTATAATTATTGACAAAATGTTCCATCAAACTACAATAAATGTTGTTATACTTGGCCAAGGATTGTAAAATTAAAGAAAATTTGCAATAAAGTTCTTTACTAGGAAAATATATGCTTTTGAAATCATAAAAAGAGATGCTTTGTAAGTGATAATTATGTCCCTTCATGTGTGATCCTTGATGTGATTTTATAAATATAAATTTTGAATATTTCTTATAGCTGACCTATATAATTATGTGGGAAAGCCATTGGGAAGTGTATCATTTTAATAAGATGACCATTAAAATGTGGGGGACAAGTTTGCACTAATGGATAGGTGCCAAGTGCACCCCTATCTACCTAGTGTGAAATTTTCCAAAAGGAATAAAGGCTTATGAAAAAAATAATGAAATTAATTTATATGTTTTATAGGGATGAATAGGGATAAAATAAGGAAGTCTAAAATATGTTATCAATAATTAAAAGACTTTGAATTTTTAGTTAGAGATTTCAATTTATCATAATGGATAATTGGCTAATAAAGTTAAATCTATCAATAAAAATCATTCACAAGTATTTTTAGTTAGTTTTATATTTCTAAATTACAACATTTATTATAGTGATATATTAAATTAATAGAGTAAAGGAAATTCAAACCCTAAGTGTGTATACACACTTTATCTTTATCATGGAGATGTGGATGCCCCCTTGTTGAGGAATGTAGAGTAGTGTTGAACACATGGTGGATTGAGAATGATCAAGTCTCAATCTTAATAATCAATGAAGATGCTTGAGTCGGAAATGTTATATTCTCCAACTCTCCTAAAGTATTATGTAATGATTGAAGATATAATAACCAACAAAGTGGTTTGTTAAAGTGCAACCAATATGTGGAGCATCACTAAGTTCAAACATGGCTCACTTTTTGAACTAAGAAGAAAAGGTGTGAACCATTACATTGTTAAATAAAGTGAAAATAGGAAGTGGAGTGTCACTAATCTCTAATGTGGTTAATTTTTTAAATACGAATCACATCATTGTAAATGGATCTAGATTTGAACTATAAATTTTTGAAACTCTAAAACATGAAAAATAGATATATGAAAATTTTAAAGTAGAAGATTAGACATGAATAAATATCATTCCCCATATACTATATATATTTCCAATTTGATCTTTTGAATTTTTTTTGAAATCTTGTAACTATCTTTGCACAAGTGTATTTATTCTTTAGTAGCTATAAGAGTGGAGTGCATAAGTAAGCTAAATGCCCACATAATACAAAAGATCTTATTTTTGCATATTTTAAATTATCAAATCTGAAATATATTTCTTATGAAATCTTGGAGATAAACCCATTATGATTCCCCCTTTTTGAGGGAAATTTATTTAAAATCACTTGTCTCAAAATAAAAAGGGAGGGCATTTGTGAAAGAGATAATCATATAAGATTGTTTTTCATATTTTAATTGTAATGTAATCTTAGAGATGTAGAATTAAAAAATACATAAAGTTTGTATATTGCATTACATCTTGAAATTTGAATATATCATTAAAATAGTATATGAAGCATGCAAAGATATTTCAAGTATTGAATATGTATCATAAACATATTATTGAATAGATGAATAATTAAAGCACATAAGTAGTACGTGCATGATATGTATTATGGCACATAGATATATGTAATAAATACATACTAGTGCATGATCAAAATCATGACACCATAATAGCCAATAATGACCATGTAAGAAAATTCACACAATGTCACACTAGATGACCCAAATTACACTTACAAGGGACATGTAAGTCACATAGTTCATACTTATCTTGTCTTCTTTGTGTCTGACCTATACCATAATCTCATGTTCATTCTTATTTATATGGTTAGGTTGTATCTCTTTTCTCAATTCATCAAACATATTTTTATTATTCTAATTACTTTCTTAAGGATGGGCCAAGCATTTGGATTGAAACATCAAATTTTTGTATAACTCTCAATGTAATTTTCCACCATTTTGTGATTTATTGTTGCATAGATATGAATCAAATAGTGTTACATAGAGTTATAAATATTTCATAATTATCACACATAAATATTAAAGGATGAATATAAGGGACATGTGAATGTTACAAAAACATATAAGACCAAGGGAAATAAACACATGGCATGATAATTCCATACAAGAAAGAGGATATAGGTTGAACATACACAAGACCAAAGACCATACAAAACAAGAAATAAATTTGAAGAATTTCATGTAATGAATCAAACATATAAAATAAGCATAGATAAAATGAAAATATAATATTTTAATCATATGTATTTATGTCCATGTTATAAAATAACATATTTCATCATGACATATGTAAAATATGAATGAATAACATGACATTTGTTTTCATTAGAGCTCAACATGGAAAAGATATTGTGGATAAATAAAACATGTAAGAGTGCTCATATAGAGTGATGAGATATACCTAAATAAGCAAGTATGTTGAGTAACTAGCCAACCCAACATTTAAATCATGTAAAAGTATGTGTTAAGCTTGAAATTTGATTTGTATCTGCATATGCATTCCATTATATGGTTGAAAATGTATAAGATGTACCTAATATTATGTTGCATTTAGGAACAAAAATGTAAATACATAGGAACAAATATGTAACAAAGAACAAGATTATAATGCACTATTTTATAACTAATGCAAATTTGTCCTAATTGACTGTATATAAGAATTTATGATTAGGATAATTTCTTCTGTGTATATATATTTCCTGGTTTTATAGAAATATGTTTTATTTCACACTCAAATATGTTGATGCGGTTTTTATGCACACCATAATGCAATGAAGTAGCCTCTAAGGTCTTAGGATCTCAATGGAGGTAAATTCCACTCTAGGGCATGGTTTTTAGGTATGTGGTATTTGATAACCTATTTATGGAATATTTGGTTGGACATGTAGGTTGTTGACAAGGTTTTTGGATGGAGGTGTGGTCTCTAACAAGGGTAGTGAATCTCTATGTGATTTGGATGGGTGGCTGGTTGATAATATATATTGGGTAGGTCTCAAAATAAACTCAGAAAGGAGGGAAGGGTAAGACAAAAAATAAATATTATATGGTTTTTATGAATCATTCCCTTGGTTGGTTTCTAAAAGGACAAGTTCTTTTAAAACCTACTCCTATAGCTAGCAGTAATTTGTACACACAAAAACATATATGGCTAAGAAGTCTAAGGAAATAATGATACAATAAATTCACAAGCCTTAAACAAATTTTTTTCCTTTTAAGGAAACTATTATACACTCTTAATCAAGAGATTATGGCTTAGACTAGTGAAGTATCTAATGCAGCTGTTGCACACACATAGAAAACTACATCCAAAAAAGCACGCATGCACAATCAGAATTATGAATCAATCAACTAAACTATTTTAACTAATATAGTTTACCAATATTTCAATAGATGTTGCACATATACATATTATTAGATCAATAAAAATAATCAATAATACATTTAAAACTATTACACACTAAATGTTATTGAAACATATAACCAAAAAAAGTAACAATCAGTTACATAGAAATTGGAAAGAAAATACACAAACACATTTACTAATGATCAAAATTGATATTGCTCCTGTATTCAAAAATCATCTAACAAAAAATTTAATTTGGATTACAATTTTTTATATGGACTTGGGGAAGGGGTCTCCTCATCTTCCAATTTCATGTAAGGTCATTACATGTGGTAGTCATAACATAAATTCTAGTTGTAGTCTAAAACCATATGAGAGTCTCCTTGTAGTTATCAATTTAAAATAGCCTTTGAAAAAATTATGCAATATGTAAATTTTTATGAAGATGAAGGAATTTTTTTATAATTATAACTCAAATTGCATGGAAAACTTTAAAATATCTACCATTTTATAGAACTATTCATGCACAAAGTCTTAGCCTTTTAAGGTTGCATGGTTTGAATGGCTCGGTTGGTGGAAATTAGAACTGCTAGTTATTTGTCAAATATAAATATCACTATATTAATGAATTAAAACCATTTAAATTATTACTAACTGAAAATAACTATGCATTACATGTTACTCATGCTTGTCATTGGGTCAAGATCTCTAAAAAGTCCATGTTGATCTCGCACTATCAATCAATTGTGCTCAAATTAATGTGGTTTATAGATCTATTGCTTTGAATAATTGAATCCTATAATACTTTGACACTTGTCACATCCTCATTCCTTTAAAAGTCTCTATCAATCTTGCATCATTAGATTAAATGTATAGATCAATACTAGCCATTTATTTGCCTAGGCCCAATAACCTTTGATTTCAAAATGGCTAATTTAAGAGCTTAAATTTGAAATCCACGTGACCCAAAAAATATGTCATTGCAGCCATTAATGATGTCCATGTGACCATCATAATTTAATCCCCTATTAATTTCTTGTTGATCTTGAATTTGATGTTTACATGATCGTCAAAGACATCTTCATGACCATCGATGACCTTCCATGTGACCACCATAATTTGAACTTGTGTCCTTTTATTTTTGAGCTTAATTTTTATGTTCATATGATCATCAAAAGATGTCCATGTGACTATCACATTAGTTTAACTCCCTATGAGTTGGACACTTGTCATTTCTTAGTTTGCTCTACTCCTGCAAGTATAAACAAGAAAAAAACTTAGCATAATAATTTAGGAAACATATATAAATGACCTTGTATGAATATTTTAGCCTAAGGTCTTAGTATTAATAAAATGTTATTTGGACCTGGGATAAGAAAATCTTAAATTAAGCTCAAAACATAATGAAAATATTTTGTAAATAGGGTTGCCATAATGAAAATATTTTGTAAATAGGGTTACCACTTGGCAGTATGGTATTGGTTCCATGGCAATTGTTGTGGGGGGAAATGTTGTGGGATTTCTATTATGAGGACCTTAATTTCATCAAAAAAAATGTTCAAGACATAAAGTATACAATATTTCCATTAGGGGAATTATTTTGGACAAAATGTCTATAACAATTATCTCAAAGAGTTTATTTCATCAAGTAAAATGCCCATGATAAAAAGTTTGATGGGTAATTCTATCAAACAAAATGGCCATGACAAAAATATCAAAGGGTCATTTTCATTAGACAAAATTTGTGAGACACAAAAGCTTAAGGGCATGGTACGAGGGAAAAGGCTTGAAAGAATTAGTCCAAGACAAAAGTTGTGAAGGATAAGCTATCTCAAAGGGTAAATGTAAAGGGTTTGAAGGATCTACTACAAGGAGAAAATACCTGAAGGGTATAATTCATAGGGTAAATTTTAGGTACAAAAGTCATGAATGGTAGGAACAAAGGGTAAAAAGGCCTGGGATAAAAGTCCCAAAGGGTAAGTCTCAAAGGGTAAAGGCCCAGGTCAAAAGTCTTGAAGGGTAGGTTTAAAAGGGCTAAAGGGCATGATGTCTTAGACAAAATTTTTGAAGTAATGTTCAAAGGAAAAAAGGCCAAGGACAAAAGTCCTAAAGGGTAGGTTACACAAATCCTAAAGGTTATGTGCCCTTGGGGTCATTATTTCGATAAAATTGCATGGGAAAGATTGATGTGGGGAATTATTTAGGGATTTTTACATTAGACAAAATGTCTGATGATAAAATTCTAAATGAATTGGTTGGTAGATAAAAATTCTTAGGAAAAAATTCTTGAAGGATATTTTCAAAAGGCCAAAGGGTAATTTAAAAAAGGCTGAAGGGTAGGTGGGTTAAGGCCGAAGGGTCATTTTGATTGGGCAAAAATTTGAAGAGTCTAATTCATAGGGAATTTTATTTATGACAAAAGTCCCAAAGGATCTACCTCATAAAGTCCATAGGGTGTGATGTCTTAGACAAAATGTTTAAAGGAATCAGTCGAAGTGAAAAATCCTAGGACAAAAGTACTAAAGGATACTTTCAAAATGCCAAAGGGCACTTTTAGAAAAGGCAAAGGGTAGGTGGGTTAAGGAAAAAGTGTAGGATTGGAGGGAAAAATAAATCTATAAGAGGACTTGTTTTAGACAAAATGTCCAAAGGAATGTTCAAAGGAAAAAAGGGCTTCAGACAAAAGTCTTGAAGGATAAGCACAAAGCAAAATATCTTAGACAAAATGGCCATGACAAAATTACCATAAACCCAATTCCATTAAGGAATTACTTCAGATAAAATGTTTGTAATAATGTTCCCAACAAAGATAATTCTATAGGCCAAAATTCCATAATAATAAGTCCAAAGCACAAAGGTCAAAGGGTAAATATAATGGATAAAATACCTGATAAAGACAAATTGCATAAGTTTGATAAAGAAAATCTTGAGAACATAAAACTTGACATAATAAGTTTGATAGAAAGAATGAGTCCATGAACACAATATCAATGCCATTTTTCCAAAGTATGAAAGGCTAATAGTTAGTCTTTTCCTATAATTTTGTATAAAATACATAGAAGAGGGGTTCATGTTGGAAATATTGTCATTGATGTCAAAGGTCTAGCATTATTGATGATAAAGGCCCCATTGCATTTAATGTTGTTTATCTTGGCTAATGTGAGTTAATATTTATTTAATATTAAGGAATATATTTTTTGTTACATATGAGACAAAATAAGGGCCCATGGAGAAGTTGAAAATCCATGGGGTAAAGATAAAAGAAGGATGGGACTCATTTCCCCATGAAGAGTCATCTTGGGGAATACCAAGACTCACCAAGTGAAGACAAAAGAGTAAGGGCACAATTTCTCATGAAGGGACACTTTGAGGAATACGAAGAGTCACCAAAGATAAGGACAAAAGTGGGAAGGACGTTTTTGATCATGAAGGGTCGCCACATGACTTTTCAAAGCCTTGAATATGAAGGGTCATACAAGTTTGGCACCATTTTCCATGAGGATTGAAGAGTCACAAAGGGGGAAGGCCAAAGGTCATTTGGAAAGCGATAAATAAAGGTTTGAGAAGCCATTTTTAATATGGTTGAGAGAGGTTGATTTGATATTGTAATATCTAGCTTAGAAGAGCAATTGTGAGAGATGAATAGTATTTGTTATATCTAGCTTAGAAGAACAAAGGTGAGAGAGAGGAAAGAGATGTTGTATTGAACTATCATTTGTTGAGATAGCAACATTGAGAGATAGGTCTGTGGTATACACAAAGGTGTTGGTGCCCCTGTGGGTTGGTGCTCACCAATTGTTGTTGGGTTGGTGCTTAGTAAAGGGTTTGGTGGTCATGAATAGTTGTTGGGTTGGTGCTTGATAAAGGGGTTTGAAGCTCCTGTGGGTTGGTGCTCATGAATTGTAGCTAGGTTGGTACTCAGCAAAGGGGTATGGTTCTCTTGTGGGTTGTTTCTCATGAATATACTTGAGATTGTTCTCCGTGGTTTTTCCCACATTGGGTGTCCACGTTATATCTGGTGTCTCTCTCTATCTTGTGTGATGTTTATTGTTTGAGTTTTATTGCATATCTTGAATGTTTGATTAAGTGGAATTTGATAAAGGTAAAGTTTTAATAAGATATATGATATACTGATTTACCGCCCTCTCAATATATTATGTGCTTAACAATTGGTATCAGAGCAGGTTCCTTCAGAAAGGGTTTAATAGCTTGAAGGTAGATCAAAGAAAATCATAAGATGGCTAAGTAGCTAAAGAAGGAGAATCAAGAGTTGAAATTTGTGGTTGAGGCTCTTAAGGAAAAGGTGTGTATCTTGGATTCTAAGTTGGCTATATAAGTAAAAGAAAATAAGATATTTATTCAGGATCTCAAGAATCAATTAGAGGCTGCAAATTCAATTTTAACATCAAAAAGAAGAAGAGTGTAATCATTTAAAGGATGAGTTAGGTTATTTAAAGGATAATCATGAGAAGCTTATAATCAAGGTTGAGAAAGATCATGAAATATTGGTCCAAGGAAAGAAGGATGCAAGTTTTGTAGGCAAATCAAAGAAGCCAATTAGGCAGCCCAATGCTTTCAAGTTTTCAAATTCTTTTCATGGCCATTGTTTTGTTTGTCATCATGTTGGTCATAGGGCAAGATATTGTATGAGGAGAAGTAATGAGTCAAAGAGAGATCTCAATCACATTCAATAAAAAGGTATGAGAAATATTGTTTGCTTTTGTTGTCATGAGGTTGGCCATATTGCTAGATTATGTCAAAATAAAGTAAAGAGATATTCAAGGTATGTCAAAGGATATAGAGACCCTAGAAAATATGAGAAAAGACAAATTCAGGTTTGGAGACCTAAAATAGTAAAGGTTGATCAGGTTGAGTTTAAGAGTGAAAATGAATTACTTGCTATAGTAGATAAAGAATAAAAAAAGAAGGATTGTACAGAATCTCTTGTTACATTTGAGCATGAGCTTTGTCAAGATAAGATAGTTGCAAAAGTTGAGAAGATGAATAACATCATAAGTGATAAGGTTAGTAAGTTAAAAATGTTAGACAAGCTTAAATAGATTCTAAAATTAAAACACAAGAAGATCAAGGAAGAAATAGAGGAGATGTGGGAATCTCCTAAGATTTGTTTCTAGGACCTGTTTGTGTGGGGGTGTATCTTCTAGGCTTCAAGGAGACACTTTTAAAAAAATTGAAGCATGGTGGATGCTATTGGGTCTTGGCTATGTTTCATGACAAGAAGGTGAGTTGGTAGATTAATTTGTATATCTTTTAAGGGAATATATTTTTTAAAGAAAATTTTGCATCAGTATTATGATTCTTGCATATGTAGTGTTTTAAAGTGTTTCAAATGATTATGGTCACAAGAAATTAGAATGTTGAAAAAGAGCTAACAGTTTTAGAAAGAAAGAAAAGGATACTCATGCAAATTCAATCAAGGAGGATCAGAGTTTCAAAGTTCCATTCATCAAGAAGAAGGTTCAGACATGTTCATGGCAAAAGAAACAACATGAAGATTTTATGATGGTTCAGACAGCCCTACATGTAAAAGGTAAAGATCAGCCATGGTTAATTGATAGCAGATGTTTGAGGAATATGACAAGAGATAAAAGTAAATTCATATCTCTAAATAAGATCAATGGTGGTATAGTGAGATTCGTAAATAAAAACACTATCGGGATAGCCGAAAAAGGTACTTTGAGTTTGGATTATGGTAGAACTAAGACTAAAAATGTTTTGTATGTAAAAGGTCTTAAGCATAATCTGTTGAGTGTTAGTCAAATATGTGATCAAGGATATACATTAAAGTTTCATAAAGAAGGTTGTGAGATTAGAAGAAAAGATTCAAATGAGTTGATTGCAGATGCTCAAAGGATAGGGAACAATGTGTATGTATTGTTAGATATCTTCCCAAAGCCACGATCAAAGGATACATTCAAAGATCAGTGAGAGGAGTTGGGAGTAATTTCTATTATTTCCTACCATTTATGTTTAGCATCAGTTGAGGGGGAGCTAAGTGTTAGCTCCAAGTAGGGCCTTTGCCATTGATGTCAAAGGGGGAGAATAATAGGTACAAGTACAGGTGCAGAAATAGGTACAGGTAATAGGTACAAGTTGCTACAGTAAGGGGGAGTTATTGTATGTTTTTAGATGACAATATGTGCAGGTGACAAGATGTTTCAGTTTTAGAATTAAGGTTTCCATCAATGACAAAGGGGGAGATTGTTGGAAATATTGTCATTGATGTCAAAGGTCTAGCATTATTGATGATAAAGGCCCCATTGCATTTAATGTTGTTTATCTTGGCTAATGTGAGTTAATATTTATTTAATATTAAGGAATATATTTTTGGTTGCATATGAGACAAAATAAGGGCTCATGGAGAAGTCGAAGAGCCATGGGGTAAAGAAAAAAGAAGGATGAGACGCATTTTCCCATGAAGAGTCATCTTGGGGAATACCAAGACTCACCAAGTGAAGACAAAAGAGTAAGGGCACAATTTCTCATGAAGGGACACTTTTAGGAATATGAAAAGTCACCAAAGATAAGGACAAAAGTGGGAAGGATGTTTTTGATCATGAAGGGTCACCACATGACTTTTCAAAGGCTTGAATATGAAGGGTCATACAAGTTTGGCACCATTTTCCATGAGGATTGAGGAGTCACAAAAGGGGAAGGCCAAAGGTCATTTGGAAAGCTATAAATAAAGGCTTAAGAAGCCATTTGTAATATGGTTGAGAGAGGTTGATTTGATATTGTAATATCTAGCTTAGAAGAGCAACTGTGAGAGATGAATAGTATTTGTTATATCTAGCTTAGAAGAGTAAAGGTGAGAGAGAGGAAAGAGATGTTGTATTGAACTATCATTTGTTGAGATAGAAACATTGAGAGATAGGTGTGTGGTATACATAAAGGGGTTGGTGCTCATGAATTGTTGTTGGGTTGGTGCTCGACAAAGGGGTTGGTGCTCCTCTGGGTTGGTGCTCATGAATAGTTGCTAGGTTGGTGCTTGGCAAAGGGGCTTGAAGCTCTTGTGGGTTGGTGCTCATGAATTGTAGCTGGATTGGTACTTAGCAAAGGGGTATGATGCTCCTGTGGGTTGTTTCTCATGAATATACTTGAGATTTTTCTCCGTGGTTTTTCCCACATTGGGTTTCCATGTTATATCTGGTGTCTCTCTCTATCTTGTGTGATGTTTATTGTTTGAGTTTTATTCCATATCTTGAATGTTTGATTAAGTGGAATTTGATAAAGGTAAATTTTTAATAAGATATATGATATACTGATTTACCCCCCCTCTTAGTATATTATGTGATTAATAGTTCAAAGTCAAGAGTATAATTTGTAAAAATGTGGGTCCATATTTCCTATGGAAAAATGGTGATGTTAGGTATAACAAATGGTAACTTATAGGGGGAATAATTTTGATTATTCAAGAACATAAAACTCTAGTTTACAATCTTAAATTAATCATGAAGTGTGTCATAAAATAATACTTAAATAAGAAACATGAAAGAGACTCCTAAGTTAATTCACACAACATACTTGCCTTCTAATTTCTTGGATCTATGTGTGTCAAAACGTGTAGTTTATTTAACCTATAATGTGATGAGTTTTTAAAGGCTTGATGAAACTGCAGGTTTCATTCATATATATCTTAAAGATTAAAAAAAAAGGGAAACTCAATCATAGTTCTAATTTTAGCTAGGCATCCATAGCCCCAACAGAGATACCTTAGGCTCCTTCTCTTCTCTTTCCATTATTTTATTTTAATCATGATGCATGGTACATTGACCTTATTTCATCATGTGAGTCTTTTGATTTTCTTTAGAATTTTTTTTGATCTCTTGAACTCATTGGTTATTTTCTTCATTTTTTTTCTTTTATTCTTGAATGAAAAATAAAATATCTAGAACCCTAGTAAGCTGGTATAATTATAAAATTAATCATTACTAGAACATCCCTACCATCCACACCTATACCCAGAATTGCCACTTCTAATAGGTATTTAATGTGATAAGTGCATTTGATCCAATAAAATAAAATAAAACTTTCTAAATTTGTATGAAGTACTTTGAGACCAATTTCCACATGCCTAGTAAAATTATTCAACTATGACACCATCCATAATAATACATGATTACCTACCTTCATCCTAAAGACTCAAAAACACATAAATACACACATTCTATAAACTAGTCCCAAATTGTATAGATTTTGATTTTCCCCTTTTCTACAAGTCATAAGATCAGTTGGTTTGGATTTTAACCTGGTTATAGTCAGATCAAACATAATTTTTATCACCATAGAAATCAAAGAACAACTTAACTAAGAAAGCACTGAAATCTAATCTATAAATCATGAAATCTAATTTATGAAAGTAAAATACTAAAAGCAGGAAAGATTAATATAGAAAATAGGAAACTAATCTATGAAAGCAAGAAATCTAATCTAATCCTACTCTAAAGAAAACCCAAACAAGATGGGGGATGGATTTGGAAACTTTGTTCAATATTCTTCTCACTCTTTGGTAATAAAAAAAATTTCCCCATTAAAGTTTTGAGATATGTAAGGACATCCTTATATTTAATCAGTATAATTTTGAGCCTTTCCCTCATACTGTAGAACAAAAAACATGGATACTCATTGGGACATCCGAGACACATTAAACAAATAACTCCTCCAAAGTGTCTCCCACAATGGATATTAAATTTGACCTACAATCTTGAAATTCATCATCCTCTATGAACTCATTTTGGGAAAAGTCCATAAAGATAGATTCAGAATCATAAATATAATAATGAATATCATTTTCCCAAAAAATGTTATCTAAACTCTCACTTTGAGTGTGACCTTTACTATTGAAATGAATCAGCACTTGACTTCCCAAATTATGAATAATTTTTTTACTTACCTATGGCTCACTATCTCTAATTTCAAGAGTGAGAGATTCATTAATTATTAATTCTAGAGGTATCATCCCATCCATTACCTATTTTTGATCCTTTTGTTTTTTTTTTAAATTGAAACTCTGATTATTGCCATTTGAGTAATATGCTTCTTTTAAATAGTTATGATTTGGAATATATGAAACTTTGGGGGAATTGTATGAGTAATCAAATGTATTTTCTTCAATTTTAGATGATGTTGATGTCCACACACACTAGGGTCCTTGGTCAATCACATAGTCAACCACAATGTCCTACACATTAGAATTAGGCACTAAATTAAATTTAACATCTATCAAATCAAGGAATGATCATCTATGTGAATTAATTCCATTAAAAGGGAACTTAGAAATAGAATAATAATTATTGGGGGAATCCAACATACCTTTTTCATTTTTTCCATGATAAAAATACATACCTACCTTAGTCATAACATAATCTAAAATCTCAACATTGGAGCCTACGTGATGAGAGGAGAATAAGTTAGGAATATAATCATCAAACAAGTCTTTTGATAGAGATTATAATGAAAATTAGTAACCACAAGAGTCATTAACACCATCTTCAAAGTTAATATCTTCATTTTCAAGGAAAAATAATTGATCATTTGCCTAGGCATATTCTATCTCATAGAGCTACTACAGATGTTGACAATGTTCTTATAAATTGACACTTTCCTAACTATGTTCATTTCCTTTTTGAATTATATAATCAAATAAAAGGATAGAATTAATATGATCCAATTATCTTAGCTTTATGGATTCATATTTTATGATCCAATCATCTTCTCCATCTGGGATATCTTCTTCTTCTTTGTTCTTAGTGCCTAGATTAAAAGGAAACCCTTTCACTATGTTACTATTTGGGCACAATAATAAGATTTCTCTTGGGATAGATTCTGTGCAATTCATATCCAACATACCCACTATAGATAACCTCATAGAAGATGTTAAATTATTTTTTAAATCATGAACATCAATATATGGACCAAATTGAATAAAAAATTGTTCCTCAAGATTACTCCAACTAGTAAGAGAACTAGGTGTTAACTCTCCTAACCAATAATGCATTTCTTATCCCAATATGAAAGGGAATAACATATAGATTACATCTTCAAATTTTAGATCCATGACATGCATAACATATGTGTAGGTAGTGAAATTCCCTTTGACATCTCTTGGGTGATTATTATGAAACCTATGAAGGTATGTGAATGGGTCATTAGGGAGATCATGTTGAATACTTGGGATATCTATGGGTGATTTTCAAATCCAATCGATTTTCAAAAAAATTGAGTACAATCAGAGCTATTGGCCCTCCTTCTAATTCCAATTAACTATTGATGTAGGTTTTATTTGCACTACAATGTAATGAGGTAACCTCTAAAATTTTAGGATCTTCGTGGAGGTAAAATCCATTCTAGGGCATGACTTGTAGGTATTCAATATTTTAAAACCTATTAGTGGAATAATTGGTAGGGCATGTAGATTGTTGACAAGGTTTTTAGATGGAGGTGTGGTCTCTCACAAGGGCAGTCAATCTCTATGTGAGTTGGATGGGTGGCTGGTTGATAATCTAGAGTGGGTAGGTCTCAAAAAATTATCAAAGAAGGAGGGAAGGCTAAGGCAAAAAATAAAGATTATGTGGTTTTTAGGAATCACTCTCCTAGTTGGTATTTAAAAGGTTAAGTTCTTTTAAAACCTACACTTGTAGCTAACATCAATTTTTATATATATAAATAGACATGGCTAAGAAGTCTAAGGAAATAATGATGTAGGAAATTCACAAGCCTCAGATAAAGGTTTCTCATTTTAGGGAAGCTATTATAAAATCTTAATTAGGAGATTATGGTTTAGACTAGTGAAGTATCTGAGGTAGTTATTGCACACACATAGAAAACTACATCCAAGAAAGCACTCATGCACAATCAGAATTATGAATCAATCAACTAAACTATTTTAACTAATATATTTCACCAATCTTTCAACAACTATTGCACATCTATAAATTAGTACATCAATAAAAATAATCAATAATCCATTCACATCTATTGCACACTAATGATTATTAGAACATACAACCAAAAAAAGTAACAACTAATTACATAGAAATTGGAAAGAAAATACATAAACACATTCGTTGATGATCAAAATTGATGTTGCTCTTGTATTAAAAAATTATCTAACAAAAAATATAAGTTACATTAGAATTGTTTATATAGACTTAGGGAAGGGGTCACCTCATCCTCCAAGTTCATGTAAGGTCATTAAATATGATAGTTAGAATATGAGTTCTAATTGTAGTCTAAAACCATATAAGAGTCTACTTGCAGTTATCAGTTTAAAATAGACTTTGAAAAAGTTATGAAACATGTGCATGTGTATGAAAATGAAAGATTTTTTTTATAATTATAATTTGAAATACATGCAAAACTTTAAAATATGTACCCTTTTATAGAACTATTCATGCACACAATCTTAACCTTTTAAGGTTGCATGGTCTAAATGGTTGGGTTAGTATAAACTAGAACTATTGGTTGTTTATCAAAGACAAGTATCACTATATCAATGCTTTAGAACTATTGAAAGTGTGACTAACCAAAAATAACTATTCATTACATGTTATGTATGCTTCTCATTGGGTTTGAATCTTTGAAGAGTCCACATTGATCTCACACTATTGATTAGCTATGCTTAAGTTAACATGGTTTATATACCTAGTGCTTTGACCCATTGACTCCTATAATCCTTTGACACTTGTCACATCCTCATTCCTTTAAAACATCTTTTTTAATCTCATACCATCAAATCAATTGTATGGATCAATGTTGGCCATTGATCTACCTAGGCCAAATAACCTTTGATTTCAAAATGGCTAATTTATGAGCTTAAATTTTACATCCATACAACTATCAAAATATGTCCTCATGATCGTTAATGATGTCCATGCGAATATCATAATTTAATTTCCTATTATTTTCTTGTCGATCTTGAATTTGGCATTCGTGCAACTGTCAAATATGTCTTCATGGTATTTGATGACATCCATATGACCACCATAATTTGAAATTATGTCATTTTGTTTTTGAGATTAATTTTGATGTTTGCATGACCATCAAAAGATGTCCACGTGCCTATCACATCAGTTTAACTCCCTCCAAGATGGACACTTGTAATTTCCTAGTTCACTCTACTCCTACAAGTATAAATGAAAAAAAAGATAGCATAATACTTTGGGAAACATATATAAAGGACCCTTCATGAATATTTTAACCCAAGGTCTTTGTATTAATAAAATATGATTTGGACCTAGGCTAGAAAAATATTAAATTAAGCTTAAAACATAATGAAAATGTTCTCTAAGTAGGGGTACCACTTGGTAGTATGGTATTGGAATTGGGGCAATTATTGCAGGGGAAAATGTTTGGGTTTTCCATTGTAAGGACCTTAATTTCATTAAACAAAATGTTTGAGACACAAATTATATAGGAATTCTATTGGGGGAATTATTTTGAATAAAATGTCTACAATAATTATCCTAAAAATTCTATTTCATTATGAAAAATGCCTATGATAAAAAGTCCAAAGGAAAATTTTGTTAGATAAAATGGTCATAATAAAAAGACTAAAGGGTCATTTTTAACAAAAAAAATGTCGGAGATATAAAGCTTGAAGGGCATTCTCTATGGGAAAAGCCTTGAAAGAATTAATCTAATATATAAGTCTTGAAGGATAGGCTAAGTACCAAAGGGTAAATGTAAAGTGTCCAAAGGGTCTACTTCATGGTGAAAATGCTTGGAGGGTCTACTTCATAGGGTAAATATTTGGGATAAAATTTTGGAATTGTAAGCATGAGATAAAAAAGGCCAGGGATAAAATTATTGAAGGGTAAGTTTTGGAGGGTAAAGGCCCTAGTTAAAAGTCTTGAAGAGTAGGTTTAAAAGGGACAAAGGGCATGATGTCTTGGATAAAATGTCTCAAGGAATGTTTGAGGGAAATAATTCCCAAGACAAAAGTCTTGAAGTTTATGTTTCACAAATCTCGAAGGGTATGTGCCCTTGGGGTCATTGTTTTGATAAAATTACATGGGCAAGATTGTTGAAGGGAATTATTTCAGGCTTCTTGCATCAAAAAAAATATCCAATGATAAAATTCTAAATGAATCATCTCATATGGAAAAAATATTGAGATAAAAGTCTTGAAGGATATTTTCAAAAGGTTGAAGGGTAGGGGGGTTAAGGCCAAAGAGTCATTTTGATCAGGTAAAAATTTGAAGGGTCTACTTCATAGGGAATTTCATCCATGACAAAAGCACCAAAGGATATACTTTGTAAAGGTTGAAGTGTATGATGTCTCAAACAAAATGTTTAAAGGAATTGGTCGAAGGGTAACAATGCCTAGGATAAAATTCCCAAAGGACACTTTTAAAATTTTGAAGGACACTTTAAAAAAGGCTAAAGGGTAGGTGAGTTAAGGCTAAAGGGTTAGACCAGAGGGAAAAGGAAATATGCATGAGGATTTTTTTAGACAAAATATCTAAAGGAATTTTTGAAGGACAAAAGGGCCTAGGATAAAAGTCCCAAAGGATAAGTGAAATGAAAAATATCTTGGACAAAATGGCCATGAAAAAATTCTGACAAACCTAATTCTACAAAGTTATTATTTTAGATAAAATGTCTACAACAATGTTCTTAACAAAGATAAGTTCACAAGTTAGAATTCTACAATAATAACTTTGAAACATAAAGGCCAAAGGGTAAAGATAATAGACAAAATACCTGACAAAGACAAATTGCATAAGTATAATAAAGAAAAGATCAAGAGCATAAAAGCTGACAAAATAAGCTTGATAGAAAGAATTAGTCCATGAATACAATATTAATGCCATCTTTCCAAAGTATGAAAGGCTAATAGTTAGTCTTTTCCAAAAAATTTACAAAAAACACGTAACATAGGAGCTCAAAGTCAAGGCTATAATCTAAAAAAAGGTGGGTCCCTATTTCCTATGTAAAAAAATGTTGGGTACAATAAAATACCTTGTGATAAGCATTGTGTAGTGAAAATATAAATGACATATGTAAATATGCAATCCAATAATATATTATTATAGGTCTTGGTCTTAGATTGTATCAAATATTGATCTTTAAGATAGGTGGATATTCCACTTTAATTTTCACCAATATGGATGTTAAATTGTTAACTAATTAATAATTGCATTTATGACTATTGGATTATGTTAAATAAGCTAAAATATAAATGCACAAGTACAGAAAATTAAATATATAACTTGTTAAACATGAACATGTGTTTTAATGCTTTTGGATTCATAAGAGAAACATACAAGTGATTAAAGTTGTTTGAAATGAATGATAATATTAAGATTTACACTAAAGTATAGTCAATAATATAGATTTTCCCTAATTTAGCATGTGCAAATAAGTACAAGTATAAAGTGGCTAAGGGATAAAAGAGAGAGAGCATATCTTATTTGATGTTCTATTCTAGAATATGACAATGATCAAGAATTATCATAAGACTGTAATAGAGATCTAGGTTCCATTTGTTCTAAGTTCTGAATGTGTTTGACCATTGGACACTTATGCTCAAGTAGGACATTTGTGTTGACAATAAATTCCCATGTTTGATGATAATTTCCAAACCATAATATAGCTCTATTTTTGAATCCATATTTTAAGTTTTTTGTCACCTTTTACCCGATATATTTATATTTTGTTCACATATTTTCAATCTTAGCTTATTGATCAAAACCTTACATCCACACTTTTGTCCTTGAATGATGCCCTAGAAAAAATATATTAGTGGGAAAATGATGTTGCAAGGACCCCAATGACCCATCTATCAAAGGATTGCCTCCATAGCCAATACTTAAAATAAGGCATCAAACTAATGTAGTTCTCCCCTATATGTTGGCTTGTGTGTGAATCATGAAATATGTGAAAAGTAAGTACAATAGTGTCCTAGTTTGTAACCTAGCAAATAGAGATATTTGGATGATTCTTTTATTAACTTAGACCTGTAGATGTGTATTCCTTATGACTGGTATGGGAATATGAATAAATAGGTAAGTTTTTTTATGAATTAAATACTCTTTCAAATGATATTTGGTTTGATTACTAGATGAGGAATGAATGAGGGTTAATATTTTATTTATACCAATCTTATCAAGAGATAACTTACATTAAAGAACTTATGATGACCATTAGAATATGTTTCATTTTCAAATTGGATGACTTTAAGATATTGGGCACTTTTTTCATGGTAAGACATTAATGTCAATGATATTATCTATCTTAGATGTTAGTGTCTAGGGAGAGTAAAATAGATACAAGATCATAAATTCTATGGGTGTATGATAATAATTTTTTAAGAATTATGTGCAAGATAGAATGTCTATGTCATCAATATAATACTGGTTAGAATAATAGATAGGCCAAAGGGTACAAGATAGAGTAGATGTGAGGCTTTCATAATTAAGGAGAATGTATAAATAAGAGGAACAACCAAGTTCTAAGTTTCCTATGTTTTGATACATAGGCATAAAATATAATCTACATTCCCCCCATTTAATCTAGTAATTAAACTACTAGTTTAAAGGAAAGGAATAAGTACTTGGGTGTGTGTGCACATATTTTATTTGCTTGAGTTAAATTTTGAGTGATTATATTAGTGACTACATTGAAACCAAGATCATGTTAAAATGTATAGTTAGTGCATATATTATGTAATTTAAAATGAATAATAAGAAATATCATGGATAGAACACATATGTGCATGTGTCATGTAGTAAATGGTTTTGGAATGTTAAAAACTGGAGAAGTAGATAGGGGACTTACAACCTCATCCATATTCTAGCAAGGAAGATGAGTGTCTACAAGTGGTAAAGTGTGTTTCACCATGGAAGTGTTGTACCTAGAGTAGGGAGAGTTGGGATTTTATCATTTTTCCAACCCATAATAGGAAGAGTTGTGCTTTAGCTATCGAGAGAATCATTTCTCAATGAGCACAACTCAAGTACAAAAGATATGTATGTGTATAAATCAGTATAAGGTGAGTGATGTAATAAATTTCACCCATAAAATTGATAATATTAGATTATTTAATCCCTATAATCACACCAAAAATATGAAATAACCATTATAGATAGGTAAGGCTCAATACAATCCATGAATGCTCGATCAGGGTATAAATACATGGGGGTATTAGTACATAAAACATTTTGTTCCAATGTAACAGTTAATAAAAGAGTTTTGGAATTTGGACCTCTTTTGGATTTTTCAATATTACACACATTTTTATAGCATATGCACCTTATATATGTCTCATGTTGAAACTATGTATATAAAATGGTACCAATATTTATAATTTTGACACAACTATGAATCTGAATTCTATACTATGTATGTTTTTGCTAATTTAGAAATTATTTAAGTGTGGAGAACATGATTCAAAATCATTACCCCACTATATATGGAGAAATATGAAAAATAATATAAGTACCAATTTGGATGACATGTTCCACTATAAACTAAGAATGTTAAATACTGAACATGTGTGGAGAACATGCTTCAAAAGTATTCCCCCCACTAAATCTAGGAATTGTGGATGTGTGGAATCCATGCCCCCACTAAATCTTAAAATTGATATAAGTACCATATACTAAATGAGTTTGGATAACATGATTACAAATCATGCCCCCACTAAATTTGAAAACTGATATAAGTAACATATACTAATTGAGTGTGGAAACCATGCTTCTAAAGCACGCCCCCACTGAATCTAAAAATTGATATAAATACCATATATTAAATGGTGTAAAATTGCTTCCAAACCATTTCCCCATTTAATATTCTAATTGTTCCAAGTGTGTAAAACATGCCTCTATTATATGCCCCCATGAATATGACAACTGTATAATCTATAAATATGACCATGTAGCATATAGAAGGAACATGTCTAGGCAAATGTATAAATAAAGTGAATAGAACCAATGTGATCATATGTAGGTCTAAGATTCATGATAAATATCATGGTAACATTTAGATAGTAATAATACATTCTCAACAAGTAAAAAATTAGACACATAAAATCACTCAAAAGCAAGTCAAAATACAATTATCCAAGGAGCCTGTAAACAAGGGGCATATTCAAATGCCACATAATCAAAGGGACATTACTTAGTCCAATGTCCATAGAGGAAATAATGACATATTAAAATTTTAATAGAATCATACATAGGAATGGGGGCCACAAACAAAAGAGCATATCCAAATGCTCAAAAAGAAATACAATAATAAGGCATGACACTTAAGGAAGTGCATAAATTAAAGCATAATCAATTGGCATAAAAATGTCATATTATCCCATGGATCCAATGTGTTAGGAAAAGTATGTAAATTTTATATCATGGATAAAGGCATGTGTAAGTATATACATAAGCTCAAACATGATAATATAGAGTGATCATCTAATCATGTAACCTATGTTTATCAAGATCAAAGAAGTAGATGCCTCTAATGTCCATATGACATGAGTAGAGGGAAAGCCAAACATTTGAAATAATAATGTGTCATCTATTTGTGTATTCATATATCACACTTAAGTATAATGTGACACATATGTGTATGTAGGAGTAACTGAGTATGTCATACATCAAAATGAAACTAACACATATATGTCAAGGATCTAATAAAACATGTAGGTGCCAAAAATGTTTTTGATTTTTTTGGTATTTGTTTGAATATTTTAAAGGGAAAGATGATCCTATGACTATAACCAATAGATGTTCATACATATCTCCCCACTATGAGCCTAGTGTAATAATCTTACAATGATGTCTAGGATCATGTATAGGTGCAATATCTATCACTGTATTATCTATTATTTTTGTGTATGTAAAATATGACTATGTGGTCTTAGAGAGATAATAATATTAATAGGAGTATGGGTTCATGAAAACCATCATTAAGTGTTATGTGGTTTATTTTGAATATAATTAATAGGTACAGGTGTAGATTTTACGACTATCTAAATTAGGAATTAGGAATTTGTATCATGGTTCTTTGGTAGGTTTGTATTTAGTATTATTATTTCACATGATAATGTACATTTAGTTGCTTACATTTTTTTTCATAATGTATGTTTGGATATGGTAAATTGTGTAACAAGTATGTTTATTTTTGAAATGCATGTATTATATTATCAATATATAAATCATTGTATGTGATAAAATCTAGAGGGATATAATAAATCCCAATTTTGATTCTCATATGGAAATGGGAATGTGGATTATGTTTATATAATCATATTTTAAGTATATATATAAATTATCCTATGAATCTATATGTATATGTTTAGGTACCCATATGTGTTGGGTAGGTTTACCCTTTCTTTGTGTCTCTGTATGATGGACCTGATTTACCAATGGTTCCTCAATAGGATCAATGTGTGAGAGATTAGTCTTGTTATCTTATATACAAAAATAACCTCCTATAGATTCATCTTCAATCAGGTTGTGACCAGGCAAACTAACACTTTTGACCTATTAAGTGGGCTAGTTATTTCAATTCCTAAAATGATAAAATAACTAAATAGAATTAATTAATTAATAAAATTAAATTAAATGAGTAAGAGAAAACTCCATGTTGAATTAGTGAAAATATAGTTTCCAAAAATCAAATTTCAACAAATATCAAGAAAATGAGGTCATGATGACATCATCATCTTCAAATTCAAATATGGAAAAATGTTAACATAAATACCATTAAAATAAAAATTTTGAGCTATGCCTCCATAAATGCATAATTAATTACCTTACCTATTATATTTGGACTCCCAATATTTACATAGGGTTAGCCTAGACCTAACTACACCTAGGTTACGATTAGTTTAAAACCTATAAATACAAGGGTTCACCCTCACTTCCATTAAGAGAAAATTCAAACAAGATCAATTGCCAAGGCCATAATCCAAGAAAACAAATGGAGATGATACAAGAACACCATTAAAAAAGAACCATTTCTCACAAGTTGAGCTCAAGCCCAACCTCATGCCAAAAAGTCTACAAATTTGAAATGAAGGCAAATGTTTTTTTTCATTTGTCTTTTAGTTGTTGTTTGTTTTACTTTATTATTTATCTCCCCCTAGATCGTAGGCTTGGAAATATTTTTTTATTTTTTTTGTTTATTTAGACTAACAAACAGAAGATAACCTTGGTTTTCCTTGGATACACTACATTTTTTCCACAACCACTATGAATATAAAGAACTAAGGTTTTATTATTTTAAAAGGAGTAGAATTCCTTAACCTAGATCTAAATGCACTAGAGAAAAGGTGACATAGAACCTAGAAGCATCCAACTGGTCACATCAAGTTTTAGTAGGTATACACTAGACACTAGCATCCAAATTAGATACTAGTGTCAATGTAACCATCCCAAGTTGGCGTGACTGTCTATGAATACAAATATATAATTCTTAGAATCAAGTGACTAGAATCTATATGCAATCTTGTTTCTTGTTATTTATGATCCATATAGGTATTAAAATCATAAAAACATAAGTATCATGTTTTCATTATCATTGTAATATCTAGCATAGCTATATTTTATATATTTATCAATTCTGCATAATAAATTTAGTATATGATTATCTGAGTCCTATAAATCATTGGCTTACTTTAGAGATAGTCTACCATCCTTTTACCCTAGGCTATTTGTACCCCTATAACCCTAGATTCCATGTATCTAGATATTTAAGGTTAAAAATTTGGTGAACCTAATTCATGTGAATGAAAAAAATATATATAATTCCTATGGTTTTCATCTAGGTAGGGTTTCAGTTTATTATTTAAATTATATAATTTTTCATTTATATGTAATGGAAAATAGTAATAAAAGAACCTGATTTCAAATGGAAGATAAAGAAGCATTAATCACTCATCTCAATAATAACCATAACTTAATATATGCATTATTGTATGTTACAAGAGATGAAACCAGTAAGCATGATAAGGCTAAGGCTTCCTCACCTAGTGATGGTGAATCCTTAGATAATACTATAATTGATTCCATATCAATCAATCTACCTACATCTAGTGAAGGCATGGATTATGTCTTTCAACCTTTGTTCCCAAAAACTACTATTACCACATATTACATTAGAAACCTGCATATTTCAACCCAATCATCAATTTCAATGCTTATATCTACCAAACCTATGGATACAACTCCTTTGGTGATTTATCAAATGTCCAACCTAAAAAACCAATAGGTGCAATCTTTTGTCCAAACTATAAAACTTTTACAAACTAAGGTTATAAATATTGAATAAAATTATATGAAATCTCCTTATGTTAAAAGAGGTGTTGCATAATACTCTTTCACCATATATATATATATATATATATTTACACCCCTTACCATCCAATTTTATTTTACCTAAGCTCACTTTTATGATGGCATGGGTGATATTGAACAACATCTTTGATATTTTTACATGGCATCCCTTGATTATGCCTCCATTGATAAACTTATGATAAATTATTTCCAAGGAGCCTCAAAGATTTTACGTTAAGGTGGCTCTATGATTTACCAACTCAATAAATAAATTCCTTCAACCCCATTTTAAGTTATTTTTTTCACACTTATCAATTAACATTATCGAAAAGGTTTTTTATACCCAAATTGTAAATATGAAATAAAGAACCAATGAATGTATTAATGAGTATGTCTTGAGGTACAATACAATGTTGGCTAAAATGACCAATCCTATGATAGATAAATAGATTAAATATATTTTCAATAAATGTTTTATTTTTCCTTTACATGATTCCATTGTATTAACAAAGTTTAAATATTTTAATGACTTATGACATATTGTTCACGATTGTGAAATGAAACTTATCTCATTGAAAAAACTTAAGTATGTAGAAAATACATTGACTACATATACATATAATACCAAGTTTACTATAAAACCAAGTTATAAGGTCAAACCTCCGAAGCCTAAAAATAAACAACCACCATGAATAATGAGGTATCACAACCACCTAATCAACTTGTGTTATCTAATGCACCACAGAGATGATTTTCACACTTTCCTAAGTCTCTTGATTCATTACTCTCATGAATTTTAGAGTTTCATCTTATATCTCTACCTCATCCTATAAACATTGGTATGATTATACCTCTACCTAAAAGGTATGATGTGAATGCTTATTTTGACTATCACCAAAGATTTGGGCATTATAAAAATAGATGTTACCTTGAATCATAATATCCAAGACCTAATTCATGACCAAAAACTTACATTTGATGATCCTCTAAAGTAATCAAGTTCACAACCTAGTGATCTCGATAAATTTATGATATTTAACAATCCTTTGCAAGATCATTCAAATACAGATCTAGATGTGCAAATGGCATATAATGTACATCCTCCTCCATCTCATTATGAGCACCCATTGAATGGTATTATTGGTAACTATCTGAAGCATATACCTCCTATGTTTCAAATACCTTCTATTAATTTTGATGATAGTGAGATTAGGGATGATGACTTAGATATTCATTCTTTATTCATTCGAGCATAACTTAACCACTAATGTATACATAGTATTATGATTGATAATGGTGAAAGTGATAATGTTTGTACCATGACATTACTTACCCATTTGGGTTATACAAATAATAATTTAAATACTTTGATATAATTAGTTAGAGTATTTTATAGGACCTCACAACATATTCTTGCTGAGATTTACTTACCTTTACATGTGGGTCCCTCATATGCGATTACTAATTTATAATTTATACCTTCTTTGAGTGTCTTTGATATGTTATTGGGATGAACTTGGATTCATACACTTTGAATAATACCTTCTAAAGTATATAGGTGTGTTAAATACATTCATGCCAATCAGGTAATTACAATTTCTATAATTCCATATGAACATCCTCTTGAGCAAGAGAAATTTATACCTAGGCTATTAATTATCAACCCTCCCAAGGTTTATCTTCCATAAAATGGTAAGTAATAGGCAATCCCATTTTCTAAGTATCCAATACTTAAGATACCATTGCATTAGAGATCTATGGTAGCTTCCATGGAATCTTCATCTACTACACACCATATCTATATATCCAGATCACCTACACATATTATTATTATTATTATTATTATTATTATTATTATTATTATTATTATTATTATTATTATTATTATTATTATTATTATTATTATTATTGTTCCAAAGAAATTGAAAATCATTCAAAAAGGGGTTCCAAAAACCCCTAATCTTACTATTTTTGCTTCATTACCATAGATTCCTATTACACATAAACAAATCATAATAGATCCTATAATTCTAAATATTACAACTACACACACTCCTTAGTAGTATCATTAGTTCATTACACCATGTTCATAATGAGGAGATACTATGAGAATACTTTAGATGAGATCATAGGATATTATTTTCATTTCACATATACTAAAAAACAAAAGAAATAAAAACTTCAAAAATCCAAAAATATGTTCATCATTTACATGTTATATTATATTCTTGACATATATTTTATTGGTTCCAAGTTGGTATATGGCATATAAATATTTTATAAATACATGTGTTTCACACATATTTTGAGTGTGATTTATTAATACATAGATACATGATCTATGCACTTTTAGATGTTGGGTTTTCCCTCTACTCACGTCACTAGGACATTCATAACATCAAGCTATACGATCATGATACATATAGGTTATATAATTATATGGTAACTTTACCTTATCATGTTTGACCTCATGTTTGTACTTACACATTATTTTATCCATGTTTATATATATTTTTAGTGGACTTGATATGATATGTACTAAACATTTTTTCTAACACATATATCCAAGGACTAGTATGATATGTTTATATAGGTTTCTTATGATTTCATTCATGCATTTCCTTGAGATTCTTGACTTTCTATTATCTTACTTGTTTAAGCCTTTGAATATGCTATATTGTTTTCAGCCCCCATACCTATGTTTACCTCTTTTCCATTTGAATATGTCATTCCTTATTATGTGGAAATTTGACTAAGTCATGTCCCTTAGATTATGTAACTTTTTAAAATGCCCCTTGCTTGAGGTCTCATTAGACCATTATATTTTAAATTTATTTTGAGTGTTTTTGTGTGTACGGTTGGTTTCTTGTTGAGTTTATATTATTACTATCTATATGTTTCCATGATTTACACCATGAATCTTAAGACTTAGTGTGATCACATTCTTCATGTTTTAATGGTTTATCTACCTATACATGTTCCTTATATATTCTACATGGCACATTAATAGTTTAAATGTTTATCTTATACTTTTTAGGTAAGGTAAATACTATTTTATACTTACCTCACCTCAAAGGGGGGCATATTAGCTAGGGAATGCCATGGAGGCATGACTTCTGCATTACTTCACATATTCAAATTGTAGTGTGGGCATGTTCTTGAAACATGATCTCCCCATTTGTCATAGTTTCATATTATAGTGGGGAATGTTTTATAAACATTTTCTCCATATTTATTTAGTGATCATCATACCCATATTATAATGGGGTCATGTTTTGGAAATATTTTGGAACTTACATCATTTCTTAGATTTAGATTATAATGGGGACATGTTTTACAAACATGTTTTCCACACTTACACTAGTTATTAGATGTAGATTATAGTGTGGGCATGTTTTAGAAACATGTTATCCACACTTACACCAATTTTTTATTTTAGATTATGGTGGGGCATGTTTTTTAAATGTTCTTCACACATACACAATTTCAAATTGGCCAAATTCTAGTTATATGATTTAGATATATAATAATAGAAGAATTATATACATTGGTACCATTTTTATACATATTTTTATCATGAGACATATCTAAGGTACAGATGATGTGAAATGTGCACCTAATACTTCAAAATAAAATTAGTTTCAGATTTCAAATACTTTTAAGGACTATCATCACCCATCAAGTTGGAACTTATGAATTGTATTGAGTCAATCTACTGTAGTAGTTGGTTCACTTATTGGTATGGTTGAGGTGATTAAATCACTCAATATTTCCATGTTTATAAGTTGTAATTGATTACATCATCTAACCTTACTAGTTTTATAGTGTGAATTAACTTGGTTCACTCATGCTCACTAGGTTTCAAGTATTATTGGGTTACATGGTTGAGATAATATCAATTTTTAGATGGTAAATCACATTTTCTCCAAGTTTGGGGGCATGTGTCCTCTAATATCTCTCTATCTATTTGGATACATGCACATTCCATATTTTATATTTGTCCTAATCACAACTCTAATGATTCATAATGATATATCTTTTCAAATCAAATTTACAAAAGGTAAGATGGTTGTATTGATACATAGGGGTACTCCTAAACCTTACTCTCTTAGAATTTCAATCAATTCATTAATTTTAATTTCATATTATATATTATAACATGTTCTTGGTTACAGGTCATACACCAACAAAGCACTCAAGTTGAACTCAAGTAAAGACTATGTGTTATATACACCCAACTACACATTTATTCTCCTTTAAACTAGTAATTTCATTATTAGATTAAAGGGGGTAAATTTAGACACTATTTATGTATTATATATCACCTTAGTATTATACACTTTTAAAATACATATCATGGATGTACCTTCAAATTTTATACCTTTCCCACTACCAAAAGTCTTACATACATTATCTCTCTTTGCCTAATTAATAATCTCTTAGTCCAACCAATGCTACTATGATGACCTAGGCCTTCTATCTGGCCTATAATGATATAAATATTTTTACCTTTCATCTCTAAAATTCTTGGATGTAAACCTATTTTAAAACTACCCAAACACTTGTGTTCCAATTAGATGTGTATATCGGTGCAAGTATCCTATACCAATGCAAGTGTCAAGTGACCTAAAGTATCTAATTTGAAAATGAAACATATTCCTACGATCATCCTAAGTTCCTTAATTTAATTTATTATCTAAATTTATTGATACAAATATAATATCAACCCTCATTCATTCTTTGCCTAGAAAATACCAAGTAAACTTACCAAAAGCACCTAGTAAAGCACTCAAGTGACCAAAGCTTCCCTATTTTATTTTATTTCCATACTAGTCATAGGGACATTATGTCCATAGGTTTGAAGTAATAAATGAGAACTCCATATGTCACATTTTACAAGTTATAATATAGGTCATTATTTTACTTGCTTATCACTCATTACATGATTTAATAAAATCTAACATGTAGGGGAGAACTACATAAATCTTAGACCCTCATCGTAGTATAGGTTATTAGGTAGCATAATTGACAAAGAGGTTTGTGGGACATCTTGACACTATTTTCTCACTAACTCATTTTTCCCACAACCAATATGAAGATGAATAACTAGGATTTTTTAATTTGACGAGTGACAGTCCATGACCTAGATTTGAATTCACTAGAGTGAAGGTGACATAAAACACAAAAGTATCTATGTTATTGCATCTATAATTATTAGGTATTATATACCAGACACTTTCATCACTATTTCATATTATCATTGATGCAACTATCCCATGTTGAAATAAGTGTCCATATCTACATAAGTACAATTCATAGAATTAGGTGATCAGTCTAGAATCTAGATCTAGTCTAATTTCTACATGTTCTAGATCTAGATCAATATTAGAATTAAAACTAGATAAGTATCTTTTTATAATTATCATTTTAATATTTAACATAGTTTTAATTTATATATTTATAATTTTAAAATAATAAATTTAACATGTGTTTATTTTAGTTTCATAAATAATTATCCTACTTTAGATATAGTCTTCGATCCTTGTGCCCTAGGCTATATCTACCCATTTAACCATAGATGCCTCGTATCTAGATATTTAGGTTTTAAAAGGAAAATTTAAACTCATAAAAATTCTCTTAGGCTTCTAAATTTTGAGCATGGGGATGTTTCCTACAAACATTCCCCATTGAATGTTTTGGACATAATGTATGATTGGTTCCTAAATTTACTTGAAGACTCTATCATAAGCTAGGACCAACTCATTAACACATTCCTCATTCAGTTTGGGTAAGTCATCAATCCAATTTTATTATACCAATTATTTTACTACATCAAAATGGAACCTAATGAACTTGTATGAAATTTTAATGCTAGTTTTTAGAAGATAAATAACTTAATTACTATGTGATATAGAACAATACCCAACTAGCCCTTAAAATGTACAATAACTCACTAGATCCTTTAATGGTATACTTACCTATAGCTTATGTTGATTCCATAAAAGTATAAAAATAATTGAATCCTCAAGGTCTTTTGGCACCAACCATCCTGAATCTACTACCAAGTATGCCTACTTTGAACCCACTCTTTTCCACTATCCAAAATATACCCATGTCATAACCTATGCTAGTAACAAACCAAATTCCTTTGAGATATGCTACTCATAATCATCCCCTAGGATTCCTTATCCTAATAAATAATAAAGTATCACCTCAAGCTTAGAATCAAGTGTTGCTCCTTGCTATGAATAACATCTAAAGTGTGCCCAAAGACTCCACCAAGAATTAGTTATATGTTATATAACACATGGTATAGAATCTCATCAATGACTTCTTAGGCTTCTATAAATAGGTTGAGAATAATAGTGGTAAGATTTCAAGTAAGAACTTCACTTACTAGAGGTAAAATCATCTCCATAATTTATCTAATGATTAACTAGAGCCCTCACCTAATAAGCTCCCTAAGATTAACATCTATGAATTGGCCTTGGCTAGCTAGTGTCATGTCTAATACATCCCAACATGGTAAACTCTACTCCATTGAATTTTGAAGTGAATTTAACATCTTTCATAAAGATAAAAAAGATTATGAGGTAGTCCTAAACCACCCCAATGATACCAATCATGTTGGACCTATAAGGCTCTGATAGCCCTAATAACTACCATGGTAATATAGATATTAGACTTCCCCAACCATGAAGAGAATGAAATATAATATGCCACTAATGAGTTTTAGGATTTCCAACGATTTAAAATGAAAAACTACACTCTTAGGAACTATATCTAGTATCATCCCCTAACCACATCAACCCCTCCTAACAATGGTGCCACAACTCTTGATCTAAGATCAAGGAATGAACTTGAACCCCCTAAAGTAATCAATCGTAAGAAAATTGAAGATTCCTAGACTACAACTAATAATAATGGATATAACATAGTGGAGAGCATGAATAATATCAAGTCAAACATCACTTTGCATGAGCTTGCCTAAATCACTAAGAAAATAAATCTCTTCCTAAATTCCCTCACACACAAACTAGTTAAGCCCAAACCCAATCTTATGCATACTAATGAATTGATACACAAGAATAAGGTTGAGGTCTCACCTTTATTCCTTATAGTTATTTGTGAAAAATATTCATAATTATCTATGACTCAGGCACCTCTTTAAATGTTATGCCTATATAAATTTGACAAAAAAATGGGAAAAACACATTAATGTAGACAAAATCATGGTCCAATTAGATACATATGAAGTTAAGGTAGTGTGCAAGCTCTTAAGTATCTATATCTAATTAGAATCTAAGCCCAAATTCTAATGATATATGGATATTCAAGTATTAGAGATCTTAAAGGCTTATGAGATGTTTCTTAGTAGAGACTAGTCTAAAACCTTGAATGGATACATGGATATGGATTTATCCCATATTTTATTACCTTGGAGATGTGTATCTAACCACATCCATATTGATAGATATCCCATAATGAAAAACATGATCACCAAATATAATTTACTCAATGAAAGAGTGAACTTATTTTCCTCTGACATATGTGTTTATACTTTGCCTACAAAATGTAATGAATACCAAAGTGATAGATCTCCTAAATTATAAGGTCTATGCTCTTTTTATTTTTGATGGAACCCATTATAAACAAGGTTCTGGAGTAGGAATTATTCTCATTGATCCATTATGGAAATGACACCTAGATACCAATAGGATTTATTTCCCTTATACCAATAACTTGGAAAAATATGAAGCCTTGATCTTAAGATTTAATTTTATGTTGGAACATAGGGTCAAAAAATTGAGAGTGTTTGGATATTATAAGTTAGTAGTGAACCAAGTTAGGTGTAATTTCCAATGTAATATTTCTTATTTAAGGAATTAAAATTAAAGGATATGGGATTTAATATAAATTTTCAATGCTTTCAAAGTCATCCCCATCCCTAGAGAATAAAATCATGTGGATAACTAATTTACAACTACCATTTCCAACCTAACACCCTTAGATGACTTAGGGCTACAAATTTTTTTAGTAAAACTCATCCCATAGCCCTTAGTACCAAATAATGTGAATAAATTCAAGGTCTTTGAATAAAAATACCATATTTTATAATCCATTAACAATTTGGGGGTATTTGAGACTCAAGTTATAGATGATGTGGAGAGAGAGGACCCTATAAATGAACACTGTGACTAGGATGATACTATGAATTGAAAAGAAAAAATAGTTTCAAAAGGGATGATCTCCCTTGAGAGAGTGTTTGACCTTTCCAATCTTGCACACATGCCTAAAATACCACTACATTTAGACCAAAAGGCTAGAAAAATTAATTTGGGATCATCAAACCATCCTTAGGATGTTCATAATGGTCTAAATTTCACTCTTATTGAATTTTGAAAACTCAAAAACTTGTTGATAGAATACCAAGATGTTATTACTTGGGCCTATGGAGACATTAAAGGATTTGACCTAAAGATAATAACCCACACTATCCCACTAAAAAAAAACCATAAGCCCTTTATATAGAGGCAATTACTTGTGAACCCAATCTTTGATTAATGGATAAATCTAACTATGTGTGGATTTCATTAATCTAACTTGAGTTTCTAATAAATATAACTATCCTTTTCATTCTTTAGATGAGGTAATATAGATTTTAATTGGATCCTAGATGTCCTTACTAGATAGATTCTCATGTTATAATCATGTTCTACTAAACCCAAAAGACTGAGCCAAGATGACAATTAGAATTGCATGGGGAAATTTATCTTATAAACTAATGTCATTTGCCCTTATTAACATAGGAACCACCTTTTAGAGAGATATGGACTTTTTTTTGAAGGTCTGATAGGAAAGTGAATTATTATTTAAATGGATGACTTGACTATTTTTTCAAAATGTAGGTCTAATAATATTCACCATCTTCAAAAGATATTTAAAAGATGCAGAAGGTATGGTATCTTGCTAAACCCAAATAAAATAATATTTGGTATTACAAAAGGTAATATTATTGGTCACATAATCATGAATGAAGGTATTTATATCAAACTTGTGTATGTCAATGCCATTTTTAATATATTTTTTCGTAACGTTAAAAGGGAATTAAAGTCATTCTTCGCTAAGATTAACTTTGTACACAAATTCATATCTAGTTTTGCCAAAATTGTTAAAAATTTAAATTTAATTTTGAAATAAGAATCGAAGGTGGATAAGAATCCTATATCTAAGAAACCCTTCTATAAAATAAAATAATCCATCATGTAGGCATTAGTCTTAATCAACGTATACTATGCAAAGGACTTTTACCTCTACTCCTTCACATTAGAGCACACCATAGCTACAATACCCACTCAGAAGATGGATGAATATAAACACCCAATCAATTTCATGGGAAAATTTTTTAAGGATTCAAAGTTAAATTATTTTACCTTGGATAAGAATGCCTACACCTTGGTCAAATATATAAAAAAATTATGCCTTATGGTCTTATAAATAATGTACGTGCCATAATTCTAGACCCAATTGTTAAGCTAATGTTGGGAAAAAATGAATTATAATAATGTATAGGTTGATGGATGGCCAAGCTAAAAGATTATGACCTTAAAACAAAACTTTCAAGCTAGTTTGAGTTCAAGGTCTGCCTCAGTTGAATGCTAAAACTGACCCAAGGATCATGGTGGTGAAATTGGACCATTTAGAAATGGTCCATTAAGAATGGTATGACCTAATTATTTACTACCTCCTTTATGTAAATCCTCCTACAAGACTCAATCAGATGCTAAAAGGGATATAGGGTTGAAGGTATACCAGTACTATTATGAATTAGATTTTACATCATGTAAGTTTTGATATTTACCAAGAGGTAAATAGTAATTAGTTAGTGTGTAACCATATGGATAATATAGTAAGATATTGTATTGTCACATATAGTATTTGTTATTAGATATATATTACAAAGAGAGTTTGTAATATATTATTGTTTTACAAGTAAATGGTTAAGAGTTTTTAGGGATTTGGGAATCCCTTATTATAAGAATTAGAAGTCCTATATATTTGTAATGTGTATTGAATGATTATTAATTAGAGTAGAATATTATATTTATGTGATTAAATTATTTCATGTGCTCTCTAAGTTTTGCAACATCAATTGCTTTATTGTATGTGTTAAATTCTTTGTATTGGCTCATTAAATACCCAATAGTGGTATTAGAGAATGGATACAAGATATATTATATGGGGTAAAGCCATTATAATTTTTTTATTTCCCTGAATGATGAGAGAAAATTTATGCAAAAGAATTAGACTTTAAGCAATTAAGAGTACTGTGTTTAGTTTTCTAGTTTTATGTAGTTAGGAAGGATTTGTATATGCTTGGTGACACCATGGAAAATATATAATAAGTAATTACATCATATTAGGATTTTTGATCTTGTCATATAATACATGTGTGTTCTATACAGTTAGGATTCTCTCTAGATGAAAGAGACTGGTCAATATTTGCCCATGATCCCACTTTGAGATAAATTAAATAAAAAATAAAGAAGGCACAACTCTTTGGTGTTACCTAGTATACATGTGGATGCAATATTTTATTGAAAGGTTATGATTTGTGTTTTTAAGAAATAGTGTTACTCATAATCAATTTTTTTTTAATAATTTCTATGTTTAGCTTTGTTATACTTCATTGTGGTTCATTCAACAGAGTGGATTGAAAGAGTAAATTGTAAGTGTGGGATCTATAGTATTTGATGCAGGCTCAAATAACCTTTTCAAAGCTATTATGGTGGATTTATCCATTCTTTGTAGATCTACCTCCATTGATTGTAATGGTTTGAATTTGACACCATCCATAGAATGCTTCATGGTATTTGTGTGGTGGTATAACCTAGTTGTAATATAAACATTTCTAGGTAACCATCAGATCAAGTAATTTATTAATATGTGTGTAATTTTTTATAGAGACCCACAAAGATGTTCTGAAGATCTATTTACTATTATATGGTATTTTAGAAGACTATTATGGGCTCAATAAAATATTGTTTTATTATTTTATCATCTGATATCATTTTCTTGAGTCCATGTGCCTATTTTATGTCATTACTCAACATCGATTTTAAGCTCCTTAAGATGCCTACCTCAAATTCTTCATCTCAAATGGTTCTTTTTCACACTCCTATGCATGAACTAACTATCTTTGTAAGGAGTAATGAAATCTATTTGGATTTTTTTTAGGTATATGTAAAAGAGTTTGTATTACTATATTAGTATTAATTCAATCTTAATTTGGTCTTTTAGATTTAGTATTTAAGTTTAGTATAATTCAACAAGTTTTTTTTAGATTTCAATTTTTAGGCTTGTGTTATAAAGAGTCTATTATCATTATGAGTTAATGAGTCTAAATGGATTTCATAAAATAGGTCTCTATGTCTATTTGAGTTATTATGTTGGTTATAATTTTGAGTCAATAGTTTCCTTTTATTTTTTCAATCTTATAAATTATCATTTAGTTATAATGTCTATCATCAAAAGTATAGTCCTTTTTAAAAATCCTTTATATCATCTTGAGTCAAAAGTCAAATTTGTAAAAATAAAATAAAATAACTTTACAAATACATTTTCTCTTGTATATGACATTTGCATTATGGGGGGGATTTCTCATCATAAAATTCATGAAAATGAGCTCCATCGAGATATCGGCTAAGTAAGAATTGAGATACTAGAGGTTGGAAGATACACATAGGAAGGAGGTTTCTAGATCCTCTCATCAGTCACCAATGATGGGGCCCAGAATGTTTTGGTGACATTTTGCGTGGTGTGTTTTTCATTTCTATTATGTGTTTGAACAATAAGAATACCACAATATTACTATTCAAGGTTTGTAATTTATGTGAAAATTTCAAACATAATTCCCTACGGTGAAAAAATTATGAATGGATAGAAATCACCAATGTAAGTCATTTCATGGATCTTGAAATGGTTTGTGGTAGAGATCTAAAAAATGACAAGATATAAATATATGGTGTTCTTTTTATGCTTCCCACACTATTATATTAATGTGTTCCCTTAGTGAATAGTTTGTGGTAGAGATTCCTATTCATGTCAAGGTTTGTGGTAAACCTATAAAACCATGGGAGGAGTTGATTTGTTCCTTACTCTCTTATATCAAGGTCATGATTTGAATAGGGCATGCTACAATGGGTCGTCATACTACAGGTGAGAGTGAGTTTTTTTTTTGCACCATGTAACAACTATGGGGGGGGGGAATGTTAGGAATTAACTTTTACATAATTTAAGTTTTGATATTTACCAAGAGGTAAATCATAATTGGTTAGTGTGTAACTGTATGGATAATATGGTAAGATATTATATGTTCACATATAGTGTTTGTTATTAGAATATATTACAAACAAAGTTTGTAATATATTATTATTGTACGAGTAAGTGGTTAAGAGTTTGTAGGGAATTGGGAATCCATTATTATAGGAATTATAAGTCTTATAAATTTTTAATGTGTCTTGAATGATTAATTAATTAGAGCATAATATTATATTTTTATGATTAAATTATTTCATGTGCTTTCTAAGTTATGAAACATCAATTGCTTTATTGCATGTGTTAAATTCTTTGTATTTTATCCTTAAATACCAAAAAAATACAAGCTAAATAAAGGAGTTATACATATAAATAACTATGAAATCATATATCTTAGATTTCTATTTGAATAATAAGCTATGAAATTCATGGCTAACTTCCATAATAAGTTAGATAGTGTCCATCCATCATGGACTAAATATATGAAAATAATTATATGATATGGTTACTATTATCATGCTATATTCATATATGTCCACACCCATGTGCATTAATTCCATCATTTATAAACATTTACAAGAAGGAAGTCCACACTACAATGCCTTTGCAACTTATGATAGAAGAGTTCCATTCACTCAATGGGGACTAGTCTTCATTTGATTCATTCACTCACACTCATTAGTTGGCCATAAAGTCATACTTACATACACTAATTACTACACAAGGTGGATAGATTTAGTATCAACCAAAAATAGCATAGGTAAAAAAGTCATCAAGTTCCATGAGGAAAACTTAAAAATGTGATTAGTCACCCCAACTTTGCTAGTTTGCAACAATGGGTCTACATTTCATTCAGATGGTATAACTGAATGGGCTTATGAAAATGGAATTACCTTAAGGTTATAATTAGACTACTACCTAAAATTAATTGATTTCATTGAGTCAAAAAATAATAACCTAATAGATGCCATTAAGATGTCTATAGAAAAGACTCCTAGAGACTAGAATTCATTATTGATATATGCTCTTTAGGTTGACTGCACTAGACATAATCAAGCCTTCAAAATCTCCTCATTTATATTATTATATAGGTTGGATCCCATATTACCAATGACCCTTAATGTTTCAACTTATAATTGTATGCATGAATACATGGAAGATACTACAGATACAAACTCAAGGCTATTAGACATTCTCCAATTTGAGGATACATGATAAGAGCCTCTACATAACTTCAGTAGACATAAATTGATAGTAAAAATATGGTTTGATAAGAGAGAAAATAAAATCCTTAAATATATCATACTTGGTCATGTTATGGGATAAATCACATGAGAAGAAAGTGTAGAACTCTAAACTCAACCCACTCTGGATTGTCCCATACCAAATCTTTGAGTTGTTGGGGTAAATTGAATTTTAATTGAATAACCTTGAAGGGAATGACCTATCACTACCTATGAATGGATAGTTCCTAAATAATTAATTATAAATTTTCCCTTACAAGCCCCAAGGGGTAGGATTGGTGATGTAAATATTAGATTAGATTAGCTAGTGTTCTTTAGTTGTGTGTTTATTTTTATTTTGTTATGATTTTTCTTTCCTTTTCTTATTTTGTGTTATTTTGCCATGTGTTTTTTGCTTTAATTGTTTATCCTTGTTTTCCATTTTTAACCTTACAGTGGTCCAACCTTGTCCCCATGATTCAAATTGAGCAACAACTAAGACATTTTTGGTAAGATAGAATCCAATGTAAATCTTGGTCCTCTTCTTCCGAATTTTGATCACTTTAAAATTGACAAGGCATTGAAAACACAATCCTAGAATTAGAAATAATAAGGTGAAGCCCCTTTAATTAACAATGTGATAAGTAAAGGAACTTATCATGAGACACTAAAAGGATTAGAGGTAATTTATTATGAACTGATTAAGTGAATTTATAAAATCCCTTTTTTTAAGGAGGTCATCACAACACTAAAAGGAAGACATCAATCACAACCAAATCACTAAGCAATAAAAGGACCTCATTAGTGTAAAGAGTTCATTGAACCATCCCTACACCTTACTATATTGGTCCCCAACCATCTTATAATAAGTAAAAGGAAACATGAAAATCAAAAGAAGTCTAAATCTCATTATAATGCAAGTTTCTTCCTGAGAAAGGGTGATTTGAGAAACCTCCATCATAGGATTTCTAGTCTAGATAGAAATGGATCAAGGCATCAAGTGTGACTAAAGGCATATATTTTGGGGTTATATATTTATGGATAGTAGTATATAAATTCCAATACCAACCTCTCATTATCCAAATTATACAAATAAATTACCTTTTAATGAGCTCTGATTACTCAAGATATGTTTGAGCTTCTCCAGTGGATTTAACATTCAATAGTATCACTCTTTGCACAAAATGATCATTTGAATGAATTAGATCCTAGTATGTTGTTTATTGAATAATAATTGATCACTTTCTTTCCATTAGGTTCATATAAAGGGAGCTTTGGTTGCTTATCTCATAGTTCAATAATGGAATCCCATGGTCTAGATTCTAAATGATGAGGCATCATTTCCCCATAGTAGTCATCATTTATTTTGAAAAATGCACCCCATTTTCATATTTTCAAATGAGGACCCTAATTTAAATTAAAATGTCCATGTTTAGGTATTGTTAAGAGATGATTCATACTATGTCTAAGCTATAAATCTTTGTCTTAAATCTAAATTTTTATTTGATATAATTTCTTGACATTATCATAAGTTGGATGAGTATTCCTAAAGCTGCTCTAATAATATGATTGATACATAAGTCTAAAGTTATAAATGAACATGTTTATTGAAGTTATTTTTTTCATCTCAGTGGATTTTAGTGCTATGATATTCATATTCAATTCTAGTTTTATGGACTAACCAAGCTTTAAAATATTCCTTATAATAAGAGTAAATTTTTACAGTTAGTCATTTTGATAAAATTTCATCACACAAACCATCACCACACATCTCTCTCAAACCTAAAACAACCATTAATTTTAATAGTGGTAAGGTAGTTAAAAATTTAATGGATAAGTCCTTAATTTCAAATTCTAATTACTAACTCCTTGGGATACAGGATCATTCCACATGTTCACACCTGGTTTTCCCATGAATAATTTCTAAAAATGTCTAAGTCTTCTCTTTCTTGAGCCCCTATTTTCACATGATTAGGATGTGTGTCTTCATCTCATTACTCTATGACTTATGAGGTATTAAACCTCTAGTTCTAATTTCTATGAGCACTTGAGAAATAATAATTATGCCACATGTCTTCATCTTAGTTATTCACTTATTTTGACTCAAAAGGTTAAGTCACAAACCCCATAAACTATAGATTAATAATATCATGCCACTTTTCATGATCCCACTCATGTACAACTAATGAGAATAGTCCTAAGTCAAATATTGAAGACCCTCCAAATAAATAAGATTATACCACATGGTAGCATCCCACTCACTTAGATACTAAAGATAGATATACACAGTATGAGGAATCTAATATTTACAATGGATAAATGATATCATGCCACATGGTATAATCTCATTCACTTTTATATTTTTAGGCAAGCTAACCACTAGTAAAATATCAAATTTTATAGATAAACAAAATTAAGAAATATGGTATGATCCACTCACCTAGACCCAACAGGTAGAAGCATAAGTCCTGAGGCTCCCCAATCTCTTTGATGAATGAAATCATGCCACATGGCATGATCTTACTCATATATCATAAATATAAATAGGCTAAAGTCCCAAGATTCCGTAAACACCTAAATAAGGGAGGGACATCCACATTTTATCATTCCACTAATTTGCAACTTGAAATATTAGTAAAAGGATTATATGGAGCTCATGAGCCCATGGATACATAGGATTACTTCAATGTCAAAATATTTTTGAACCGTAGACAAGTCCTAAAGGAACATACATCAAATCTTAGCAACCAAGGGGACTAGTGGAATCAATCCACATGTATGTATATCATTAAATCATGATTAAAATTTAAAAGGTAAGGAAAAAAGGCTTAAATACATTAAAATTAGACACATGGAAAAGTTTATAACTTAGTAAATTGACTAAGGGGGCCAAAATAAGTGCAATGATGCTATGTGTTTTTCTCTATAAAAAATAAATAATATACATGAGGATTAGTCCCATGGGAACTATAAGGTAATATTGATCATTTTAAGGATGACTTGGCATCCTAATTGATTTCAGTCCACAAGCTCATGATAAGGTCCACAGGTCATGATTGAGAGACAAATGGAAAAGTGTAATGATCCCATGGAAGTTGATTGGGACACTTGTTTAAAATTAATATATAATTAAAAGATAATAAAATTGGAGCCTAAAGCATAATAAATAAGCATTTATCTTATTTCATAAGGACTATAGAGTCAAAGATATTAACTAAGTATCATATGGCCAACCCTTTGGCCATTTATAGTGCTATAGAGATAAAAGAGGCATGTGCTTCCCACATTTTATGTGCATAGCATATAGAAAAAACACTCATCCATGATTCATTTATCTACTTTTATCAGTTAGATCTTGTCTATTAATCATTGGAAGCTTAGCAAATCCTTCCAAAACTATTAAGATGTAATTCAAATCAAACCTCTCCTCAAGGCTCCTTAGTGGGTTATGGAATTATGTTTCATATTATATATTATAGAATGAGGATGTTGGAAATATTGTCATTGATGTCAAAGGTTTAGTATTATTGGTGATAAAGGCCCCATTGCATTTAATGTTATTTATCTTGGCTAATATGAGTTAATATTTATTTAATATTAATGAATATATTTTTGGTTACATATGAGACAAAATAAGGGCCCATGGAGAAGTTGAAGAGTCCCGGGATAAAGACAAAAGAAGGATGGGATGCATTTTCCCATGAAGAGTCATCTTGGGGAATAGCAGGAGTCACCAAGTGAAGACAAAAGAGTAAAGGGAGAATTTCTCATGAAGGGACACTTTAAGGAATACAAAAAGTCACCAAAGATAAGGACAAAAGTGGGAAAGACGTTTTTGGTCATGAAGGGTCACCACATGACTTTTCAAATGCTTGGATATGAAGGGTCATCCAAGATTGGTGCCATTTTCCATGAGGATTGAAAGGTCACAAAGGGGGAAGGCCAAAGGTCATTTGGAAAGCTATAAATAAAGGCTTGAGTAGCCATTTGTAATGTGAGTGTGAGAGGTTGATTTGATATTGTAATATCTAGCTTAGAAGAGCAATTGTGAGAGATGATTTGTGTTTGTTATATCTAGCTTAGAAGAGCAAAAGTGAGAGAGAGGAAGAAGATGTTCTATTAATCTATCATTTGTTGAGATAGAAATATTGAGAGATAGGTGTGTGGTATACACAAAGGGGTTGGTGCTCCTGTGGGTTGGTGCTCATAAATTGTTGATGAGTTGGTACTTGGCAAAGGGGTTGGTGCTCCTGTGGGTTGGTGCTCACAAATTGTTTCTAGGTTGGTGCTCGGCAAAGGGGTTGGTGCTCCTATGGGTTGGTGCTCGTGAATAGGTGTTGGGTTGGTGCTTGGAAAAGGGGTTTGAAGCTCCTATGGGTTGGTGCTCACGAATTATAGTTGAGGTTTGTACTTGGAAAAGGGGTATGGTGCTCTTGTGGGGCTGTTCTCATGAATATATTTGTGATTGATTCTCCATGGTTTTTCCCACATTGGGTTTCCATGTTATATCTGGTTTCTCTCTCTATCTTGTGTGATGTTTATTGTTTGAGTTTTATTGCATATCTTGAGTGATTAATAAAGTGGAATTTGGTTAAAGGAAAGATTTATAAGATATATAATATACTGATTCACCCCCCCTCTCAGTATATTTTGTGCTTAATAATTGGTATCAAAGCAGGTTCCTTTTGAAAAGTTTTACAGCTTGAAGGTAGATTGGGAAAGCATGATGATTGGGTCATAGGAAGGATTTTCTACAAATAAGGCACCTTTGTTTAATGGGATGAATTATGCTTTTTAGAGCATGAGAATGAAGGTTTATTTGATGGCCCTTGGATTTGACATATGGAAATTAGTGGTGGAGGAATCTACAATTACTCAAGCAGAAAAGAAGGCAAGTGAATGTAATGATAAAGCTTTAAATGCTATTTTATGTGGTTTATGTGAATCTAAATTTGTTAAAGTTATGTAATATAAATTTGCTCATGAAACTTGGGTAAAACTTGAGAATATTTAAAAAGGTGATGGAAAGGTTCAGCAAGCTAAGTTGTAGACTTTTAGAAGGTAGTTTGAAAGTTTGAAGATGGAAGAAGAAGAAGATATAACAAGTTATCTCTTATGAGTTGATCAGATAGTAAATCAAATTCAAGGTCTTGGAGAAACTTTGGAAGAGTCAATGGTGGTGAAAAAGGTTTTGAGATCTCTACCAATGAGATATGATGCAAAGGTTTCAAAAATTGAGGAGATGAAGAATTTAGCCAAGCTAAAGATGGATGAGCTTCATGGTATTCTCATGGCATATGAGATGCAAACAGAGCAAGATAAACCCTCAAAGAGAGAAGCAGCTTTCAAGACATCAAAGAAGGAGAAAGCTAAGATTCAAGAATCAAGCAATAGTTCTAGTGATGATGAAGATGACAACGAAGCACTTTTCATTTGTAGGCTGAAAAGAGGAATAGGTAAATATCAAGGAAAATTACCTTTTAAATGTTTTAATTGTGTAAAAATTAGACATTTTTTAGCTAGATGCCTAGATAAGGTTAAAGATGAAGAAGAAGAAAAGCCTACATACAAGAAGAATTTCAAAGGAAAATCCAAGAAGGAATTCGAGAAGAAGAGCCTATATTCTAAAGATCCTAGCTCAGTTGAAGATAGTGGAGTTAGTGATTCAGAAGAAGAAGAGATTTTATTCATGGCCATACATGATGATGATCAAGAAGAAGAAGAGGAGGAAGCTGAAGTAGATATAGAAGGAGAACTCAATTGTGCCCTAAAAGAGTTAGAAGCTATTCAGAAGAAGAATCAAAGGTTAAAGCGCCATATCGAAAAGAATGAACAAGAGTCAAAAGAAAGGATTGAAGATCTACAAGCACACTTTGAAGAAGCCAAGAAGAATGAAGAAGATCTCACAGCACAGTTGGAAATAGCAAGAAAATATTGTGAAAGGTGTGTTATTGAAATTCCCTCTTTAAAAGAAGATATTAAGAAAGCAGTCAGTGATAAAGTAGTCAGTGATTCAAAATTTGAAGATAGCACTAACATGCTGAATAAGATATTGGAAAGTCAAAAAGCATATTCAGATAAAACATGGATCAGATTTGAAAAGAAAAAGAAATATGCTGAAGCTCTTGCACAAGAGGACACAAAAAGGGGAGAAGTGAATAATACAAAGGACATTCCAAATAGAGAAGGCTAGAAGGAATAAAATTACAAAAGGCAATCAGGTCAGAGATATACAGATAGGTCTTATTTTTATGGCTATTGTTTTTATTGTAATGGATATGGTCAAAAGAAATTAGAAAGGAGAAAAAGAGCTAATAATATTAGAAATAAGGAGAAGGAAAGTCAAGTAGAGTCAAGTAGAAGCCACAACTCTTTTGCTCCTCTATCAAGCTTTGATGAAGAGACCATAGTATGCTACAAGTGTAACAACTACGGACACATAGCTCGGTATTATAGAAGCGTGTTCGAGTCAGTTAAGAAGGATCAAAGGTTCAAAGCTCCATTCATCAAGAAGAAGAATCAGAGTGTCAAAGATCCATTCATCAGGAAGAAGGTTTAGACATGTACATGGCAGAAGAAACAACATGAAGATTCTATGATGGTATAGACAGCTCTGCATGTGGGAGGTAAAGGTCAGCCATGGTTAATTGATAGCAAATGTTTGAGGCATATGACATGTGATAATAGTAAGTTCATTTCTCTAAAGAAGATACATGGTGGTATAGTGAGATTCAGAGCTAAAACCACTGCCAAGATAGCTGGAAAAGGTACTTTGAGTTTGGATTATGGTAGAACTAAGACTAAGAATGTTTTGTATGTCAAAGGTCTTAAGAATAATCTATTGAGTGTTAGTCAAATTTGTGATCAAGGATACACATTAAGGTTTCATGCTGAAGGTTGTGAGATTAGAAGAAAAGATTCAAATGAGTTGATTGCAGATGCTCAAAGGATAGGAAAAAATGTGTATGTATTGTCAGA